>VXAU01003652.1:24213-112731 GCA_013399695.1 Formicarius rufipectus
ATTCCCATCCCTGCCCCATCCCCATCCCATCCCCATCCCATCCCCGTCCCATCCCTGCCCCTCTCTTCTCCTCCCGATCCCCGCAGCCACCGCAGCCCCCTGCAATTCCAGAGCTCCCCCAAGCGTGGCTGCATTCCCACTTTTCCAAAATTTTAATGGCTCTCTTCTTTGCTGACAAGTCCAACCGTCTTTGCAAGGGGCAGAGCTGATTCCAGGCCCATCCCAGCACCCCTGGCAGCCCCCAGGGCTGGCACCAAACCTGGTGACACCTCCACGAAGGTCTGAGCTCCCAGGAGACTCCACAGGCTCCTGTGTATATATTTATATCTATTTCTGCTTTTATCCTCCCCCCTGGCACCACCTGCTGTTGCGTGGGGAAAATCTGGGAAATTTTGTCCACCCACATGCTCGGAAATCAAGGAAGTGGAGCAGAAGCAGCACCTGGGAGTTGGTCTTTAAAGATGGGACTTTGATAAGGGATGTGAGGTGTGGTCAGGGATGTAGCAGTGGCTGCCTGGTGACATGTGGGGATGAATCCTGGAATCCTGGAATGGTTTGGGTTGATAGGGACCTTAGGGATCATCTGGCTCCATGGGAAGGGACACCTTCCACTAGCCCAGGTTGCTCCAACCTGGCCTTGGGCACTTCCAGGGATGGGGCGGCCACAGCTTCTCTGGGAATTCTGTGCCAGCTCCTCCCCACCCTCACAGGGATAATTTCTCTATAGTATCCCACCTATCCCTGCCCTCTGGCAGTGGAAAACCACTCCTCCTTACCCTGTCCCTCCATCCCATGTCCCAGGTCCCTCTCCAGCTCTGTTGGAACCCCTTTAAGCACTGGAAGGGGCTCTCAGATCTCCCTTCTCTTCTCCAGCCTCAACAATCCAACTCCTGACTCATCCCAGGGCACCACTGGAATTCTGGGCTGCCACTGCACGTGGCTGGGTCTTGTTGAGCTTCTCATCCCCCCAAACACCCCAAACCACCCCAAAATCCTTCTCCTCAGGGCTGCTCTGCATTGCAATGATTCCCTGGGCACCCATCCCAGAGCAGCAGAGACCATTCCCAGATGCTGCCAATGTTGAGGGCAGGGATTTAGGAGGGATGGGAGCCCTGGAAAGTGGGTGATTTTGCAGAGGGTGAGCTGGTGATTTGCCCCAGATGGGATTCAGGATGGGGAAGGCTTAAAGAGGTCTCTGCTCCTGTCTGGAACCTTCTCAAGGTGGCACAAGCAAAACTGAACTGAGCCAGAGCACTGGGAATCCTGGAAACCAAACCAGCCCTGAGAGGGGTCTGGAGTCACCCACTGGCATCACCTGGCAGGAGACGGGGTGCTGCCAGTGCTGCTGCCATCCTGAGTGCCACGATGTGGATGCATTCCACTTTTAGAGGTGGATTTTAGGTTTTTAGGACTCTTGTCTGAGCTTTGGAGGGGCAGGTTGTGTTGGAATTCAGCCTCAGAAGGGACGATGTATTAATCTGGGAATAATCTGTTTTGGCTGCTTTCTGTATCCTACACATTCCCATTTCCCTATTGCCTGGCAAGCAGAGGTGGGTGATGACTGATCCCTACCTGGAAAGGCACCTGCCCTGGATTCAAAGCCATTAAAAACTGTGGAATTCATCCATTTGGCTCCAGTGGAGAATCAGCCTCGCGGTTAAAGCAGCTGCCTTGTTTTCCGGTGGGAAGCTCAAGCCAGACACGATCAACTCCTGCCTCTTGTTATGTCTTTCTTCACTAGATTAAAGCCCCTTTAATAGGCTGTATTTTCTCCCAGGAAGGTACTTACTCCCGGCAATCAAGTCACCCCCGTTGTCCTTTTGATAAACGGAGCAGCCTGAGCTCTTTAAGCTCTTTCCTCGGCAGAATTTTTACCGGGAATTGTGACTTGTTGTGTGTGTTTTCCCCGAAACCCTTCAGGCTTCCCTGTTCGACCTGAGGGTCTCTGTTCCCAGGTGATTTTTTGCATGGAACTATCCATCCCTAGGGCAGTCTGGTGTGATGCTGACTGAGGTGTGGGGCTTGGTGTCACCCCAGTGTGTCCCCTCCAGCTCCCTGGGATTCCCTTTAGCGTTGTTAGAGGAAGGAATGGAGCTGGGAAACACTGTCAGTGAGCAACAGGGAGATGAACTGATGCCACTTGGGATGTAAAGATGGTTTTATGTCGGTGTGTCTCCTGCTCCTGCCTGGCACCGTCTGTTCCGTATCATCTCCTGGCTCCGTGTCATCTTCCTGGCCTCCAGATCTGATATCCAAGGGATGAGGGAATATTTTCTGCCTCACTTTCAGCCACAAAAGAGAAAGTGCTGGTTCCCCCACCTCCACCCCACCAAGCTGGAGGTTTTTCCTCACTGGGAATACTGGCTGAGCTTAAGAAACAGGAAAATGGGAAGAAGAGGCTGAGGTTGGGAAGGGAATCCCAAAAGGGGGGCGTCTGTATCCAGCTCTTCCAGGGATTTCACACTGGCATGTCCATTGGGTCGATGCATTAATGGCTTTAAACGGAAGGAGGGAAGGTTTAGATGGGATATTGGGAAGGAATTCCGTCCTGGGAGGGTGGGGAGGTCCTGGCACAGGTTGCCCAGAGAAGCTGTGGCTGCCCCATCCCTGGAAGTGTCCAAGGCCAGGTTGGACGGGGCTTGGAGCGACCTGGGACAGTGGAAGGGGGTGGAACTGGATAATTTTAAGGCCCCTTCCCACCCAAACCGTTCCACAATTCCGGTGCAACGTGGATTTGTCGGGATGTAAAGTGGCACAATGAGCTCCAGCCCGCTCCGAGCCCGAGCCCTGGGGGATTGTGATTAAGGGGGAAAATGCTTCAAAATTGCTTAAACCCAGGAACAACCTGTTAATGGGCGGATCGCGCCGGTTGCTTTACACACACTCAGGGAGGAAACAGCCGAAAATCAAAGCTCTCCTGCTTCTAATTCTCCTCCCGCCGCACAAACCCCCCTGGATGCAGAGCCGGCTAAATGAGGCAGCTGAAACATTAGAATATTTGCAAAGTGGGGCTCTCCAGCAACAGACACTTGAAATAATCTGTTCAGGCACCGGGTGAATTTGCTCCTACCAAAGGGCCGTCATCGGTGTCAGAGGCATTTAATGTCAGGCGGGCGCGGTACCGACTCCTCGTTAGCTCCCGACGCCCAACAGTAAACACATTTTGCTGTTTTGCCATCTTAAGAAAAGGAAAAAAAACCCTTTCTGACAGCTTGGTTAACCTTTCCCCCCCCCTTCCTTTCTCACTTGTAAGCGCTGACGTTCTCGGCTGAGGGCAGCTGTGAAGAGCACGGGGCGGGGGAAGGGAATGTGTCGGATGTGCGGGGTTTTGCGCCGTCTAAAAATACGGAGAGTCTGGCACGTTCTCCCTCTGCCTGGTAATTAAAACGCTGGTTGCCTTCTGCTGCAAAGGGTAACCCTAATTAGGAGGTGTCAAAGGAGGGAGGCGATGGGGTGAGCAGGTTTTTTGGGGTTTATCCCTCGTGTCGCGTGGACTTTTTATTCCCCTCTTTCCTTCCACGCTCTTTTTTGGGGACTTCAACAGCAAATCAGACTCCGGGCGAGGGGGAATGGCTTCAGGCTGGAAGAGTAGGGTTAGATGGGATACTAGGAAGGAATTATTCCCTGGGAGGGTGGGGAGGGGCTGGGATGGAATTCTCAGAGATGCTGTGGTTGCCCCATCCCTGGAAGTGTCCAAGGCCAGGTTGGAGCAACCCGGGCTAGTGGAAGGTGTCCCTTCCCGTGGAACCAGATGGTCCCTCAGGTCCCTTTGAACCCAAACCATCCTGGAATTCTATTCCTTGTGCCTTTGCCTGCACCAACAGGCCACATTCGTGCCACTTCGTGTCCCCTCTGCCGGGGACTCGGTGCCAGTGACGCACTTGTTTCCTTGCGGAGGAGAAGATCCAAAACAAAGCCAAGGCTCATCAGCTAATTGCGTTTTAAAAGCAAATAATTGCATGAGTCAAACTGATTTACTAAATTAAGTCGTTCTGCAGGGGCTGGGGATTTTTGGTTTATTTTTTTCCCATTAAATACCAAGTGTTCCTGCTGGTCCTGCTGGTGGTGCGTGAGGAAGGTGGGGATGGTGGACCTGCACCGGCTTCTTGGGGACCCCCTGCCTTGAGATTTGGGTACGATTCCGTCTTTTGGAGCTGATTGATGGGAAGCTGCTGGTTGGGAGGAGACACAACAGCTTCACCCCCCTGCAGCAGCAGCTCTGGTGCCCCAGATCCACTTGTCCTTGTCCCCGTCCTTCAGCCTTAGGGCTGCCAGTTCCCAAATTTGGGGTCCCCACAGCTACTGCTCCATGACCCTCCCCCCTCCCTTACTCCATCCATCTACCCCAGCCTGTGGGAGCTCAGACCCTTCTTGAAGCAACTTTTTACCCTTGTTTCCCCTTTCTGACTCCGGTGACTCATCCAGTTCCTTCGGAGCAAACTTTTCCTTGTGGGAGCTGTAAAATCCTCGGCAATTGAGAAACACAAAGCCTTTAAACCAAGGCTCTTCTGGCAAATGCCAGGCTGCAAATCTGGCCCTGGGTTTTTCCAATTAAGCTTTTCATTTCAATGTTTGGTTGTTGGTTTTTTTTTTTCCTTCTTTTCTTTCAAGGAGAATTAATTGATATTGACTCAGTGTGTCAAAATAGCTCCGGTGCGTTGGAGTTGCCTCTCGCCACGTGGCTGGAACAGGGAACTGGGGAAGGGAGCTGTGAGTCAGTGGGGAAGGAATTAAAAGCAGCAGCTCCTGCTCAAGGCCAACTGCACTTTGCTCGAAGAAATTGGGAGGGGAGCACGTGGGTTGAGGCCAAGCTGCTCCCAGAGAACATGCCTTGGTCTGGTTTGGCCTCACTTTCCCTCTGTAGGAGCACAGGGGAGCTGATTTCCTGGGAAAGGTGGTGTAGGAGGCAAAATGAGGAGGCCCTGGCACAGGTTGGGCAGAGAAGCTGTGGCTGCCCCATCCCTGGAAGTGTCCAAGGCCAGGTTGGGTAGGGCTTGGAGCCACCTGGGTTGGTGGAAAGTGTCCCTCCCCATGGCAGAGGGTGGCACTGGATGAGCTTTAAGATCCCTTCCAACCTAAACCGTTCCAGGATTCTGTGATTTCATCTTCCATGGAGGATGGAGGGGGGATGGGCTGCTTGATTTGGGAGATGTTGGCAGAGTGAACTTGGCCACAGATCCCATCTTGGATGGTGAGATAAGTACACCCAGGGATGTAGATGTGTTGTCTCGGGTAGAGAGGTGATTGCAGGTTGGATGATTCCTCAGTAAAACCTCTTAGAAACTTTTATTGCACATATTAATTATATAAAACTGTATTAAGAAAGTATTAGTTATAGAAACAGATCCTTCTCCTCCTTCTCCTTCTCTTCTCCTTCTCCTTCTCTTCTCCTTCTCCTTCTCCTTTTCCTTCTCCTTCTCCTTCTCCTTCTCCTTCTCCTTCTTCTTTGTCTTCTTCTTCTTCCTTGGGTTTTCCCCAACCAGCAAAAAGTGTCCAGGATAGAGATGGAGAGCAACTCTGCAGGGACACCTGGATCTTACAAGTGCCCCGTGGCTGCAGTGAGTCCTCCTGCACCTCATCTGGGAATTCTGGGCATCCCTGGCAGCAGGAAAATCCAGGGATATGTGTAATATCAGCTTTCCCTGGTTCCAGTTGCCCAGCAGAATAAGAAAGCCATAATTCCCTAGTTCCTGGGGTTAGGCTCTCCCAATTAAACCCCCTTTTTTCCATGCCCTCCTGGCCTCCCTCCTCCTGCTCAACTCCCGTTTATCTCCCCTCATTTGTCATCTTTATTAGTCCTTAATCTCCCCTGAGAGCGGCGGAGTTAAGAGTGGGATTAGGGGGAAGTTTAATTGGATGGCCCTCCCAACATCAGGTTCAATAAAAGTTGATGGAAAGATAAAAATCTCCCTGGGTTTTATAGCTCTGGATGGAACAAAAGGGACCGGAGAGGGGAACAAGATAACTTTTCCCACCTCCTATTTTAGTTTTTTCTGTGTTAATTCCTTCCCAAGCCCATGCCAGCCAGTGTTCCAGGCTGAGTAACCAGGGGAGGAGGGATCTGTGGGAGCTGTGTTATCCCGTGGCTGCTGCTGCTGCTCAGCCCCTCCCTGCGATTCCCACTGACAGGAAGATGAATTGGGCTCTGGCCTGGGAGAAAATAACATTTATTTCACATTGGGAATGTGCTGGGCTGCTGGAAAAGCTGAGCAGGGAGGTCAGGACTAGGGGAGCAGGGATAGGAGGGGAAGGATGTGCCCCGATGGGATGGTGATGGGGGCTCCTTGGGTGCAGCCACCCTCTGTTACTCCAGTTTAAGGAGGGCCAAGGCTCTTGTGTAACATCTCTGATGAGCTCCAGGGGCCGGGAATGAGCTGCCAGCTTGGAATTTCGATGGGAAGGCACCATGTGGTTGTTTTGGGGGGTTATAGATCCTTCAGCCTCACCCATCGTGCATCCCAGTCCTGGCTGTGCTCATCCCATCCCATCCTATCCCATCCTCTCCCCGGCGCAGGGAGAGGATCCCATCCCATCCCACCGTCGTTATCCACAGCCTTTTCATCCAGCAGATGAGAGGGATGATTAAAGGCTTTCAGAAGAGGCCCAGGGCATGGAGAGAGCATGAATGGGAGCTGATTGAGTCTGCCTGGCTCAGGGGGAAAGTGGGAATGAGTCCAATCCCCTTGTTCTCCACCACGGAGCCCCAGATCTCCCTCTGCCGTGTGCTCTCCCAGCCCAAAACAAAGCTGGTACTCTCCTTGCCCCCGACTCCAAGGAGAAATGGGTGCTCGTGGAAGAACCAGGAGCTGACTGAGCCTTGCAGGAAAATCACTGCAAATTACAGTTATGGGAAAACCTGCCCCTTTCTTGTGGGTTTTGCTTCTCTCCCTCACCATGGAAGCTGCTACTGATAGAAAAAAAATCCAAGCTAATCTTCATTATAGCTTTCCATTAGGGTGGTAATTGTTTCCATTCTCGTTAAAAATAATCTTGAACCACCCTGCTCTGCTTGCTGGTTCTTAAACCAACTTTTTCTTCTCCTAGGGTAACATATGGGGGGAGGAAAAAAGTGGGGGAAAGTGTGAAGAGAGAGGGTGGAACAAAAGAAGGGCATGAAAACAGAGAAATGAGGGAGAGGAAGAGAGAAATGGGGGTGGGTGGCAGGGAAAGGATGAGAGCAGAGTTTGTGGCTCTCACAGAGGGCTGTGCAGTGAGACACCACCTCTCCCATCCCGCTGCAGGGGATGTAAAGCCCCCCAAAATAAGGAAAAGGTTGTAGGTCCTTGATCCTGCAAAGAGCATCCCTCTGGGAAGCTCTCTGGAAGCGTCCTCGGGGTTGGGGGATGGCAGGGCTGGAGCATCCCTGGGAGCCTTTTCCCATCTCTAAGCATCCCCTCCTTGAGTGTTCATCCCTGTCCCAGCCCACCCTGGGAATCCTCTCCTCTCCCAATCCTGCTGCGGATCCTCTCCCCTCCCAGTCCCGCTGTCTCGTTCGGGAAGCAGCAGCCAGCAAACTGCAGGCGATTAGAGGCAAGAGAGAAAAATCCTCTCCCTGAATCAAAGAGGACATCAATTCAGTGCCAGCTCCTCTGGGGACAGCCGAGGGAATAAAGGGACATTGTCAAGTCCTTTCAGGCCCCAAATTTCGATTTTGTAAGAGTTTTAGAAGCCCCAGCTGGCTCTGCCGCAGGCCAGATATTCTGCCGTGGAAGAGGGGCTGGGTCAGAGCAGGGCTGCGGTGTCTGCGCTGGCAGAATCGATCTTAAACGGAGCTGAGGTTTTCAAACGTGTATTTCTATACAGAATTACTTTGTGCCTCGGTTTTCCCCTCTGCTGACTGTGCTTCCCCTTTGCCTGCCTGTTCTGCTCCAAAGAAAAAAATCAGATTTTTGGGCACAGCTGTTGAAACCTGGGAGCAAAATTCCTTGGGCCGAGGTGCCTCTGAAATCCCCCCTGGCTCTGGGGGAAGGTGCCAGGCAGGCCCAGCTGGAGCTGCCTCCCATCTCCCCCTGCCCTGTGAAGGTTTTTTCACCCCAGAACCTATTCCAGAGGCTGGAGCTCCAGGGGTGGAGGTCGGGGTGGGAAAGGAGCGGAGGTGTATCTGCATTTTATGCGGCGCTGCCCTCCGCTCCCGCGGCTCAGCGGCACCGTAATGGGCCATTTCCAGGGAGAATGAAATGCTTTTCCCGTTCAGTGCCTCTGACCGCTCCTTGTAAGCTGGCTAAGTACTGATGCAAAAGGAAAATCCTGCTTTCCCCTGCCTTGTGGTCCTTGATACAAATCTCAGCGGAGCGGAAGCGTTGTCAGGCTGGATCAGCCCAGGAGCCTGTCTGGAGTCGTCTCCCTCCTCCGAAAGTCACCAGGCTCAGCTCTTTTAAAGAAAGATGCAGAAATTCAGCGAGAGAGCAAAGGCTGGTTGAGAACCGGGCGGATTTTTGGCTGCTCAGCTGGTTTCGGGCGGGGCGGGGCGGGGGGCGATGCTCGGACGGTCCTTCGCGCGGTCCTGCTGAAATCTGCATTAATGCAGAGGCAGCAGAGAGATGAAAATCGGCTTCTCGGCGTATAAAAGCGGCCGGGCATCATCACGAGATGAATTAATTGCTGGCGAATCGCTAATGAAGCGCTATGAGTCAGCAGCAGCGAGCAGTTTGATCTCGGGGAGACGGGGAAGGAGCTGTTTGAAATGCCTTCGATGGGTTTGTTTTGAAGCTGTTTCAGTGCCCGTCATCCCACGCTGATGGGGACGGGGAACGGCTGCAAATGAGGCTCCCGAACCACCCCCAGCCCTTTGGTCCCCCAATTCCAACCCCAAGCCCGAGTGATGCTGGGGGTGGTGCTGCCAGTGACCCAAAGATCCCTCCAAGATTGCTCGTGCCCACTTGGAGCAGGGATGCAGCACTCCCAGCTCCCTTAAGGATTGATGCCAGTGTTACAAAACACGCAGTGAAAGCCCAGTCCTGGTCCTGTGTGTTGGTCCCAGGCTAAATATCCCTGAAATCACCCGGTCAAACCCTCCCCACAGCGACACGAACTCCCAGCGCTGCCCCTCAGCCTCACCCACGGCTCCCGAGAGAACCGTGGCAGGGAGAGAGGAAAATAAACCATTAAAGAACCCAAAAAAGAGGCAGTGAAGAGGGAGGGAGGCTCTTTTCATCTGTATAATAGCTTGTTTCTGACAAGGAGCCTCTGTTCTCTTCCACTGGAAAGCTTTTAAGAGCCCCAAGAAGGACAGGCAATTACGGGAAGGTTCGTGCACTTGATGGGGTGTTACAAATGACTCCTCGGCGTTTCTTAGGGTTGACTGCCGTGCAGGGGAGAGGGTTTGGAGGGCAGAAGCGACGGGCTCGGACCCCTCCCCACCCCCGGGACCCGCTCTGGCCCCGCTGCTAATGGTGCATTAAGCGCTGTGCAATTAGTGAGCGGCATTAACGCTGCTCATCAGGTGCGCTCCCGCCTGGGCTGCAGGGGAAGGGGATGCTCGTCAACAAAAAATCGCTGAGAGCTTGAAAGGGCAAAGCAGGCAGAGAGAGAAGTGAGCTAATGAACTGGGCTTTGGCTCAAAGAGCAAAGGGCAGCAGCTCCCGTGGCCTTCCCGAGGGGCTGGGAGCAGTGGGGGCATCCCCAGCGGGTGCGGGGGGGGGGTGGTTTATGGTATAAAGCGGTTTTTGGAGAGCCAAAGCAGCTCCGTCGGTCTCTGCTCTTGCCGAAAGTCACCGTCACCTGGGAACGGGCACCTCAAGGGAAGCAAAGCCGACAGGAGCTCCGCGTGGCATCAGCTGGAGGGGGAGTTAAAAGCGAGGTGTTAAACCACTTGTTTGGGTTTCATTCGGAAGTGGGGGCAGCTGCCTGGATTGTCTGTGATTTTAAGCATTTTTATTTTTTTTTCCAGAGATTTTAAGCTCCTGGGAAGAAATTCCTCCCTGGGAGGGTGGGCAGCCCTGGCACAGGTTGGGCAGAGAAGCTGTGGCTGCCCCATCCCTGGGAGTGTCCAAGGCCAGGCTGGAGCCCCCTGGGCTGGTGAAGGTGCCCCTGCCCATGGCAAGGGTGGAACTGGATGATTCCAAGGTCCTTTCAACCCCAAACCGTTCCAGGAGTCTCTGGTTAAATTAATTCAGCTTTACTGATAGTGAAACCTGTGGGCTAAACGGTGACACAGCTCTGCCCAGAGGGACAGAGGGGGAGGGGAGGCCATGTCTCTGGAAAGGTTATTTTTGGCTCATCTTAAATGCTTGAAAGCCATGGTAATGCTACAAAAAGTCTCAGCCATAGGATAACTTAATTAAACTTTACTTAAGAGAGTTAAATATTCATTATTTGGCTTCAATTACTGGCTTTTCTGAATCTCCCCCCACACNAGTCTAATGGCTGCTGCTACTTATGACCTGTTTCTGCTTGGGGAGGGGGGATAAAAAGGAGCAACACAGTATTTCTTGGCATCACCCAGGGCTGCTTTGCCAAGGGATGGTGCGGATTTATGGGAGGAATTTATGGTGTTTTGCCTCCTGCTACGGGAGCATTTCAGTCTCTCGCAGCAACCTGTGCCAGTATCTCCCAACCCTCGCAGGGAGGAATTCCTTCCCAGTATCCCACCGAATCCTGCCCTCTGGCAGTGGGAAGCCATTCCCCATCGTCCTGTCCCTCCACCCCTTATCCAAAGTCCCTTTCCAGCTCTCTTGGAGCCCCTTTAAGGCACTGGAAGTCGGTCTAAAGCCTTTTCTCTTCCAGGCTGGACATCCCCGTTTCTCGCAGCCTTTTATGGGTGTTTCTGGCTGACTGAGATCAGCCGGGGACAACCCTCAGCCTCCCTGCTGAGCTTCCCCTCTCAGTGCCGCCTGGAGCGCTTCAGGGCTCGGAAAAGTGCTTTTCCAATGGCATTTTCCTCCTGCTCCGCGTCCCCTGGCATGGGCACATCCCTGTGCAGCTGGAGATGTCCCAGGGCAGGGTGCCAGCAACAGCCCTGATTTACTTGGCCATGCCTGCGTGTTCACAGTCCAGGAGAGATCCTGCGTTTCCAGGAGAGATCCTGTGTTCCCACTGGGAGTGGCTCGGTTTTCCAAGCCCCTCTTTGGCTCCTTTATCCCAGTCCCCGTTCCATGAGCAGCCTTTGCTCCGGTGCCCTTGCTCATCCCCTCACCCCAAATCTGGGGGCGGGCAGAGCAGAACCAGCCCCTTCCCCTGCACCTCCCGGGAGCCCTTGGAAGGGAATCAACCCAGGAATCTGTCCCAGGGTGGGAGCAGCTCCAGGATGAACGGAAGCGCTTGGAATGTCGCTTTGCCACCCCAGTGCAGTCACACCCGAGCCCCCGCTTGCTTTGGGGGCTCCAGTCGTCTCTCAGTGCCTGTAAATCCCACATTTTTGGTTGGCAGTGGAGGTTTGGGCTTTGCAGCTGCCCCAGTGTGGAGCAGGGAATGTTGTATGTTTGGAAGTGCTGCTGGTGCTTCCCACAACTGCCTGTTTCCTTGGAATCTGTTTTCTTGGAGGACACACGGGCCAAACGCTGCCTTTGAAGCCTTTTTTTGGGTATCTGCTCCACTTTTGGTTTTTTTTCTAAGCTGCTCCACTACGGGCAGTGACATTGAGGGGTTGGCAAAACATGTAATATCCCCGAGTTTATATAAAGGGAAAACCTGGAAGTGCCTGGAAGGAAAGTGATGCTGCTTTTTAGGTGTCACCTCTGCCTGGCTTTGGGGTGTCCCAGCAGGGAAGGGCTGTGCTGGGGGGAAGGAAAAGGGCTGGCAGGAGTTAAGCGAGTTCCAAACATCCAATAATCGCTTTGCCAGGGAGGTTTTCCTGCTGGAAGTGGGTCAGGGCAGCTCTGAGGAGCTGCGTCCTGAGCATCAATTTTAATTTTCCCACCGTGGGTCAGCGTGGAGCATCTGCAGCTTCATCTCCTCGGAGGTGCCGGGCTGATTTATTGAAGAGCTTTTAAACCCGCGGTTCCCGGAGGGAGGAGCAGCCAGGGGGACGCTCAGACAACATCCAGCAGCTTCCTGACACAAGCGGGACGTCCCGGGAGAGCCGGCAGAGCCCGACAGCCTGCAGGGGAAGGCAGAGCTCATGGAATTACCCCCCCTTTCCTTACCCTTCCATCACCGAGGCATCTGGCCCCGCTGAGCTCCCGGCTCTGCTCCACCAGCTCCCTTTGGAGAAAGTTGGGTTTGGGGTTTTTTTTTCCCCTCCCACGCACAGGCATTCGCTGTGGTTTCACGCATCGCTGGGAAATGTTGCTGTTTCGATGTGTTTTCACTGGAATCCTAATTCTGGGAAAAGGACCTTTCAATACTGAGTTGATTTAAACTTGCTTTGTTTTTTATCCCCCCCTCGCCCCGCAACTTTGGCTCCGTGTTCTTTTCAATCTGCCACTGCTTTCACTTGTCCAGGATGGAGTCGTGTGTCAAAATTCCCTGTGAGCCCCTGAGCTTTCTCCTGGAGCCTTTCAGAGCGGGGAAAGTCTGAACAAACCTTCCTGATGATGCCGTGGATGAGATTTATTTAATTTTCTTTTTTTTTTTTTTATTTTTGTGCTAAAACCACCGGGCCAATCTGCTGTGCTGAGGAAGCCAACGCCATCCCCTTTAAATCCATGTGCGAGCTGTTTTTTTCAGGGGATGTCTTGCGTCACCAGCATCTCAGCAGGTCTCCATCCTCCTCCTGCAGTTTGCCCTTTGCTTGCTCCCTGCGGGGAGGAGGGAACGGACGCGGTCCCACTGCCAGCCCCTTCCCACATGGATCCTGTCACCTCCCCGGGACTTCCTAGGAGCAGGAATAGTTCCAGGGGAAACGACGATTGCTCCTTGCATCAACCCCCTCTCCTTCCCAAGGCTGCCAAAGGGCCAGGAAAAAACTTTGCCATGGAATAAGCTGGAATCTATGAAACTGAAGGTCAGGACAGCTGTCAGGAAATCCATGGTGTAATTATGCCCATAAATAAGCTGGAGAAGCAGGATAGGTCAAAAGGAAAGAGGGAGCAATGGCAGCTCGTGGGGCCAAGAGAAAATAACTCAATTTACGTGGTGTAGAACAAGTTCCAGGAAAAGAATCAAATCCATATGGCAGCTCCCAGTCAAAGCTGGATGCTGGGGATGGGAAGGAGTCCTTCTGGAGCTGGGGGAGCACATCAGGTCTGGCTGCAGCATGTTAATTTTATGTTTACCCTGATTATTTCCATGCGTTGGAGGTTATTTTTCCCACAAAGAGAAGGTGGATGCTCAGCCTTTCCGTTTTCCAGGGAGGATCAGACCTTCCTCACCCTCCTCACCCCAGCAGGGAGAGAGGAGCACAGCCGCAGCCTGTGCTGCAAACACGGGCACGGGGACGATTCCCATCTGCTGTGGGTGGATAATGAACTCCTCCTGGGCTCTGGAATTCCCGATCTGGAAAGGAATTGGAGGAGCAGGGTGGTTTTTTGGCTCCGAGCCTGAGTTAAGTTGTAAGCAAGGTGCAAATCTCCAGCGAGGCTGCACCTCCCTGCCAGCAGCCCTGGGATTCCGTGGCAGATTCATCCAAATTAGGCAGCTCAGCATCAACCCGGCTATTCCCGGATCCCGTGAGCCCTTCCCGGGCCCCCACGTGGGAGCAGCTCCCGGGAACGGGCAGAGCCTCGGGGATGTCGCTCCCCTCCTGCTTTTCCTCACCGTCCTGACTCCGTGGGGAGCCGGGGATGGGGCTTGGGGTTCCTCACGCCCCCACCCTTGGAGCAGCAGCTGGGCTGGGTGTCTCGGGGCTGGGGGTGTCTGTCTGTAACCTCTGGGTGCCCCAAAATGTGGAGGATGCTGCTTTTTTGGTGTCAGTATTGAAGGGAACGTTAATTGTGCCAGAAACTGCGTCCCACGGGCTCTGACTCTCACTCCCCATCTCCCACTGGGATCCCACGGGCATCCCTGTGTATTTTGGGGGATTTTTTTCCTGTTTAACAGAGTCTTGAATAGTGTCTGGGGTTGTACTGGGGAGCCTGGAGGGACCAGGCAATGAGGAGAAGATGGAAGGGATGGGGGCCCAGCACAGCCCACCCAAGCCTGACCATCCCTCTGCTAAAAATCTGAGTTTGGTGACCCTGGCTGCTCCTGGTTCTCATTATTCCTCTTGCTTATTAAATAATTATGACTTCTATTGCACTTCCTAATGATTTTCTAATCCCTGGATGAGTTTGCTGGCAGCTGGAGGAGTGGGAACACAAAGGGGATGTTCACTTCCCAGCTCTGAGGAACAGGGTGGGAGTCCACATGGGAATGGAAAGGAACTTCACTGGAAAAAAGATGTTTAAAAATAAAATAAAGAGGAGAAACTCAGAAAGAAGGGTCTTATTTAAAGAGAGGAGTGTGAAGGATATGCTTGGCTACAAGTTGGGGATGCCCACCCCTGGAAGTGTCCAAGGCCAGGTTGGAGCAACCTGGGATAGTGGAAGGTGTCCCTGCCCGGGGCAGGGTGGGAGTGGGTGGTCTTTAAGGTCCCTTTCCAACCTAAACCGTGCCATGATTTAAGCTTGGAAAATGGGTTTCCTCCAGCCTATCCAGCCCCGGGGCCGCGATGGGGCTGGCACAGGATGGAGCTCCAGGGTGGCAGCCAGACAATCGCCACATGCCACGGGCAGGGCCTCGGTGCAATCACTGGAGTGTCACTCCTGGAAATCACCCTCTCTAAGGCAATTTTCTCCACCAAAGGTCCCTGTTAATAGGGCCAGCTGTCAGTGACCTTTCAGAGGGAGAAAAATGATGCAGGATTCAAAACCTATTACAGCTTCCACCTTTCCCCTCCACCCTCCCCCTCTTGGTTTTCTCTCCCGTCAGCTCCCGGGTGGACTGAAGCAGAAATTCTGGGGACGTGTCCGTGAGTGAACCCAGGAGGTCCCAACATCACCAGGGCTGTCTCCTTATCGGGCTGCTGTCCCAGCTGGAGCTGCTTTGTGTCCTCTCCCTCCCTCCCTGCGGAGGAAGCGCGGAATTGCTGACTCCTCCGACATGAATATTGTTCAATTATTCACAGATGTGTTTTGACCCGAGTCTGACAAAAGCCTCTGCTTCAGCATCTTCCTGCCTGCTCACCAAAGCATTCCTGTCGGCTCCGCCGCTCCTCTCGCACTCCTTTTATCCCGGCGATCATCTCCTCTTCTCAGCCAATTAATGCAAGAGAAGCCGAGTTTTCCGGCAGCTCCAGAAAGCCCAGGAAATGTGGTGAACGTGCCCGGAGCTCTCCCAGTCCATCTCCATGGTTGGAGCAGGGAGGGAGATCCATGCCTGCCTTCCTCCCTGGGATACTGGTGTGAGCATCCTTGAGCTCTTGGCAATCTCTGTGCTTGGGTTGGAGCCTCCTTTTTGCCATCTCCACCCGTGATCCCAAATTCCAGCCCCTCCCAGCACTGGTGTCCGAGGTTGGGTTATTTTTTTGTTCAGATTTGGCTTTGCTGAAAATCCCCCTGAGGCATCAGGAAAAGTGAAGTTTGTCACAAGTCCTTTGAGCATCCCGAGTGGATCCTCAGGCGCTGTCTTAGCTGGTCTGGCTCCAAATTTCCATCTCCAACGTAGGATTTGGTGGATTTCAAGGGATCCCCCTGGTGTGGGATCCCCACGGGCATGTGGAGGCAGCTGCACCCCCCAAAAATCAGAGGTCTTAATTGAGTATCTCCATCACGGCCTGAGGGATGTAGGAGCAGGGAGGGCAAGGAAGAAAACTCCAGACCTTTTAGGCAACACTGACCTTTTTGTCATGTGTGGGCTGAGGAATTGCTGGGGAATTGCTGAGGATTTGCCGGGAAGACCCTCCTGGGTGGGCAGCAGGGACCTGTTCATCCCTGGGGCTCTTTGCAGATGTTCCAAGGCTGCAGGGGTGTTTTATCCAAGGCTGCAGGGGTGTTTTGTCCAAGGCTTGCAGGAGTGTTTTCCTCACTGCTGGTGTGTGGTCTGGAGGAATGGATCTTGTTTTCTTGGGATCATCCCAGCACCAACCTGCTCCCAACTGTGAATTTTGGCTTTTTTCCCCTCTTTTTTCTTGTCCTGGCTTTGGGCAGAAGTTTTTCACAGGAAACCCCGAGGGCTCCTCACCTGGAGCATCCACAAGGCATTGAGCAGCTCCCCAGGCCCGAGGGTGGTGGGTTGTCCCTCCCCTGGGCACTTTTGTCCTGTGACAACACCCAGAAGGGCTGAGGCAAATTCTGGGAACATTAAGAGTGAGGTGCAAAATGGGAACGAGGAGTTTGTGGCACGTGGGAAGCCTTTGGTAGCTGAGCCATCCTCTCTCCCAGGATCAGTTATCCCCCCTCCCTGCACAGTTATCCCCACTCCCAGCACAGTTATTCCTGTTCTCAGCACAGTTATCCCCTCTCCTGGAACAGTTATCCCTCCTCCCAGTAGTTCTCCCCACTCCCAGAATGGTTATCCCCTCTCCCTGCACAGTTATCCCTCCTCCCAGGATCAGTTATCCCTCCTCCCAGGAGTTCTCCCCACTCCCAGGATGGTTATCCCTCCTCCCAGGATCAGTTATCCCTCCTCCCAGGAGTTCTCCCCACTCCCAGAATGGTTATCCCCCTTCCCAGGATCAGTTATCCCTCCTCCCAGGAGTTCTCCCCACTCCCAGGATGGTTATCCCCCTTCCCAGGAGCAGTTATCCCTCCAGACTGGAATACAGGATGTTAAAAGCCATATCCCACTCCCTTCCCGCCCCTTCCCCTGCTGATGCTCCACACGCCACATCCCCCCCGGCAGTGTTTTCCTGCTGGATTATCTTCCCTTATCCTTGTCTCACTTGTCCAGGGTTTCAGGCTGGAAGCTGTAAGTGGCTCAGGGTAACCTTGAGTCCTGGCAGACTCTTCCTTGCTGCCCTTGAGATAAGCTCTGGAGGAATCCTATCTTTAATTAAACTGCTGGATTTCCTTCCCTTCTCCGTGACGAATTTGCAGACTCAGCACTGTCGGTGCTTTCCCTCCCTCTCCTGGGGTTTCTACAGGTGGGAGATGCCTTTTCCCTGGGTGGATCCCTCTTTTCCTGGCCAGGGATGAGCTGGTGGCTGGCTGCCTCTCTGCTGGATGAGGTGCCACAGCTATGGAAGCTCCAAACATCCCAATTTTTGAGGTTATGGGGGCATCCAACACATCCAGGAGGAGTTGGAGGTTTCTCAAAGACTCCTGAGATTGGAGCATCTCAGATTTCTCTTTGTTGCTCAGAAAGGAACAGAATTGAAAGGTTAAAAGGGCAGAGAGTCCACAGCACTAATGAAATTCCATTGAAATCCTGGATTCTGGCTAATGGGATGAGACATAAAAGCTTAGGCAGTGTCCAAACGTGCTGAGGTGGCTCCTCCTGTTTATCCTGGGAGAAAATCTGATGATTTCTGGGAAATGATGTGGGGATTGAGGGAATGGTGACCTTTTTCCTGGGAATCTTGTGTTCTCCCAGCCCCTGCACTGGGATACTCACAGGAAAAGTGAGGAACTGAGCTCCAAGCCGCTGGAAAACTGGATACTGTCAGGACTCCTGGGAATAAAGAGGGAAGGAGCCTGGGGCAGGGAGAGGAGAGAGGCCAGAACTGGAGAGAGAAAGGGCTTGTTCATGAGCCGTGAATGGAGCAGAGGGGGGAGAGAACGGGGGAAATGGCCTCGGTTGGAGGAGCAAGGCTGGAAATAAAGCTTTTTGTCCTGCTCCTTTACCTTTAAATGGAAAGATCCAGAACAAACCCCCCCCCGTCAGACCCTTGGGAGCTCTGCTGGGACCCCTCAGCCCTGCATCTCATGGGTGTCCTGGGCTGTCCCCACAAGCCCAGCTCGCCCACCCTCAGGCTGGAATTGAGGACATTCGGCGGTCCTGCGTTGAGCCAACACCAATTACCCTCCTCAGGAACAGGCTTAACATCTGAACTGCTTTCCAGGATTTAATTAAGCACCAAGTGCCCCCAGCCTGGTGCTCTCCCAAGGAGCCTTAATTCCCTCTCTTCCAAAACCCTCCCAGCCCCAAGGAAAGCAATAACTCACCCAAACCCCACTTGTGCAAACACAAGCAGAAATTGAGATTCCTTTTGTGCCCACGAGCTGCCAGCCTGGCCCTGGATTTATGGGAATGTATGTCTATAACATATAGATGTGGTTTCCTTATGGCTCTTGACCTCAAAGGACTTTTCCATTAGCAGGGAGCTGAGCTCCCAACATCCCACCCCCAGGTGAGGAGCATGATGGGCCCTGAGGTGTCTTCTCCCAGTTCCAAAGGCTTTGTGGGTGCTCTGGGCTGCCCAAAATCCAGAGGTGACCTCTAACTAACCAGGAAGCACACTGGGACAGGTGCTGAGGGGGGGGTGAGGCAGCAGAACCTGAATAAATGCTAATTTATGTGTATTTACAGACAACCAGCTCAACTGTTCCATAAGGCCGGATACCTGGCAGGTTCAAAGTTAACCTTCCCAAAAACAGGAGAGGAATTTTAATGGAGAGAAGCAGCTGAGGGAGAAGGAAGGTCCGTCCCCTCCGTGGCTCTGAGGAGATGCTCACGGTAGTGCCTTGGTTAGTCTAAGAGATTCTTATTTAAAACTCTCCCCTTTTTATTAATAAAGGGAATATTTTTGCCTTTGCAGTGTTTTTCAATGAGCCAGGGAGGTTGTTTTTTTTTCCCCTCCATATATTGTAATTGATTTATTTTGTAATGCAATATTGTCTAACATCCACAGACTCATTTGACTAAATTATTCATCAGCAAATTTTTAAATAATGCAGCCACTTTACTTTTTCCTACTCTTATTTCTTGCTCCTCAAAGCTGGGGCTGGAAAATCATATTCACTGGTGGGGTCTCTGTTGTATCTTGCTCCGAATTGAGCTGTTGGGAACTAATTACTGGAAGGGGGAAGGGTAATTAAAGCCATTAAGCAAAGCCTGGATTTACTCTCTGCTCCAATATCTGTTGAAGTGGAGAAGCTCCTGCTGGATCAAGGCATGGAAGTGGCTGAGCACAGAGGGTAGTGGAGGAATCTCTGGGAAGGCTCTGGATGGGATCCAGCACGAGGATGGGGCAGGGATGCCCCCCAGAACAGCTTAAAACACAGGGATGAATTGCTGAGTCCTTGCCAGCTGTCGTTGTCCCCAGTTACCATCAGTTGTCCCATGAGAAGCAGCAGGAAAAACTGGTTTTCCAGGCAAAACAAGGCCCAGTTTCCTTCAGTATCTTCCCATTTCCAGAGTGTTGGAGCTCCCAGTGCAGTAATGAGCCCTTTGCCTTCGGATCAGAGAGGCAGAGCTGCTTTGCTGTCCCTTGAAACTGCATTCCGAGCAAATATTCCCACCCTGCCTGAAGAAGAGGAGTAAAAAGGGGTTGGGCAGGCAAAGCCCTTTCTGCTGAGGCATGTGGGGGCAGGCAGGGATGTGGGTCCAGGCAGGGATGTGGGACACAGGCAGGGATATGGGATTCAGGCAGGGCTGCAGGATGCAGGCAGGGCTGTGGGATGCATGCAGGGATACAGGATGCAGGCAGGGCTGTGGGATGCAGGCAGGGATACAGGATGCAGGCAGGGATGTGGGATGCAGGCAGGGATACAGGATGCAGGCAGGGATACAGGATGCAGGCAGGGATGTGGGATGCAGGCAGGGATGTGGGATGCAGGCAGGGATGTGGGNAGGCAGGGATGTGGGTCCAGGCAGGGATATGAATACAGGCAGGGATATGGATGCAGGCAGGGATGTGGGATGCAGGCGGAGATGTCGGATGCAGGCAGGGATGTTGGATGCAGGCAGGGATATGAATACAGATGGGGATGTGGGTCCAGGCAGGGATACGGATGCAGGCAGGGATGTTGGATGCAGGCAGGGATATGGATACATGCAGGGATGTGGGATGCAGGCAGGGATATGGATACAGGCAGAGCTGCTGCCTCATCTACCTTCCTCTGCGCTCTCCCTGTTTTTGGGTCCCAGGATGTGATGCTGAGGAGAGACAGTTAATTCAATTTCAACAGAAAAATTGATTAATGGACTGGTTTAAAATAAATCCCCGATGTCCCAACTCCTTGGCAAAGCATTCCCATTCCCACTTCTCTCCCCTGCCCACTCCAGAGGCAGGAGAGGCCAAAGGGGGCAAAGCCAAAGGGCAGTGGGAGGGGCAGCAGCAGAGGAGTGAGGAGAAGAACTTCCCTCTGTAATTAGTTCAGCGGCTTTAATTAACCCCTGGCCAAAGAGGTTCCCCCAAAGGTTGTCCCCTGCCCAGTGCTGGGGGGTAGTTTGGGGATGGGCAGTGCCAGCAGAGCCAGGGCTGGGATGGGGCAGGGCTGGAGGATCCTCCTTCCCCTTCCCAGGGAGGAGAACTGGGGTGTCCCCGGAGCTGGACTACCCTGCTTTGCTTCCCCAGGCCCCCAAAATCGGTGCCAGGTGTGCAGGGTGTGGGTCAGGGTGGCTTTATGAAGGAAACCCTCACTGAAATCACCTGCTGAGGTGCTGGAAGTGCCTCCAGTCCTGCCCAGGGGACCAGGAGGGTTCAATCCTGCAGGGAAAAGGGAAGTGCCAGTGTTGCTGTTTGTGCTGGTTTAGAGTTAAACCAGCAGGAGAAATGAATCCAACTCGGAATGGGATTGCAAGGCAGAAGAACAATTTAATAAAAAAGATCACAAAATACACTGAGACAGAAGGAAAATTTTGTGATTTTTTCTGTGCCTGAGGAATGAAACTCCCAGCCTGGCAACAGCCACAGTGTCCCCTCCAGACTGGGAGCTCAAAGGCAAGTTGTCTGCATGAAGTTGGAGCATCCATGAAATAAGGACCTTTGAAAGCCCAGGGAGTGTCAGAGCACGGAAAGGAGCTGCTCTGGAATCAGCCCAGCACGACATTCCCGAGCAAGGAACGGGATAACACAGAGCTGGGATTGATCCCTTGGTGGGGAAAACACAGGATGGCAAACACAGGCCTGAGAGGGCCTTGTTTCCCATTGCTCCACAGTCATTTATACCCAGCAAAGGGAACTCCAAGTGCCATAATTCCAATTGTCCCAGAATGTCACATGTACTTGGCTCTGCCGCTGCACGGGGGAGGATGGGGTGGGGATGAGGGTGAGGATGGGGAGGACTGGCCTCTGCCCACCTCCTTCTCATCCCTCCTCTCTCCAGGCAGCTGTTCCTGAGTGCTTTTTATCCCTTTTGGAAAGTTTGCAGGAGGCACTTGGCATTTTCTTCCTTTTTTCCTGGATTCCAGCTGGGCCTGTTAAATGTACTTTGTCTTCAAAGCAGTGCAAAAGCCCAAGTTTAAGGTCAAACACTGAATCTGGAGCTGAAAGTCCTTAAAGTGGAGCAGAAATGGTGTTACTAAGGAAAAGAAAAAAAAAAGCCCAAGTTCTTGTTCTTCCCCCCCAGGGGTGGACTGGGAGAACTGGATGTCAGTGGAGAACTGGAGCGTCACTGGCAGCCCCCTGCGATGGCAGAGCCTGACTGGTGATGGCACTGCCACCAGCACAGGGGGCGTTTGGGGAATTAAAAGGCCAAACTGCAGATTTGGATTAATTTGGCTGGAATTTCCATCTTCTCTCCATGGCTCTGACATGCCCTTTCCCTCTTCCAGCCCTGGCAAGACGGGCTGGAACACTCATGGCCTGGATGTGCTGGGAACTGCCCTTTCCATCAGCTTTTCCTTCCCAAATCAACCCAAACAAGCTGAAATCTGGAAACTCTGCTGCTGATTTTGACTTCACATTTTAATAAAGACAGTCTGATCAAGGAGCTGTTGGAATGTTTCTGGAGTGTTGGGTGTGTTTGTTGCCACACTGCCAAAGCCACCGTGGCCCAGAAGGAAAACTATTTCCTTTTGACAATGTCACCATGGGACAACCCAGGGTCAAACAGGGATGGAGATGCAGATCTGAGCTCCAGCCACAGCAACATGTCCCCATTGGAGCCAGATCCAAAGAGCCTTTCATCAGGGAGCATAAAATCATGGAATGCTGTGGGTTGGAAGGGACTTGAAGGACCATCCAGGTCCAACCCATGGAACAGGGTGTGTGCAGAGGCACCTTCCACTATCCCAGGTTGCTCCAACCTCATTCAGCCTGGCCTTGGACACTCCCAGGGATGGGGCAGCCACAGTTTCACTGCCTTTTCCAGCTGGAAGAGGCTCCACCATCCACCCGTTGTGCGTTCCTGGGACACTGTCCCCACCTGCCACCGGAATTCCTGTCACTCTTCCTCTTACTTCCAAGCCATTTAGCAGGTTTTTGTGTCCTTGGCTCCCCAAAACACCCTGCAGGGCCGTGCCTGTGAGGGGCTGTCAATGCCTTGATTTTAATCCGGCATGGGGAAGGTGCTGGGATTCGACTGGAAATGAGATCGAGGTGATAACGAACTAAAGTGCCTTTTATTGAGGCTTTCCGAAAGCTGAAATGTCATCGGCCCTGTCAAAAGGAGATAAAATACGTGCCCAGATCCATGAGCGGGGACTGCAGGAGCAGAGAATGGGCTGGGAGGGCTGATGGAACCGGGGAGGAGTTGAAATCTTTGGGATACATTCCTTATTCACCTGAACAGCAGCGATTTAATGCAGAACATGGATTTCGGGGGGGTTTGGCTGTGAAAGCTCCATAACGTGCTCGGCATTACTGCACAAAGCAAGTCCAATGAGCATGGAATTAACAGCCTCGGGAATTAATGTCACTGCTGCCTCAGTACTGAGACGGTTTTTGGATGGCATCGGGTGATTATGTGGAGTTATAAAATATCCAGAAATCCGGGGAAGCTGCTCAACCTCCCCCAGGGCTCTGGGTGGAAGGCAAGAGTAGCATAAGAGGTACCATCACATCTGGTGAGTTTATTCCCCCCTTGATAAAACCTGAAATTTTTATAATCACCAATTTATCCCTCAAGGAAAGGCACTAAATCAGGGCAGGGTGCCTGTTTTCCCACTCCAGCCCTGCCCTGATGGTCACTGGATGTAAAAGTAGTAGAAACAAAACTATCACAAGAATAAAAATCACCTGAAATGCCCCCAGCTTCATTTAGGGAATCTTATCCATGGAGCTGCCTCCCAGCTCTCCCCATCCATCAGGCCTCCCTGTGTGCTCCCATCCATCAGAAAGAGTGGAAGTGAAACATTTTTATTGATCTTGACTTTTTGTTTGATTCTCTGTGTTTCTCACCAGATATTTCCATTCCGTGTGGGCCCTTTTCCCAGGCACTTCTGGAACCTCTTAGTGTTGCTCCGTGTTGCCCAGGGGGAATTTTTCCCCAGGGTAATTTTTAGCCCCGTGCTGGAACCTGGCCTTGGACACTTCCAGGGATGGAGCAGCCACAGTTTTTCCAGGCAACCTGAGCCAGAGCCTTCCCACCCTCCCAGGCAGGAATTTCTCCCTCATCCAAGCCCTGCCTCAAGGGAGATCCCCGCGCTGGGCTGTAACCAGTGCGTGTTTAATGTATCACAGCACACAAATTAATTGCCGTGTCTGGCTCCGGGAAAGGCTCCCGGATGCAGGTTCAGCTTTTCCCAGCGGGATTCTCTGGGAGAAGCATCTGCCAGCTGGGGGCTGCTTTAGTGCTGCCCTGGGGGCTTTGCTGGTGAGTGTGGCTGTGCCACTTGGCAGCACGCTGGGCACACAGAGCAAGTGCCAGGGGTGTTTTCTGAGCTGCTGGAGGATCCCAGGAGCCAGGAGGATGAGGATGGATGGACACAGACCTGCAGGCACTGAGCTCCAGCCCTGCCTTCCCTCTTTCCTCATTTTTCCTTTCCTGATCCAGTATTCCTGCTGCAAAATCCAGGGCTTTGGAGGGATGGCTGAAAACTAAGGAGCAATCCAGATGTGGTCTGAGATACAGCAGCCAGGTTATTTATTTGCTGCCTAAAGAGCTGATGCTGGAGGTTTTGGCTTCGGGATGGGTTTTTTTGGGAGCAAAGGGGCTTCCAGGAGAGGGTGTTAGATGCAGGGAGGACACTGAGGTCAATCACAGCCCCAGCCAGGGAAATCTCAGCCCTGATTTTCCCCATGGCCACCCAAACCTTGTCACCCCGAGCTCATAAGACCTTTCCTCCCCCCAGGAACACCGAGCTCGGGGCATTTTCCAGAAGATGCACGGATCATTTGTTGTGTTCGGGCTCTGCCTCAAACTCGTTGCCAAAGGGCCCTTTGGTTCCCCTCAGGCACTTTGTTCCTTGCAGGAGTTGTTGCCTTCCCTCCCTGCAGAACTCCTTGGTGCCATGGGCAACACCTCGGGCATCCGTGTGCTCCTGCACATCCCTCGGATCTGCTGGGCAGCCTTTGCTCCCTGTCTCTGATCCCCTTGTTCAGAATTTCCCAGAACATCCAAATCCAGGATGAAAAGCCCCTTCCCAGTTACCTGTAGCAGGTTTGGGGGTGCAGGTTCCTGTCTCACCAGCCCAGCCCAGCAGGCCCAGGTGACACAGCCCTGGCTGTTCCTCTGAATCCACATCTTTGTGCCTCAGTTTCCCCATTTCCATAATCAGGGCATGGCCAGACATCCCCGGAGCAAGGTGGTGTCATTCCTACATTCCAAAGTGAGCTCCAGGCTGCCCCAAATGCTCTCCCAACAGCCCAGGAGGGTCTCTGGGTACAAGGCAGTGGCACAGTCACAGGGAATTTTCTCCAAGCCCCCAGATGAGTGGATTTGATGCCAGACTTTGCAGGCAGTGCGTGCCCAGGGACACCCTGAGCTGCAGCACAGTCCATTAGCACTCAGCTGAGTTCTGCTGCTCGTTCCGCTCCCCTTCCCTTCCCCAAATCAAATTAAATCTCTTTTATTAGTTCCCTTTTTGTACACAACTCCTTGCACAATTAGTGAGTCATTTTCAAGAGCCCAAACTAATTGCCTTGCTCAGTCCTCACCCTCCAAAGCTTTTGGCTTCCATTTCACTTTCACTTAATTTTTATTAGGATCAAGAGAGAGGAGAAACTCAACCAAATCACCGCTGAAAAGAAACGAGGAAAGGACTGGGGGCTCTGGAGTGGAGCTGGAGCCTGGAGAAGGCTGAGTGGGACTGTGATCCCCGTGTCCCAGTGCTGCTCTGCATGGCAGGGACACCCAGGACCTGCCAGCATCTCCTCTCCTCTTGTTAAGATACAAACCTTTTCATCCCTTTTCATCCGCTCGCAGGACTTTGCTGTGCTTGGTTGATTCTGAGCAAATCGGTGCTTTTGGCTCCTCAGCTCTTTATCCACCCAACCCAGACTGCCTCGGAGGGGCCTGCTGGGATCAGGGAGGGGACAACCAGTGCAGAGCTGGGGCAGAGAAGCCCTTGGCCTTCCCTCCCTGTGCCTTCTGCACACTCTGGCTGCATTCCCAGCGAGACATTTGCTTATTAACCACGACCAGAGTCGCTGTGATCCCTGCACAGGTTGGACACGGGGGGGTCGATGCCACCCCTTCCCTCTGATGGATTCCTGAAGCTCCGGGGACTCAATCAATTGAAAGCAACATAAATCACACTAATTAAAGTCTCTCTCAGCCCACTGTGCCTCCCTCAGGGGCCGGCAGTGGTGTGTGGATGTCCCTTTGGCACTCCGAGCACTGACTGCAGCTCCCGGGGGCTCCTCAGCGCAGACTTTGGGATAATTGATTTCGTGGGCCCTTCCCGTGGTGGATGTCAAAGCCCTCAGAGCGGGGTCAGCGGCACCAAGGATGGGTTTAATTAGCTGCTCTTTTCTCTGCAGTGCTGGCAGAGCAATGGCTGGAGCCTGGAGAGTTTATGGAATCGTGGGATCATGGAATGGTTTGAGTTGGGAGCAGCCTTAAAGCTCATCCAGTCTCACCCCCTGCCATGGGCTGGGACACCTTCCACCAGCCCAGGTTGCTCCAACCTGGCCTTGGACACTTCCAGGGATCCAGGGGCAGCCACAGCTTCTTTGCCCAACCTGTGTCAGGGCCTGCCCACTCTCCCAGGGCAGAATTTCCAAGGGATGAGGGTGCACTTGGAAGCAGAGAGTAGGACCTGCCTTGTTTTCCCAACCTCGTCCCTGTTTACCCAGGATCCTGCCTAATTCCCGCAACCTCAGGGAGTCCAGGTGTTAACAAAGCTTTTTTGGGGGGATGACTAATGGCTATCAGGAAGACAGATTAACGGCTGAGTGGGAATTCTGTTTCCCAAGGTGTTTCGGAGAGGCAGCGATGCTCTGCCGGGCCGATTCCCGCTGGGAATGCCGGCAGAGGTGCATCACCCGCATCCCTCTGAAAGCAGCAGCACCGCCGGTCCCCCGCTCATGAATATTCACGCGGCGGCTCTGCCTTTATCCCGTGCTGTGCAATTATCATTTTAAAGGCTCTCAAACGCTTATCAGACCAGAGCATGGGGGAAGGAAGGGCTGAGCCGGTGCCTGGGGGAGCGGCGGGGCTGGGGATGCGGGGGTGGGATGTGGGCAGTGCGAGCAGCCCCTGCCCGCGGCTCCCCCGTCCTCGGCTCCGCGAAGCCGCCGGGCAGGTTTTTGGGGGGTGGCGGTGGTGGGATTATCCTGCTCTCCTCCTCCCCGGAACGCCGTCAGGCCTCGGCGCTTACCCCGTGTAATGAGCTTGCGAATCCACAGGCAAAAAGCCGGGATAAAGCCGAGGCTACTCGAGGATTTCACCGGCGACTCGTTGGGAAATGAGGATGGAGGATGAAGCTCTCGGCCCACACCTTCCAACAGGAGCCCACCCCGAGGGAGACCTCCTGGAGCTGCTAAAACCGCTCTGCTGGGCTCATTCCTATTCTGGGAAATATCCAGTCAAACCCACTATGCATGCAGCTTCCCATGGAATTTTTTATCCCTGTTAACACTGATTTAAACCACGGAGCAGGAAGAGAGAAACTGGAGAGGGCTGTCGTGTTTCCATCAGATTCTCTGTGATGCTGCATGTGACAAATACACAGAGCATGGCCCTAAAGCTATTTTTCCAAGCCATGTTCCCTGGGATCTCCAAGAGCTTTTGCAAGACAAAAATATAAATAACAGAGCATCGTTTGTGCAATCGTTAATAGCTCCCAGATAAGGGGGAATTCTGGCAGCTCTGGGAGGACCATGTGGCATCACAGCTTGGATGGTTACTCCGAAGTGCTGAGCATCCAAAGGCAGGGCCGGGCGAGGCACGGGAAATGAGAACAGGATTTTGCGAAAGCTCCTGATGTTTCTGAGTGGTTTTGCGTTGGGCCCTTTCCCAGTGCTGACTGGGAACATCTCCCCTCCTGCTGCCCACCCCCGCTCCACATTTGCTGCTCGACATATGCCGAGGGTTTTCACTCAAAACCTGAGAATCAAAGTCTGCATCCATGTGTTTCCAAGGCTTCAGGCAGCATTTGAGTTCTCTGTTTTCCCTGGAAATAGGTAATTTCCCACAGAAACCCGTGGAAAACGTTGTTCTGCTGGGAATCTCTCTGTGGAGCCTCGAGTGACACGGGATTGTGGAATTTCTCCCCGTTGGCTCAGCCCCCACCACCCCTGGGGGAGGTTTGGTGCTCCAGTTCACCTGGGTACCTCTGTAACAGCTCCGACCCCTGGATGGAGCAGAAGGGCCACTTCCAGGGATGTGGGGACCTCCTGGACCACTCAGGGAAGGTCCCACCTCCCTCCTTGAGCAGGGATGGAGGAGACCCTTTTGGCAGCACAGATTTGGGTCTATTTATTTTATAATCCTTGCAGCGCCTGTGGAAAAATATTTGTAAACGGATTGTCTGCCTGTTTGGATTTGTTCTCTTCCCCCTTCCCTCGCATGAGGCTCATCCTGGGTTATCTCCAGCCGTATCATGAGGGGGTTTGTTCCTGCCAAGAGAGCTGGATGTTACAAATGTCCTTTGAATGTGCAATCACAGCAGGCGACTCCCCTTTCCCTCCCTTCCCGGGCGCCTGACTTGGGATCTTGTCGATGATTAAGCTCAGTGTCTCATAAATTATGTTTCACCAAATTGCTACATTAATAAGGGGCCGTGTGTTCTTGGAGGATCATTAATTATAGATACATTTTTATTTTCCCTGCAAAATTGCCCGCGTTCCTCGCTGGGTTGATGATTATGCAGCAGCATCAGGGGCTGACGTGGGCAGAGGGATCGGGATGGGCTTGGAACCAAGAGGAGCATCCATGGATGGCTCCGGGATTCCCCCGGAGGGATTCAGCTCCTGGCACTGTCAAGGACCACCGACTCAAATAAATGCCCTGGTGCTTTGTACTTCAAAGCCCCCACCCCTTCCCGGGACATCGGGGTCTAATTGCCGGGTTCCCATGAATCCGATGGCTCCGACAGCAAAGCTGCCCTGCAGGGTTGTGGCATCATTATCGATTCCTTGTTAACAATCACTTAGGCCGGGCTGAAAGTTTAGGCTGCGCTCCCTGCGCCTTGGAGAGCATCCAAGGAATGTCAGGAATCGGAGATGAGCCCGTGCCAAGAGGGATGTGCAGCACCTGCCGGGGGAGATGCTTCCCTGTGCCCCAGAACTGGGGATGGATGGGGGTCCCCAGGCGGCAGCAGGGACGTCCCAGCAGCACCACTTGAGCTGTCCCCGGAGCCAGGGATTTCTCCGGAGCCGCAGGGAAGGGACACGTTTACAGAGAGAGGATAAATTCCCTATTTGCCACTTTATTACCAGAACTCAAAGGGGCGGAAAAGTGGATTGTCGGGTGGTTTCTTTAGTTCTTGTGGAAGCTGTTAGACTTTCATGGTGTGCTGCAATGGTAAATCAAGCCTTTACTGGAGTTGAAATTGTCCCTGATTAAATAATTCCCAGTTTCAGCTGCTCTGGGGGGAGGCCCAGTGTCTGGCTGGGAGTTTGTGCTATGGGTGGGGGAAACACTTCAAATAAAGGCAGGTCAGGGCCTTTCCCAAAGAAATCCTGAAGGGAGCCTGCAAGGAAGATGGAGGGGGACTATTTACAAGGGTCTGGAGTGATGAGACAAGAAGGAATGGCTTCCCATTGCCGGAGGGCAGGGATAGATGGGATATTGGGAAGAAATTCCCCCCTGTGAGGGTGGGCAGACCCTGGCACAGGTTGCCCAGACAAGCTGCGGCTGCCCCATCCCTAGAAGTGTCCAGGGCCAGATTGGACAGGGTTTGGAGCAACCTGGACTGGTGAAAGGTGTCCCTGCTCATGGCAGTGGGTGGGATGGAATGATCTTTAAGGTCGCTTCCAACCCAAACCACTCCATGAACCCATGGCAAACTCTTCCTCTGTCCGGGCTCATCATCACTGGGGACTCCACAGGAGCTGCTCCCACTCCAGTGGGAACCTGGGGGTGCAGATCCCTGTGTTCCCACACCCCACAGAGCAGATCTTCTCCTTAGGATGCTCCTCCTACACTCCCACCCCTTGGCAGCTCTCACACACGTATGAATCCACCTCCTTCCCTGCTTCTCATCCAAGATTCAGCAGAGCAGAGCCAACGATATTTGCAGAGAGCTCAGGGCCTGTGCAGGATCCACTCCAGCACTTCCAGTGCATTAAGAAGGGCTATAAATATTTAAAGCTAAACTATCCCTGCCCAAATAAGTGAACAAGCTCCAGAGGCTCTGGCTTTGCACCCTCTTCCTCCTTTGCCTGACTCAGCCAACCCTTGGGCTCTTCCCAAAAGGACAAATCACTGGCATGATGCTTTTGATTGGAGTTTTTGGCACGTGGATGGGCTGTTTCCCTCCCTACATGCACAGGCAGAGCTGGGGGTGCTCAGGGATCCTCAGTCCAAGGTCCCAGATACTCTGGGAGCTTTGGGATGCAGGAGGTCTCCATGGGCTGGAGCATCCCCTGGATAAGGCAGCCAAAATCTGCTGGGGAGGTGGGGTTGGCAGAGCTCCTGCAGCTCCCCTGCCCTTTTCTGGGACTCTCTGATGATGCTTTCATTTCTCCTTTTGGGACACAACAGCAAAAATATCTCTGAAAATGTGTCACACCACATTTAATCCAGGGCTGGAAGGCACTAAACTAATATTTTTGGCCCAAATTGCAACGTTTGCTGACCAGACCAATCACTCCTGACTGGTGGATGACAGAGGCCTGGCTGGAGCAGGGAGATCCCTCATGTCCTGGGGGAGCTGAAGGAGTTGAAGAGGTTTGGGGAGTAAAAAAAAATCTCTTCTGAGCTAGAGCTAAATATTTGTATGGGAAAAACCTATAGATCGTGGAGCTGATAGAAAATTGGCAGGGCTTAGTGAGCCCCTGTGCACAGCTCAGCTCTACAGCAGCAGCCAAATAAATATATTGATAATTCCCCTTTGGAAAAGTGTCCATAAATTATGGTGTTGATGCTGCTAATAAGGCAGTGGGACCAGCATATAAACCTGGCTTGGAGTCAGAACATTCTAAATCTGGTTTCTTAGTTGCAGCTGAGAGAGAAAAAAAAATAAAAGCCCGAATCTTGGAGCAAATGCTGCAAGGGAGGGGGATTTGGGGTCTCTGGGGCCTCACAGCGGGGTTTGGCAGTGGGAAAGGGTTATTCTTGGAGAGAACTGGGGGAGGACTTCGACCAAATCTCTTCTTCCCTGCTGTCTTTGGCCAAGCAGCCACAGGTCCTTTGCTCTTTCCCCTCCTAAATTTTTCTTTATCTTTTTCAATGACTTGGACTGATAATGATCCTCTACACTGAATGGACAGCCCCCCACGGGACATGATTGGGACCACGGGGCCCATCCTGGGATAGTGACTGGATAGTTGGCTGGCCTCAGAAATCCTATTTCTACCCCCAGGAAATAAAGGGGACTGCAAACTTTCACTCTTTTCACATAGCACATGAAAAACTAAACAAAAATCTCCTCAGCTGTCTTCCCTTGTGCTGATTTAAGGCACCACTTGAAGTCCTGATCTACTCCCACCACCAGACCGGGTTATCCTGGTTGGAACCTGCAGAGCATCAACTCCTGCTTCATGGAAACGTTTATTTTCCACCAGAATTCCCACCTCTGAGCATCTCCTCGTGGTTCTGAGGGCCCTGGAGCTGCTCAGCATCGTGATGGGACCACTGAGCCTGTTTAGTATCGAGCGATTTCCTGCTCCAAGCAACACTTAATGTCAATTATTGCGTGCGGCGCGGGCACTTTTTCAATTAACTGCCCTATATAATTTTATGTTTCCAGTCTCCTTGTATGTGGTTTGTGCATAAACCCTGCCAAACGATGGCCCAGGCAGACAGGAGCCATGGATTTATCTTTTAGAGGACATGGCTGGGGCCACAAAATCTGGGCTTTCTGTCCTGCTCGTCTGAGCAGTGCTGGGACAACAGGTCTACCCCCAGCTGGAGCCACCTCTCTGTGCTGGTTTAGTGTTAAACCGGCAGGAGAAATGAATCCAACTCGGAATGGGATTGCAGGGCAGAAGAACAATTTAATAGAAGATCACAAAATACACTGAGACAGAAGGAAAATCCATTTGACCCACAAAAGCAGCTGTGCAGCCCAGTGGGGCACGAGCAGGATGGAGCTCACCAACCCCTGTGCTCAGCACCACGTGGGTCCCCTGAGTGCAGAGGAAGAGGAAAGGAAGAAACCTGCTGGTGAAGATGCTGGTGGCAGTCCCGGGGCAGTGCCAGTCCAGTCGAGGCTCTGCTCCTCCTCTGGGTCTGACCAGAGATCCCAGTCCCAAAACCCCAACTTCTCTCTGCTTGGGCTCAGATGGGAACACCCAGTCCCTCCCCAGGGTGGGGAGTTTCCCAAGGGGGGATTTACTCTGGGAGGTCAATCCTGGCATATTTTTGGCATCCCTGCTGGCCCCTGAGCAGACATGACCCCTCAGGTGGGTGTGAAGGTGCTGGTGGCTCCTGGAGGGGAGTTCTCCAACCTGAGTCATTGGTGTGAAGACAGGAAAGTTTTGTTATCCCCCAGGAGTTCCCAAACCTCCCCTGTGCCCTGAGGGGTGGGGTGTGCCCTGGGCAGCTGCTGCCAGTGGTCCATGGTGAGCAGTTCAGGAGAAGAATGGCACAGAGGGTTTAGAATCCACCCCCACCCAGTGCCAAACTGGTCCTGCCAACCATAACCAGGACAATCTGGATTCCTGCCTCTGCCCCCCAAAATTGCCTTTCCCAGCAGCTGAGTGTGAATGGAAAGTAAATAAGTGATTACTGGGAACAAGTGTAGGGAGCAGGTTCCAGCTGTGGCCTGCAGTACTTAAAGCTGGGTAAATATGTTCTTAATAATCAACTGGTATTTATTTAATGTACAATAATTCTGCTGCTAAGCTCCAGTGAAACGCAGAGTTAATTAAAAATGCCTTTGCAATCGGTCCTCTAGGGAGAATATTTTCTATTATCTGAGGGTTTTTTTTTTAATTATTTCTTTTCCTCCCCTCTATTCCCTGTCTGTCCCTGCTGCTCATTTTATCTTTTCCCTGTAATCCTGCTGCTGTTTGCAGCATGTTCTGGCTATTTCCCTCTGGCAGGTGGGCACAGGAGGGGGCTTGGCTTTAACCCTGGCTTGGCTCGGCTCCTGGGATTTGGGTGCCTTCCCAGCTGGAAAATCAGGCAGGACTGATGGAACTGGACTTTCCTGGCCCTGGCATGGGAGGCTTTGGGCTGGAACAGAGGTGTTTGATGGGATCACTGCTGCCCTGGGCCACAGAAGGCCACCCCGGGAGGGAAGCAGACTCCAGTCCCTTCCCTGCATCCCTGTTCCTGCATCACATTCCAGCCCCTTCCCCGCATCCCTGTCCCTGCCTGGCTTTGGGATGCCGCTGGACTGTCCCTACCAAGGACAGCTCTCCACGACCGTCCCTTCCCTGGCACAAAGTGAGGCAATTTAAAGTCCCTCCGTCTCGCCACTGGAGATGCTGCTGGAATTCCTGTGGAGTGGGAAATGAAGGGCCGGAGTCAATCAGGATTCCGAGGAAATGGGGAGAAGGCGCTGGAGCGGGATTGGTGCTGATGTTGGGCTTTATATCTCAGGCTGCTGCTTTAATAACACCCCCTCGCTGCCCATCGCGGCATCGACCCAACCCTGTGCCACCCCAGTTCTGTGTCACCCCACCCCAGTGCCACCCCAGTTCTGTGTCACCCCATCCCAGTGCCATTCCTGCCTGTGCCACTCCATCCCTGTGCCACCCCAGTTCTGTGTCACCCCGCCCCAGTGTCACCCTATCCCTGTGCCACCACATCTTTGTGCCACCCCAGTGCCATCCCTGCCCTGTGCCACTCCAGCGCCACTCCAGCCCTGTGTCACCCCAGCCCTGTGCCACTTCATCTGTGTGCCACCCCAGTGCCACCCCTGCCCCTTGCCACACCATCCCAGTGCCGCCCCGTTCCAGTATCACCCCAGCCCTGTGCCACTCCAGTTCTGTGTCACCCCATCCCAGTGTCACCTCATCCCAGTGCCACTCCAGCCCTGTGCCATCCCATCCCAGTGCCACCCCAACCCCATGCCACTCCAGCCCTGGGTCACCCCAGTGCCGCCCCAGGCCTGTGCCATCCCATTTCTGTGCCACCCCATCCTCGTGCCACCCCTGCGCCATCCCTTCCCATCCCACATCCCTTCCTGCCGCCCCCATCCCACCCTCCGTCCCTCCGGGATGCGCGGAGCGGCCTCAGCTCGGGCAGCCGGGGTGGGATGTTGGTGTTTGGCACAGACTTGGCTCAGCGGAGGGAAAAATGGCAAATCAAAAGCAGCCGATTGATTTTTATTGGGGGTTTTATATATAACTAATGGAAGGGGAGCCCTTGGGAGCAGGAGATCTTGGTGGCTGCTCTCCGGTCCGTGCCGGAGCTTCCCGAGGGACTGCGGGACTTCCTAAGGGACTGCGGGACCGCAGTCACCGAGCTGGAGGACCCACCTCCCCCAGGGACCTGGCAGTTCCTTCCCCACTGGTCAGACTGGGAGAACTGGGAGGGCAGCCTTTGTAGGCTGAGCGATGCCAGGGAAAAACCTTCCCCTGTGGGTTCAGGTGCTGGTGTTCCCCAAAACCCCACGGCACAGGGATGGAGGGGGCTGAGGAGGGGGAGGAAGGCGGGATGAACGCGCTGCCTCCGCTCCCCCCATCCCCGGGCGAGCCGGGATTAGCAATTCCAGAGCCTTCGGAGCCAAAAGCGACGGGCTGAGCCTGAAGTGCAGAGACATCGAGGGGAGGGGAAACCAGAGCCCCTCCGAGGAGCGGGAGTCAGGCCAAGCCACCCTGGAAAACCCCGAGCTGCTTTTTGTCTCCTCGGGATTTGCTGTTTCCTAATGATTTATTTTGCTTTTGTTTCCCCCTCGCAGCTCCCCCGCTGCGGGTGCTGCGGGAACGGCGAGGGAAAGATGATTAGAAGTCGTTTGAGGAGTAATTAAGCTTGATCCAGGACCCTTTGGGATCCCAAGTTTGCTCCTCCGCGCCCGGGATGTTTTTACGGAAGATGAGGAAACTGTGCTTGGCAAAACAAGGGAAGTTTCAGCACTTTGTGTGATGGAGCGAGTGGGAAAACCCTGGGAAGGGACACCCAGCCGGAGACCTCGGTGCGGAAAACCCACCTGCTGTTCCATCCCAAAAGACAGGAATGGTGGGATTCAGGGAAAATAGAGGGTCAGGAGTGGCAGAGAGAGGACTCCAGCACTGCCACGAATCTTCACTTTAATCCCGGTGGGGTTATCCCTGCAAACACCCCACCTTTCCCAGGTGTATCCCTCTGCCGGCCCGGATCAGCACTCCCTGCTCCAAGAAACAGAAGCACAGGGAAACATTCCCATCCCAGGCCTCCCTGGCTTGATTTCACCCCATAAATCAGCAGCCAGGACGCCTCTGCGCTGTGTTTAGCCATTGCCTCTCCTAGAACGTTCCCATGTCCTTATTTATCAGGTGTCTCCCGCCCGGAACAACCCGCTTTGGAAGATCAGTGGCACAATCATCGCTGGGCCGTGAAATAAGACCCGTGGAAGTGCGGCTGAGAATAATTTACCTCTCACTCCTCTGAACCTGTTGAGAAATTCCCCCTGAATCCCTGGGGAAGGAGGCACCGGCTCCGATCGCCGAGCAATCCCCGCCGGCAGCGGCTCCTGTATGTTCGGAGCAGCCTCTTCATCCCAGGCGAGCCTGATTCCTCCTGATCGTCCCTTAATGCCTCGTACACAGCCTGTCGAGTGGGTTTTTCCCTCTCTCTTTTATTTCCCCACCTCCTCCTGTTTGTGTCGGGTGTTGGCTGCGTTATCCCGGTGGGTTTTTTCTGTTTTTTTCCTCAGGGATTTTCACGGTTCTTTGGAGCGCAGAGCTCGGTCCCACCGCTGGGATGGGGTGGAGAAGGGACAGCTCTGCCCGGAGTGGATTAAAAACCATCCCCAAAAAAGCCAAGCTCAGACAGAAATTTAGGAGAAGGGTTGGCCCAAGGTCCTGGGAAATCCAGGTTTAGCATCCCAATAAAAGGCCTTGCTGCCTCCTGCCCTGAAAAGCATCTCAGAGGGGATGGGAGGTAAAAATCCACTTTTTACTCCTTTTCCCTCCTCTCCAGAGAGAACAAAAGGAACAAAAAGAAAATGTTCAGGCTTTTTCTTCCTTTTTTTTTTTTTTCATCCAAACACATTCCAAGTTAATTTCAGAAAGCTGGGAACACTTGATAGCTTTAATTAATCCTCTGCCTGGGGAAATACACTTTGTGTAGCCAAAGCCTCCTGCTTTCCCCTGGATAGGGATCTCACTCCAGGAAATGCTGATGGATCCAGCGTGGTAGTGATTGCAGAAGTGACTCCAGTGATTTTATTTGATTCTATTTTATTTTATGTCATCATGGAGATTCCGCATGTCCGGTTGGTTTGGCTGTCTGCTTCAGGAAGTGGGGGGATCCAGATTTTTACAGGCGTCATGTGGAGACCGTGTGGGAACAGCTTGTTCACCCAAACTTCAAAATCAATTAAAACCAAACTTCACTGATTTTTTTCCCCCAGTAACCATCCAGATTTAATTCCAGATGGGAACATGGAAAGCACGCCATAATGCTTTGGGAGTTTCACCTAGGGTTTGGTTAGTTGTTTGGTTTTTTTTCCCTTGGTGTGATTTGCTGATTCACTTTAATTAATTAAAAGCTGTCAAGGAGCAGGGAAAATCCTGCTGCTCTTGGACTTGCTGCACATCTCAGGTCAGCAACCCCTGGAAGGGTGGAAAACGGCCCTCAACATTCCCTCAGTGCCAGGGGAGCCCCAATTTCTGCCCCAGGGAGGTGACCAGAGATGCTTCCATGCCTGGTGGGCACCATTCCCACCTCCTTGGCTGCAAGAAATGTGTCCCAGCACGATGGGAATGAAATGGTCCTGATCCTTCTTATCCACAGCTGATTTTCCCCATGGAAAGTCATGTCTGAAAAGGGCAGGATGAGAGGATGGGGTGACCTGTTTCCCTAATAAAGGTCATGGAGGGCCCAAGGGGCTTTTTCCAGCATCCCTGTCCTCTCCCACTGGGAAAGGAAGAGTTTGTGCCCATCATTCCCCCCAGTCCACCACAAACGCTGCAGTTTGGAGCCACTTAGCTCAGGCTGGCATTTGGAAGTGACATTTAAAGGTCACTGCCAATCCTTGCCCACGGAGAACCTGGAGAGATGCCGGAATGGGACCAGGGGTGTGATGCTGAGCTGGTCCTTCATTCCCTATTTCTGCCCCCTCCTCCTCCTCCTCCCATTCCATGCTGTGCTTTTCCTTCTCCCTGCCCTCTCTTTTCCCAACTAAAACTTTCATTCCTCTATGAGGAAAGGGATTTTTCCCCTCTTCCTTTTTATTTCTGTACCTCTTCTTAGTTGTGCCAGCTGTTGACTGTGTTATCTCAGTGTTTTTCCTTCTGGGATTCCTTCCCTCAGAACTGGGGGATTTAGGGATGGTTTTCCAGGGGGAAAGGGCTCAGTGTGATCATGGGATGTGTCTGTGTGACACATCAGCTCTGGGCTGGCAAAGCCAATTCCCACCAGCTCAAATGTCCCTGCAAAGCCACATTTTGCTGCTGTGCTGCAGCCTTGACAACATCATCATCATCGTCATCATCATCATCATTACCATCATCATCATTACCATCATCATCATCACCATCATCATCATCATCAATCATCATATTTTTAATTTTTATTAATAATTTTTAAATTTTAAATTAATTGAGCATGAATTTGTATTCTTCACTAAAAGTTTCTTTAATTTGAATTTATCATTAATTATTCTTTATTATTGTCATCATTATTAGTATTATTTCCCTTGCATCCAGGGAATTTTCTCCAGTCAAACCCCCTTCACAATCAACTCTCAAGTGGGGCCATAACACACATTTTACAGCACTGAGAAATCACACTCAGCTCCCAAAAATAAAAATAACAAAGCCAATACAAATTAAGTAGGGAAGAAGAGCCCGTCTGTTCCCATTCTTTAAACCAGGTTTCCAGGCAATTATTCTCCTCTCTTCCACAAAAAAAAAATTAATAAGAATTCTGCCTGAATGTTCAGTTCAGGCTTTGGGTTTGCAGGGAGTCTTTGAGGCGGAAGGAGGACGGAATGTTTAATTAGTTTAATTAGTTTCCCCCGACCTGTCCTGATTCCACATCGTGGGGATCGTGGGGCCTCGGGGGGTCCATGGACTGGCCAAACACATCCCCTGGGAAGGAGGGTGGGATACAGGAGCGTGGGGGGCTTGTTTAATGGAGCTGGAGAAGGGGCTGGAGCAGCAGAGGGGGGCTGAGGGAGCTGGAGGGGGGCTCAGCCTGGAGAAAAGGAGGCTCAGGGGGGACCTTGTGGCTCTGCAAGTCCCTACCAGGATGGGGGAGCTGGGTGGGAATTGGGCTCTGCTCCAGGGAACGGAGACAGGAGGAGAGGGAACGACCAGGAGATGTTCAGGTGGGATATCAGGAGTAATTTCTCCCTGGAAAGGGTGGTCAGGCATTGGAAGGGGCTGCCCAGGGAGGTTTGGAGTGCCCAGCCCTGGAGGTGCCCAAGGCAGGACTGGCCGTGGCACTGAGTGCTCTGGGGAGGGGGGAACAAGGTGAGCATCAGGCTCAGGGTGGGCTGGATGACCTTGGAGGTGTTTCCCAACCTGGATGACCTTGGAGGTGTTTCCCAACCTGGATGAGCCTGTGCCATCTCNGACCCTGTGCCACCTCCTGGCAATCAAACTGTGCTAACTAAAGGTATGCAAAAGCAGTGGCAATCCAGGCTGCTCAGTGAGCTGCTACTAAACCAGAGCAGTAACTCACAGGCAGCGCTCACAAGCATCTGCATTCACACACCAACTGTCAGAAGGTTGTTTTAAACCTTGCAGGATCCTTTTTCTCTGCTCCTTTTCCCATTTTTCTCTTTCTCCTCCCCCCGGAGGTGTCACTCTCATCCCCACATCTTCCAAGCTGCCTCTCCTGGCTGTTCCCATGCTCAGCCCTCCCCTCCAAGTGCTCTCCTTCGTGCCCATCTGTGCTTTCACCAGCTCCTCTGCCTCCTCCAGAAATAGAAAAAAGCAAAACCCTGGATCCAGGAGAAGCAGGAGCCTCTGAAGGAACAGAGCAGGAGATAAATGGATGTGTCCATATGGAGAAAGACAAATAGACAGGAAGATAAGGAGAGCAGGGAGCAAGCATTGTGTGTGTCTGGAATCAAATTAAGAAATTTCTCACATATGTTTGGTTCCATCAGGACCTCAATTATGCAGCCTGTGCCTCCTACCTCGTCGCCATAAATAAAGCATGGTTTGCCAAAAGGACAACAATAATATTGCACTAATATTATTGCAGCCCATAAATAAACACGGGGGGAGATGCCACTGATAGTCAGGAGGTCATTTCCCATCCCTTTAGTGCAGTGGCTGTGGGAGAGGCCGAGCTCTGGGCTGGAGGACAGCAGCAGTCATTTCAATATGTATCAGCGCAGACCTAATTAAATACCTGCTTTTGGCCATGTCTGAAAGTGAACTAAATCAACATAATCTCATTAAAGCCAGCTGAAATATGATGATCTTCATCCACCAAGTTCCTTCCATCCATCCATCCATCCATCCATCCATCCATCCATCCATCCATCCATCCATCCATCCATCCATCCACCCATCCCTCCCTCCCTCCATGTCCCTGCAGTTCATCTCCAGCCACAGAGCTGTATCCAAATGTTGATAAATATATATATCTGCATGTGCATATGTGTTTATCCCTGTTTAGCTCTATTTATGCACACATCTACTTGCATATATAATTTCCTCCTCTTTAAAATATTAAAATAAATTACATCTTTTTGCAGAATGCAGACATTAATTCTGTTTCCAGGAGATTTGTCAAATCAGTGGTCTGTGTTTGCATAACAAGCTCTTTGGTTACGCTGCACTGCATATAAATTACCACGTTGTCAGCCTCCAGATCAGAATCATTGGGTTTTAAGCGGAATCTCTCATATTGATTAAGATGTGCTTTATGTGCATCTCTTACAGCCAGAGCCATGAAAGCAGCTTCAAAAAAAGGGGGGTAAAATGACCATGGGACCCCCAAGACCCTTCTGAGTCTCTTTCCCTGCTGTTGATGGTTGGGATGCCGGGACCCTCCTTCCCTGAATCCCTCAGGATGGCGCTGAGTCCTTCTCATGGTGCAGCCCTGCATGGAATTGGGCTCCTCCTGTTCTCACACACACACACACACAGTGCATTAAACACCCAATCCCAGCTGGATCTCCTTCCCAAAGCTCCACTTTGCTGGGGCAGGGAACAGCCTGGGGTTTATTCAGGGGAATTAGACCCCTCCTCAACACAGGCACCACTCAGTGTGCTTGTTTTAATGAGATAAAACCCTCTCCACAGCCAGGGCTCTGATTTGTTGCCTCTGAATTCCCTCATTCCCTTTCCCAGCACATCCAGGGCTGGTTACTCTCCAGTTTATCTGTTTTTGCTCCACTTCATGAATGCAAAGTGACCTGGTTGGGCTGGGACCCCAAATCAGGAGGTAAAATCCCTCCACTGCTTTGGGCGTTCAGAGTCCCAGCAGTGATGGTCAGTACAGCAGAGAGCATTATTCCTGGGAAAATGGGATGTTTTAATGGGAAAAGGACAGGCATAAAGTGCTGGAGTAGAAATTCCCCCAGGATGGAGGTGGTCTTTCTTGCTCAGATCATCTCAGCTCCATCCCATCAGCTCCAGGATAATTTCTCATTCCCCTCCTGCCCACACAGGAAGAAACTGGAAGGGCACCAAAGCCCTGGCACAGGGTGGGCAGAGAAGCTGTGGTTGCCCCATCCCTGGGAGTGTCCAAGGCCAGGTTGGACAGGGCTTGGAGCCACTTGGGCAGGTGGAAGGTGTCCCTGCCCATGGCAGGGGTGGGTTGGAATGAGATAATTTTAAGGTCCCTTCCCACCTAAACCATTCTGGAATTCTATGACTCCTCTGGAACTCCAGCCCGTTCATTCAGCCCCCTCATTCCCTCTGCCAAGCCCGTGACTTCCCAGGGGTGATGGGACAATTCCCCAAGGAATAAACTTGACCACGATGGAGAGATGACACAGAACAAAAGGCCAACCAGGCATCCAGGTGGCTCCAGCGGGGAAAAAAATATCACCTTTCCCATTAAAAAATGGGGCATTTCTCCTCACCAGGACTCGTCCTGCTGCAGTTTCCAGGAGGCTGCCAAGAAGAGGGTCATTTCTGGCTGCATTTTTAACCCACTGGCACCTGCCCATGAGGAAGGGAGGTGGGATTTGCCAGCTCACTCCATGCAAGACTGTGGAGCAGCAGCAGATGGGGCCGGCTCCTGGTTGCTGACAGGGATGTGAATAGAAGCTTAATTTACAGCTCGTTTCGGGAGGGCTGGGTGCCTTTCTCTCTGTGCCAGTCGGATTTTGCCTTCGTTTTCACGGAGGCACTGGGGAACCAGCTACACTTTAATTGTATTTCTTTAATTTTCCCAGCCAGAAGCCTCGAGGCAAAGCCACATGAAAGGAAATTACGAGTCAGGAGAACTCCTCTTTTTGTTTACCTATTTAAAGTGCATTTCCTTGGTGCTTTTCCCATTCACAGCAGAGGAAGAAAGGCCCAGAAAAACGCTGCAAAATGGGGTTTAAAGTTTCCTACTGGGGCTGTGCAGAGTCAGGCAGGGGCTGGGTGGTGTCCTGGGGTCCCTCATGACATACAGATTTTTTTGGGGGGGGAACAGAAGCTCCCGGAGTTCTTGAGGTCAAATACTGAGCGTGAATCAAATGCAAAGAAGGCTCAGAAAACACATCCTGGACCAGCACCGACTCCCACCCCACAGACGAGCATCCCTGAGCATCCCTGAGCATCCCTGCAAGTTATCCAAGCACGAGGAGACACCCTTAGGAGTGATACTTCTTCAAGGAACATCTCCCACTCCATAAATATTTCCACCAAAATGCAGGACAAAACATAATGTATAAAAGATTGAATAGAAGATATATTATGCCATTGCATAGCAATCCTGTCTGGGGGAATTTATGGCATCGATATATTCCCTGGTAAAAGAGGCTCTGCCGCCTGATGGAAGAGTTCAATTCATCTTGGATCTGTTGCAAACTATCAATATTATGGTTTGCCCATTTAAAGGGGAATTGAGATCAAGTCTTTTGGCTATTTGTAATAAAAAAATAATAAATAGATACACGAAAAAGCCTCGTGGTGCCATTGATTTCTGGGTTAATCCGCTGGGATCCTTCAGGGCTGTGGTTTGGGAGTGTGTGAAGATGCTTGGAAGGAGGGAATGGTGGCACTGGTGGGGTCTGGTTTTCTGGCAGCAGAATTCCCCTGGGAGCAGCTCCTGTGCTCCCACATCCCTGCCTGTGTCTCCTCTTCAGGGGGACTTGCTTCAATCCAGCCCAATTCCCTTTCTTTCCAGCTCTTGTGTCTTTGTGCTCCATAAAACCTCCCCCACGTGGCTGTGCTCACCACAGAGCAGGAACTGGGATGTAAAAATTTGGGAGTGGAATCAATCTGTCATCACTGGCTTTATAGACAGCCCTACCCAGCACTTCACAGTTTCATCAGGGCTGAAATCCTCCTTGATATTCCCCTAAAGAGGATAAAAGCAAACTCCAAACCAAGCCCCAGACCTTTCCTTGCCTTTCCCCTCGTTCAAGCAGGGATGAGGGAGGGGTTTTGGAGTTCTGGTTCTTCTGGGATGTTCATCCTCCATCAACCTTCATCCCTCTGTCAATGCCAGTGGTAAAAGAGTGACTTGGCCATGGTGGGGTGGGAGGGCAGCTGGACCTCCCCAGGATTTCTGCTCTGTGAATTCCCAATGCCCCAAATCCCTGGCAGCTCCCAAATTGATTTTGCAGTGTGGTGGCACAGCCTTTGTCTGCCTTTGGCAGGAGCTCTGGCACAGAGCTCAGGGTTTGTGTGGATTCAGGCTGTGCTGGGAGCCAGGGATGGTGGGAAAGGTGCTGATACCCAGCAGAGACACCCACACAGCCCTCATCCCTTGGGAATCCCCCAAACCAGCTTGATGGACACATCTGGAGGGGACTGATGTGGAGGAGGCTGGGGGGGCCTTTTCCATGCCCATCCAGATGGGGTGGGATCAGCAGCCTCGCTCCAGGCACCCCTTTCCTTGAGCTGTGGGAGATCCAGGGTCCCTGCATCCTCACACTGGGAATTCCATGGACTACACCCCTCACCCATCCCACCCCACTCCCAGTTTCTCCTTCCTCACCAGAAGGGCACGGACACGGCGTGGAAGGAGAGGGGATTTGGGAGAGAGCAGGTGATAAACCACTCAGCACAGTTCCAGCCAGGTCTAAAATGAATGGGTCTGACCCACAATTCCCTCCTGGAAAGAGATGGGGAGGGAAAGGCAGGAGAAAAATAATGGTCTAATCCCCACTCCTGGCGTTGGAGGGGCCTCCAGGTCCAGGGAGGTGAATGCATAGGAAATGAGGTGGAGACTTGGCACCTTCACAGGGAAAACGGGACAAGAGTGGCTTTTACAAACCCAAAAATCTCGAGGGTCAAGCCCAGGGGGGTCCCACTGCTCTGTCCAAGCAGGCAGGGAGGGGACAGTTCCCTGGATTTTGGGTGACACCACTGGAAAGCTGCTGCATCCTTCCATCCAGGAGCTGCCTGCCTTTAGGACTCCCCCAGTATCCCAGCCCCAGTTCACCCCATGGAATCAGGGCTCCCACACTGCTTTGACACCTGATTTTGGAAATCCTCTCCCTCTGGGAGTGAGGCTGAAGGTCTGTGCTCTGCATCCCCAGCCCGGATCAAAGTCACCCCCTGCTCTTCCAGGTCGTCATTCCCTGCTCTCCTTCAAAGGGCTCCTGGAGGGGGATGTGGAGGGGGATGTGCCAGGGTTTGGGAACGGCTGCACTGCACCACAGACACCCAAACAGGGCAGGGCAGGGGGGTGAGGGAGGGCAGGGGGGGCTCCTCCCACCCAGAATAACTTACATTTTATGAGAAGGCAAAGGCAAATCCCGGAGAGAAGGGATGAGGAGGAGGAGGAGGATGGAGCTGCCTGCAGGTGCAGCCCAGGGTGGGACAGCGAGGTGCCCCTGCCCTGTATCCCTGCTGTGTCCCCATGGAAGTGGCACCGCTGGTCCCTCTCCACCCCCACCTTTTCTGACCTAAATTCCAGCCCGGTGTCTCATCCCAGGATGCAGGAGTTGCCATCATGGGATGATTTTGTGGGATGTGCTGGGAGGTGTGTCAGGATGGGCCACCCTCCCAGTGCTCCTCATTGTGATGCTCCAAGCGTCATCTCCAAGGAACAGTGGGCAAAAGAAACGGATGAGGGCCAAGCACCTACCGAGGGATGAATGATCCACTGGAAAAGAGGAGTCAGAGCTGCCAAGGGCATCCCCTCGTTGGTTCTGAGCTGATGGGAGGTGTTTAAAGGAGCAGCTGGTGCACCAGGGAGTTCAAAATTACAGAAAAAGTGGGTTTGACTCCCACACCAAATCCCCTCCTCAACATCTGTGCCCCGGAACCTTGCGCTGAACTTCCTCACTCTCCATGGCAGAGGCATTTCCATGGAAATGGGACTGACAAGCAGTCTGAGGGGGAGACATTCCCACCTGTTCCTGCTGCCTGGTGGCCTGCAGGGCTGGTGTGCTCTGGGATCAGCTGTGCCCCTGTGGATCGCGATGGGGACATCAGCCCTCACCCTGTGTCCTCCATCCCCCCACCCCTTCCCCTCCTCTACTCCAGCTGCCCAAACACCCTGGAAAACCCCAACCCTGAGCTGGTCCTCTTGGATTTACTCAATAATCACTTTGGATTTAATTTCACGTTCCCCCCTCCTCCTTTCCTTTTTTTTTGTGCTCTCACTCTGACAGACCCCTGGCAGTGCACTGCTGTTCCTCCTGTCTGCTGAGTCCTCTCCTCCCCTCATCATTCCCAGCCCTGATTTTTCCCCCCCCGTTCCCTTTCAGTCCTGCTTTTCAGCTTACTCACCTGGAAACTGCTACATTTCCTGGTTTATTCTGATGAGATTGTGCCTCAGCCACATTCTGCTGAGCCATTTTTAAAGAAGATGTTCACTTAGCACAATCACCTAATTATTTAGAGTTCTGAGCCATTGTATTTTTCCATCCACTCTTCCAATTGATTCTTTTTTTAGGGGCAGGAAAGGAGCTCAATTGTTCGCCCACAAACCAACATATTTTATACATGTTGGGGTTTTTTGTGTGTGTGCATATTGCATTTTTAGAAAATCAATTTCTGGCCGTGGATGGATTTGTTCAGCCCGAGACAAGCCCGTGGGGCCGGAAGGACAGTGGAGGACCTTGCAAAGAGCTGACACAAAGCACACATTTATTCCTGGGCCATAAGTAACCCAACCAAAGTGGTGTCCCTGTGTGCAGCTCCACATTTATCTCTGGCCCAAACGTGCCCAGTGCCCTCTCAGCTGGGTTTTTGGTATGGGAGGTGTGGTGGTTTTCACCCCGTGTCCACCCAAACCTCCAGGCCCCCCTTTCTCAGAGGGAGAGGAAAAAGAGAAAAGGGGAAAAAAAAAACAACTGAGAGATAATGGCAAAGCAAATTCAGAGTGGCTAAATGCTTAAATTTACTACTAACAAGAGAAGAACTAAAAATAAAAGTAGTAAAACTAAAAAGTAAGAAGTCAATCAGTCTTAAGAACACCTTTCTCCTCCCACCCCTCCCTCTTTCCAGCAGTTCCAGGGAGCAGGGAATGGGAGTTTTGCAGTTGGTGGTTCTGCCATTGCTCTTGTCCTGGGGGTCACCCCATGGGCTGCAGGGGGGTCTGTGCACCCCGAGGGATCTCCAGGGGCTGCAGGGGGGGCACAGCTTTGAGTCCTTCCCCCCCTGCTCCCGTGGGGTCCCTCCTTCTCCTCCTGCTCCCACCTCGGTCTCTGTGTTGTTCTCCCATGGCTGGAATTCCCAACTGCCCCACACCCCTAAATTCTTCCCTCTGTTCTCCCAGAGCTGGGACTGGGATTCTAAATTGGCTGCACTCTGTCCACCAGCAGGAGGTCCCTCCTGGCCCTGGCTGTCCTTGGCTCCACAGCACAGGGGGAGCTTCTGGCAGCTTCTAATAGAAGCCACCCTGGAAGCCCCCACCTTCTACTAAAATTAAGCTACAGAAACCCATGACACGAGGTGACTGGTGATGCTGAGGGTTTGGAAAGTGCTGCTGCTATTTAAGAAAAATCTAAACCCAAAACTTAAAAAGAAAACCAAACCCCCCAAAACCCCAATGATAAGGGAAATAAGAAATAAAAATAAACAAAAAAATTAAAATGTCTTCCCTAAGGCTGCTTTGGATGCCCTCACCTCTCTGACCTGGGAGCCCTCTGGGGATGCATCCCCTCATTCCCAACATTCCTGGTCCATCCGCTCCCCATCACCCCCAAAATCTGCCCTGACCATCCCCCAGGGTGGCACTGCCTGTGGCTAAATCCAGAGGGAGGAGCAGGACTGGAATGTGGGATGGGGGGAATTGGGATGGGAGGTGCTGCAGGGGGGGATTCTGACCCACCATCGGTCCTACCCCTTTTCCAAAGGGATTAAAGCAAATCCAGGAGGGATGAAAGTGAATCCCTTGGGAAGCAGGGCCGTGCCAGCTCCCTGTGCTCCCAGCTGGGAGGAAGAGGAAGGTGGGGGAGTCAAACTCTCAGGAATCACTGCAGATGTTCTGCACACACAGACATCCCCCACCAAGCAGCAAAGCCCTCTGCTTTGATGGCATTCCTGCTGCCTCGGAGCCATCTGGCTCTCCCGGGAGGAGGCTCCACCTTCCCCTTCCTAAGGGTTTTCAAATTCCTTGCGAACAAGAGGAGTGAAGGCAGCAGAGCCACGTGGCCCCTCCTGCCTGAATGTGCCCCCAAAACCCAGCACCCAAAACTCATTATCTAATTACACAGGAGCACCCCCAAACCCCAGAACTCCTTATCTAATTAAACGAGCCCACTCAAAACCCAGATCTCCTTATCTAATTACACATGAGCCCCCCCAAAACCCAGATCTCCTTATCTAATTACACAGGAGCACCCCCAAAACCCAGCACCCAGAACTCATTATCTCTTTACACATGAGCTGATGAGAAGGGGCGGGGAGCACAGGGCGCTGAGCTCAGGGGACTTGGAGCAATTTCCAGCGCCTAAAGGGGCTCCAAGAGAGCTGGAGAGGGACTTTGGACAAGGGATGGAGGGACAGGGCACAGGGAATGGCTTCCCACTGCCAGAGGACAGGGTTAGATGGGATAGTGGGAAGGAATTCTGTCCTGGGAGGGTGGGGAGGTCCTGGCACAGGTTGCCCAGAGAAGCTGTGGCTGCCCCATCGATGGGACTGTCCAGGGCCAGGCTGGAGCAACCTGGGCTGGTGGAAGGAGTCCCTGCTCATGGGCAGGGGGTGGAATGAGATGAAGCTTAAAGTCCCTTCCAGCCCAAAGCATTCCATGATTCTCTCATTTCTTATTTCCCATGGCTCTGCAACAAGCCTGAAAGGAACCGTGGAGCCTCCATTTCTCTCCTGATGGAATAAAGAGGATCACAGCAATATTCCCCTGCCCATGCTGGAGAAAAGGCACTTGCACAGGGAGCCAGGGCTTGTCTCCTGCCAGGCCTTGGCTTTCCAGGAAGGTCAGAGGGGGGGAAAAAAACAGGAGAGAGGGATTTATTTCCTCTCCAGTTCAAGACTGACAAGGACATGGCTTAATCTAGGACAGGCACGCTTGGGATCCTTGTGCTCCACGGATAATTTATAGGGCAAATTGTTGCCACATCAGTCCAAGGAGCCTTTGGCTGGGAGTGCTTTGGCAGCACTTCTGATTAAGTGGAATCACAGATGTAAATCAGGAGCAGCCCTGGGAAGTTCCCTGGCATTGCTGTCACCGTGATCAGTGGTCCAAATCAAGAGCATCTCCATAAACCTGTGTGACATCACATCACCTGGAGAGGAGCAGGAGTGGGATATTAATTCTGAGGGGTAAACAAGGAGGGGACACTCCAGGGTCCTTCAGGATGAGGGGGAGACTGGATAAACAAGGAGGGGACACTCCAGGGTCCTTCAGGATGAGGAGGAGACTGGATAAACAAGGAGGGGATGTTCCAGGGTCCTTCAGGGTGAGGAGGAGATGGCTGAGTGTTCAGCCGTGACAAAGCTCATCTTGGTTTCTTCATTATCCCTGAATCCCTGAAATATTGAAGCGCTCAGAAATGGGTGAGGGACGGAAGGAAACACCTTGGCTTCATCCTGGGGCCCGCCTGGCTGTGAGGGAAGCTCGAGGAGGGGAGCAGAGCCATCCCAGCACCTCGTGCAGGGCTGAGCTCCGTGCTGGGATGCTCGGGATGCTTTGGATGCAGCTGCTGTTCCTTGCTCCCTCCCACTCCCGCAGCTCCCTGCGTGGGTGAAAGGCAGTATTGATTAGGCTGCGTGCTGATTCCCAAGTAATTCCAGCAGCCGACAGCTTTGTTAACAGTCAAGAGTCAGATGAAGTGTGAACAGCAGCTTGACTGGGGGTGGCAGCCAGGAGATGGGAGCTGCCCGTGCCAGCAACCAGCCCGACAGCTGCCTGCCTTCCCCGTGAGGAGAAATGATGGAATTCCCACGTTCCGGACTCAAAACCTAAAGGGTTTGTGGTCTGGAAGGTGCTTGGCGTTCCAGCACCTCCTTCACTGCCAGGGCTCCCCTGTGTCTCCTCGACTGGAACTTGTGGAGTCCTAAAAAATGCTCTTCTCGGGCTTAATCTTCTTTCTGTGTAGGGAGGTGCCAACTTAAACCATTCCAAATGATAATTTGGGCAGCAACAGTGAGGCAGCTCCGTGCCAGCCCTTGGATCCAGGGCTGGTGCAGAACAAAATCGGGATAAAAGGGGATGGGAACTGCTTTGATGGACTTGGGCAGGAATTGCACCCACGTGCACTTGGGTTGAGTTTGGTCGTGGTGTTTGTGGCATTGCTGTGAAATCCCTGTAGGAGGGAAAAAAAGGAGAAGGAAATGCTCTGATGGCTTGGGAGAAGTGTCTTTGTCCGAGCCCTGGGAGATCCCCGGGATTACTGGCTGCTGCATTGAGAAACCCGAATTCCACAGTCCCTTCTGCAGTCTCAAAGGCAGATTCCACCTTTTTCCTGCTTCCTGATAATCTGTCATTAAAATACCAGACAGGGGACAAAAACAGAGGGGTCCATTCTTCGTCTGGACAGTGGAGGGGGCATAAATAGCTCGGCTGTTTTGGCTGAAACAAGGTCTTTGTGTGAGGCTGAGTGTTCATCCCTGTTCCCTCCCTGCTCCTGGCTGGGGGATGCCAAGGAGGAATCTTCCCCATCCCATCCCCCTGAGGGTCCACCTCAATCCCTGCTGGCTTCATCCCCCAAAAATTGTGTAGGGGGAAGGAAAAAAAGCCTCCAATTCTCTCCATTTGTTCCCATTTCCCCCCAAATCTCCTTTTCCCCCTCCTGCCGATGACACTCTCTCCACTTGCTCCTAATTTCAGCAAACACATTTACTCTCTGCTTGGAAAGAGGATTTTGTGGCTGAAGGGCTTCCTGAGGGACTGGCTCCACTCCCTGCTCTGCCATATGGGAATTGGGATGGGAACCAGCACCTGCCTCAGTGTGTGCTTCACCCAGCTCTCCTTGGAGGGTCCTGCTCCCTGCAGATTTCAAGCAGGGATATTGCCAGGCTGGAGACATTCCCCACACTCCCCAGGCACTTTGTCAGCTGGCAGAGATGCCACCAGAGCCAGTCACGAGCTGCAAATCAGGCTTTGCCTTTTGCAGTGCATACATATGGAATGAGGTTTATTTATGAGGGAGAAAGAGCCCATAAAGAAGAGTCAAGATGTCCAAGAGGAGCTGATTTATGGCACGGCAAACTTGAGGCTGTAGCTCAGCGTGGGGAGTGACAGCCCCTGCCTGACAGGTGGCCATGAATAAATCCCAAAGTTTTCCTGTCTCCAGTAGCCAGTGGCCAAAGACTTGAGCAGGTGAGAGAAACCTCCACCTGGCCACACATTTAATAACCAAGGTGGGGAGGGGAGTGGCAGAGACCTGCCACGTTTCAGTGCCAAGTTTTGGCCTTTTTCCTGTTTTTATTTTTAAACATCTTTCCTTTGTTTTTATAAAACATTTTCCCCATGACTGGTGAATCCTGAGCGTGGCCAAGACCAATCCTCTTGGCAATAAGGTTTTCATTGCAACCACCCATGCATGAAGGGCTTAATTAGGTGCCTGTCCCAGCATCCTCACTGGCACTGCCTACTGTATCTCAGGTGTCACCTCCAGGGCTGCTGATCCAAATGCAGGAGCCTGGTCTGGCTGCAGCTCCGGTGTCTGCACCTGTAATCACATGGAGAGGAGCCAAGCCCTGTTCTAAGGGAGCCTGGACAAGGATGCACCAACCATGGAGCTCCCAGGGACCAGCAGTGTGTGACAAGGGAGAAACGAGGTCCCTGAGGTGGGTCAGAGCTGATTGTGAGCCACAGCAGCTCCATCTGCCACAGGCCAGACCCACTGCCCATGGAATTTGGCGCTTTCCCTAAGCCTCTGCAGAGCTTCCTACTCAGAGTTGCCATCCCTGGGAAGCGTTGTGCCACCTCCAGCTCAGCTGGTCTGAGAAAACCCCAGTGTGGACAGTCTCCTGGATGTCACCTGTGCAGCAACCTGAGGGATTCAGGGCCCATCAGCTGTGCCCTTCAACCATCTGGCCATGAAATCCAAACCCACAGTCCCTCCATAGCCTGGTTCCTGAAGGAAAAAGGCTCGTTCATGCCCGTGCCTGGGTGTCCTCCTCAGGATGTGTCCTATTTCACCCAAATTGTGCCCAAAGGGTCCAAATCATGTGGATTTAGGTGTTCCATGAAGAGAGAGCTCCTCCTGGAAGAGGGGCACTTCCACAGGGAACCAGCTTTGCTGCTGGACAGCTTGTCCCTGAGTCTCCCAGTGCTCCCAGTACAATCCCCCAGCACCAGTTGGACCCGCAGCCCTGCTAGGCTCTATACAACCCTCTATACAGCTGCTGCAGAGCTGCCTGCAAAGGTAATTCCTCTTCTTCCACCTGGAAAAAAGCTGGAAAGGAACAGAGTCACTTTTTTTGGCCTCTTTTAGCTTTTTTCGGCTGCCCCACGCAGGCACTGTGGAATCGTATGGAAATGCCCACTCAGGGCATTCACTTTGAGTTGATGCTCCTTGAGCACCTCCGGAGCTGCAGCGCTGGGAAGTCATTCCCTGCACTCCTGGAGAGCCTGGACTGTCCCCGACTCCGCAAACTGACGGTGCGTGGAGGGAGGGATGATGCTCCTCGAGCAAATCCCTTCAGCTGCTTGTGCACTAAATCCCGGTCGAACTGCCCTCCGAGGTGCCGCAGAGAGGGACCGGCGGCTCTCTTGCCTCGGGAGGTGGGAATAAAGGAAGGGAGGATGCTCCTGACTCCGATTGTGCCTCTTGAAGCGCTCCTGAAGTGCTGCAGGCAGCCCCATTAGCCGAACGTGTGTCAGCCTGTTTAATTGCCGGCCTTGTAAAGCCGGGCCGGGCTCAGTCGCCGCGGCTGATGCTTTTCGGCTCCGGGTGACACAGATTTCTCGGTCCCTGAACCCTCCCGGAGCGGGGACAGGGGGTTTGCGGGCACACAAAGCGGGATTCACGGCAATCCCGTGGGCTCCAGGTGGCTGAGCAGCCAGAGTGACCCTTCCCTCCCAGCCTGAGTGGGTCCGGGTGTCACTGCAGAGTCCACAGAGTATTCGGAGTCGGAAGGGACACACAAGGATCGGCAGGTCCGATTTTCACCAGCAGGGCCACGCTCGTCGCTCTTCCAAGGCGTTCCGAAAGCGGTTTTAAGGAATTTTTCAGGTGTCCAAAACACACGTAAACTCGGCCCTTCCCGATGTGAATTAGAGGTCATGATGGTACTCGGTCAAAGGTTGGATTTGATGATGTTGGAGGTCTTTCCCAACCTTAATGATTCCATTCTGTGATTCCAAACAGCAAGATTTTATCCTCACCAAAGAGCTGAATTATCCCTGGATCTGTGTTTCCAAACATCAAGGTTTTAGCCTCACCAAAGAGCTGAATTATCCCTGGGTCTGTGATTCCAAACATCAAGTTTAGCATCACCAACGAGCTGAATTATCCCTGGACCATCCCGGCGCTGCGATGCAGAACCTGAGCCGCCCGCTCCGCAGCCAAGGCGAGTGACTAATTAACTCCTGTTAATTCCGGGGCCGCAATTGCACGGCTTGCTGGCTTCAGTCGCAGGATTAATTTTTGGCCTGGGAAAAGCTGCCGCAGTCCCTTCCCCCACCCTGCCTCAGAGGTGCGGGCACAGTTTAATTTCTCCGAGCACCCGGCTGTGTCTGCGGAGGGTGAATTAGGCTGATAATGAACCATCCACGCTGAATATTTGATGCGGAGCGCCCGGAGGCGGCGGCTCGAGCTTGAGCTTCACCTAATTGTTCCCAAACACCTGAAGAAGCGTTTTGCAAAGTTTGCCGAGGGGCAGAGCCTCGGTTCTCTCTGCAAACACGGCGCTCTCCTCAGCCCGGTCCGTGGCGCTGGGAGAGCCCATTCATTTCGGTGAGCAAACAAGAGAGGGGAGAGAGGCTTTGAGAGCCTGCAAATAGTGTTTTCCATTTGCTGGGTCTTTCCAAGCCTGGAATGCATAAAAAGGCGTTGGGGGGAAGGGGAAAACACACTTCAAAACTTCCGTCCTCAATTTATCGCTTGGCATCCCGCAGGCACGGGCAAAATGAAATAGGTCCTTGTTATCTCCTGCCCCCCTCAAAGAGACAAGCCGTACAGGAGAAACAGATAATTTCCATCTGCTTTCTTTATATGCTTCATAAAATGCACACTTGCAGGCATGTAAAATATATGTGGCCTGTATAAATATGTTTAAAGACATCATTTTAGAAATGCCTGGCTGGAATGACTTGGGAAAGCACGGGGAGATGTGCAGCAGCACTGTTTGGGGTCGGGGGACCCTTCCCCCCACGGGGCCCCTTCCACCGTGACACAGCTCCACATCCATCCCAGGCACAGGGTGAATCCCATCCTGCCTCCACATTTTTTATTTTATTTTTCCCTTCAGGAGCTCAGCAAAGCTCCGGGATCAGGGCTGGCTCATTCCCATGCAGATCCAAGTACAGCACCAACTCAGCAGCTCAGCAAACTGCAGGGGAAAGATGTTTTGTCTCTTGATCCCTGGCCCCAGCAGCAGCCAGGCAGCCTCTCCATCTCCCAGGGGATCTACTCAGTTCCCAAATCCGGTTTTTTTTTTTTAATGGAAATAAAGAGGTGGGGAGATGACCCTTTCCATGTATCCCCCACTCCTCACTCCCACCCGCTGCCTTGCCCCCGGGGTGACCCACGGGTGGGCAGGGATGAGCTTTGCAGTTTTCCTCCAGGATTTCTGCACAGAAACAGCTCACAACCAGTGGGGACGGTCTGCTCCTCTTTGCTACCAGAGCTCTTTGCAACTGGAGCTGTTCCCTCCACCCTTGGGAAGGAGCCCCTTCCCGTCCCTCCAGCCCCATCTCACATCACCCAGCACAAACCACTCCTTTTTCCCCCGCCCAGCGACCCCAACAAGTCATATTCCCTGGGAGATTTTCAGGGAATTTTAGGAGTGGAGAGGTTGTTCTAAATTACAATATGCGAATAAGAAAGTGGAAAAAAAAAAAGTCCTTCCAGAGCCAAAGTCGAGCAGAGAAAATATTGTGCTCTGGGAAGGAGATAAGGAGAGGAGCTGTTTATTCCCTTGGTGGCACGAGGGAATCTTTGAAGCAGATAAATCTTTGCTGGTAATACAGTACTTAAACCAGAACTGACACCTTTTTATATCAATTGCTCGGAATTGCCTTTGTGAGGCTCGGATGGAAAGGCTGCCTTGGCTGTACCTTGCATACCAATGCCTCTCCAACCTGTTGGATAACCTGGACGCTCTGCCCCCGTGCCATCCCTGGCTCGGTGCTTGGGAGCTGTGAGCCTGGAAATCTCGACTTTGGTCCCTTATTCTGCCCCAAAACACCCACTGAAGTTTTGAGAGGTGTTTTCACCTCTCTGGGTGATGATTTTCCACCTCTGGTTGCAGTTTGTACCCTCTTGGCACAGGTTCAAGCACCTGGGGAAGGGCAATGGAGAAGAAACAGGGGGTGTATTTATGTGTGTGTATAAAACCACACATATAAATGCACTTTCCATCGCTTTTCCATAGGTATGCATCGAGTTTGTGGACTCCCTGGAAGTGTCCAAGGCCAGGTGGGACAGGGCTTGGAGCAACCTGGGCTGGTGGAAGGTGTCCCTGCCCATGGTAGGGGGTGGGACTGGATGGGCTTTAAAGTCCCTTCCAACTGAAATTATTCAATGATTTTATGAACAAAGCCACACAGAAAGACATCTGAGCAGGATCTGGCCAAACCCAAACCAGTCCATGGGTCTATGATATATACATTTATACTCTCCATGTGAATTTATGCCCAGCTACACCTTGTTTGCTGATGCATCTGCTCTAGCACTTGAATTAACATCAAGCATCATCCAGCAGAGACACATTTAATTTACATGATGATACCATTATACAACACAATTTTTAGTGCTCCAAGCTCCTGAGAGAACAAACCCTCTCCCCTCCCCCCCCCCCAAAAAAAAACCCTCCAACCCCCCAACCCTCCAAAATCACAGAATGGCTGAGAAATCCTGTAAGAACCTGCAATCCACAGCGGAATAAATAGTGCAGTTAAAAGGACTTAATGCTGCTAAATTACTGATTTCATTCTGATCAGGGACACAGTTTAGTTGGAGCAGAAGAGATGATTTGGAACTTCACAAGACCATTCTTGTCGACTGGCTGAGTTGCCTCTTTTTTTTTTTTCCCTGGGAATGTGGTGGAAAGACATGAATTTTGGAAGAGCTGGGGGAAAATACAGATCAGATTGTTATTTTTAATTCTTTTTAAAGCCTGAGAGGAGCAGGCTCAGGGCTGAGCTTTGCACTGGGCAGCCAGGAAAAGCGCCGGGGACTTGGGGTTTGAAAGGTGTTTGAAAAGGCGTTTTAAAGGGGCTTTTTAAAGGTGTTTGAGGAGCCTGGGGAGCAAATCACAGGCAGGCGAGGGAGGCAGTGGAGAAGTGGTTCCTCCCTCTGTTCCCTAAGGAGAGCAAAGCTGGGGGGGGATTTGGCAGCTCTGCTTCTTTCAGAACTCTGTAAATGCTCTCTGGCACCTGAACTTCAGCTCCCAGATGTGCTGCTGTCACTGGCTGCCCCTCCACAGCTGGATCTGCAGCTGCTGCCCCCCTTTGGAGCATCCCCAGGTCTCCATCAAGGGATGGGCACATACAGCAGCTAATAAATAGTGTGTTGGTGTTTACTCATAAATGGTATTTATTTTTGACAGCGGACTGCTGTAATTGTGCTGTTATTTTAGTTATTCTCCCTATACCTCTTGTAATTGGGATGTCGTTTCAGATATTTCCCCCTAACTCCTGCCTCATTCCAAAGCTCTCCAGAAGGGATGACAATTAAAGATCTTTAAAACCAAATACTCCTTGCTTCCTCTGCACACAAGAGGGCCTGAATTCTAAGAGCACCAGGGGAAGAAAAGCCATTTTCAGTATGCAAGGACTCCACTCATGGATTGATTTCCCACGCTGGGGTGAACCCACAGCAACGCTCACAGAGCCCACCCCAGCCCGGGCAGCACAAGCAGAGGGAGGAACCACCTCGTTAATGCTTCTGAATGATTAATTACCCTGCTAGTAATTAGCTGGAGGAGGTCAGAGCCCGAACTGTGGCTGGACTCAATTCTGATGAGCCTTTCAGGTCATGTTCCCATAAAACCCTGACGTGGTACAAGCCCAGTACCAATGGGTTGACTTCTCCCAGGGCTTCCCCAGGCAAGGATTTTATTATCCGCCCTAATATTGTCTCCATCTCTGTTAATTATGATGATTACAGTTAATTACTGCTGATTAGAGTTAGATCTGTGAGCAGATAGAGCCTGGGAAGCTGAACAGGGTCACCCTTTTGCCCCACCTCAGGGCTGGGGCTCAGCAGCCACTCGTGGAGACTTTATGTCCTTTCCCTGTGTCACCCGGGACAAATCCATCCCCTCCCAGTGCTGCAGAGCCCTGAACCCATTCCCGGCTTTTGGGGCATCCCGTGGGCGCCTGTGGTGGGTGCTCCCCCCCCCCCCCGGCACCTCTGGACGATGCCATCCATAAAAACCTGCAAGAATTGAACTGGAATTCTCCTCCGAGCCCTTTCCAAGTGCAAAATGGTGCAGAATAGTTGACACAGTTGCTGGGCACGCCCTGCTCGGTGAGTTGGATGGAGGGGAGGACTTGGAGCAGGAGCCTGAGTTTCCGTGCCCCTGCTGGGGGGTTGCATTCCCAAAATCCAGCAGCAGCAGGGGATTTTATCCTGAATTTTTCCTAATTTCTGTGGCTACCTCGGTTTTCTACCCCCAAAAGGTGATATCCCCATCACTGTCAGGCACTGGAGGAGGCCACAGACTTCTTCCCTCTCCAGCCACAGCTCAAGCAGGAAGGGAATAAAGTGTCCTGATGGAAAATAGATGGTGCCTACAACACTGAGGAGCTGAGGATGCTCTTCCCGAGCTCCTGCCCGGCCTCTCCCACAGATTTAGGGGCTGTTGGAGGATAAAGGCACAGTGTCATCTGAAAGGAACAAAGGACAGACGCTGCTAAATAAAGTTGCCATTATCCCTGTGCAGGAGGAGGGAGGGATGAGTGCCCAGGGAGAGGAAGAGGGATCGAACAGGTAGTAAATTTTCGGAATTGCCCCCAAAAAGCTTCTCCAGTGAGTAAATCCAATCGAATGGGCTGGCTGGCTGCAGATAATGTATTCCTTATTAATAATGTAGCCGGGATAGAGGCTTTTATTGATCCCCATATATAAATCTAACCCCCCCTATGAATAAAAAATGTAATAAGATCGTGGAAATAGACTAAATAATAGCAGATGAGCCCTAAATGACAGGGATAAATTGCAGTGCTGGGGAATTGCTAATGGATGGCAGCCTGTGCCCTCTGCCTGGGATCTGGCAGTGACAGCCTGGAGTTGGCAATGGGACATCTTTGTGGCCCCAAGCACTGGAGGACAGCAGGATGGGGACACTGTGGGGCTGCTGCCTCTGCCCAGCTCATGGGAAGCCAAAGAAGGGCTCAAAAGGATTCTTAAAACACAGGATCTTGCAGGAATCCCCTTCCCAGCTCATTTCTGTCCCATCCTCTTCCTGGTAGCCACCCAAGTGCCACCACTGCCCCCTTAGGTGCTCCGTAGAGATGCTCAGGAGGTGCTGGATGTGACTGTGCTCTGTGCTGGCTCCAGTCCATCCATCCCTTTCCCTCTCCTCCTATTTTAACACCTCACAGAGAACCCAGCCCAAGCCAGCGCACGTCTCCTGGTTTATGGTAAAGCCATAAAGGGGCTGAAGCTCTGCCTGTGATCAAAACTTGGTCTAAAATGGGGAAAAATAACATTTTTTTGGTGTTCTTCAGCCCTGTAGCACGAGAAACAATTTGAGCAGAAATGTAATTCCTCCCCCTGTCTGTCCTGAACACCTGGAAAGTGTCACTCAGTTCCCCCTTTGCAGCTGCAGGATTGGGATAACAGGATTTGCTGCAAAGAGATCTCATAATATAAAATACAACAAGATTACTATTCACATGGCAGGGACAAACCTTCCCAGCTTGACTTTCACTTGGTGAAATAACCCCTTTTCGTGGTTAACTTTGCTCAGGAAGAATTCCACCCCCAGAAACACCGACTGGGAAAGTCTCTTAACAGCAGCCGTGGGCTCTACAATAACATCAGTAACAGCCCCCTCTGACAGGGGGCTGCTTTCGTCAAGAGGTTCCACAATATTTCAAAAGATGATCCCGTTTACAGCACGGAAAGAGGAATCCGTGTTGGAGGAAGCCTGCGGATGGTGAGGGGCTGGGGAGTTTTGTCCTCGGGACCAGCGGGCACTGTCCCCCCGCGCTGGGATGCAGCGAGGAGCGCAGGGAGGGATCCTGGCCCCGAGCGCTGCCGCTGACAGGTTATTCGCCATAATACGCAGGCAATTAAGGTGGATAACGAAAGGAGAGCGGCTCATTAGAGGGCTCATTAGACTGCAGCGCTCGCCGGAGTCCGGGGGTGTTAATGGGGGTGTTAACGGGGGTGTTAAAGGGGATCTCACCGGGGTGTGAAAGGGGATCTCACCGGGGTGTGAAAGGGGATCTCACCGGGGTGTGAAAGGGGATCTCACCGGGGTGTGAAAGGGGATCTCACCGGGGTGTGAAAGGGGATCTCACCGGGGTGTGAAAGGGGATCTCACCGGGGTGTGAAAGGGGATCTCACCGGGGTGTGAAAGGGGATCTCACCGGGGTGTGAAAGGGGATCTCACCGGGGTGTGAAAGGGGATCTCACCGGGGTGTGAAAGGGGATCTCACCGGGGTGTGAAAGGGGATCTCACCGGGGTGTGAAAGGGGATCTCACCGGGGTGTGAAAGGGGATCTCACCGGGGTGTGAAAGGGGATCTCACCGGGGTGTGAAAGGGGATCTCACCGGGGTGTGAAAGGGGATCTCACCGGGGTGTGAAAGGGGATCTCACCGGGGTGTGAAAGGGGATCTCACCGGGGTGTGAAAGGGGATCTCACCGGGGTGTGAAAGGGGATCTCACCGGGGTGTGAAAGGGGATCTCACCGGGGTGTGAAAGGGGATCTCACCGGGGTGTGAAAGGGGATCTCACCGGGGTGTGAAAGGGGATCTCACCGGGGTGTGAAAGGGGATCTCACCGGGGTGTGAAAGGGGATCTCATCGGGGTGTTCAAGGGGATCTCACCGAGGTGTTACCACGTAACTCCTCTGATCGCGTTCACTGAGGACCAGCCCCGGTTGCCAGAGTTGATTCGTCCCTTTCCCCTCCTCGATCCAGGGTTCTTTCCGAAGCCAGCGCCCCGCAGCGGGGGTGACAAGTGACACGGACACAGTCCGAGCCACCCCTGAGCAGGGTCAGGGCTGGGGACTGGCTGCAGACAGCCCAGGGATGTGGGAGAGGAGAAGAAAGAGGGAGATGACAACAGTGTTTTGGGAGGAATCGTGGAGTGGGGAGGCGAGAGGGGAGCAGGGACACGGCCAGACCCACGCTGGGGACACCAACCCTCCCTAAACAAGAGAACGGGCACGAGGGGAATTAGAGAGGATTTCTCATGGAATGAATCACGGCCTGAGTGTACCTGAGCAAAGCCAGGGGCTGAAGGAGCCGTGAGGGATTCAGGGTGGGATCCAGCAGCGGGATGGGATCCCGGCTTTCCCTGGAGGTTGGATCCATCCTCCCACAGCTCTCCCGTGGTTTTCCAGGGGCGATGGGATGAGGTCCCCCCACCAAGCCGTGTTCAGCCGCTGCCCTGCTCCATCGTAGCAGGATCCAGCCCCACTTCAACACCGGATGATGGACCCCATGGGCTGCGAAGCACATTGGGATCCTTTGGGATGAAGTGGGGGTTATAAACGTGATGGATGGTCACAGCCAATGCCTTTGGGTCCACTCACTGCAGGACTATCACACACCATTGCCAAGTGAGCTGCAGGAACGCCGAGCCTACGGTTGGGGTTTATTATCCGGGAAACCCTCAGGATGGTGATATTGCTCCAGAGCTGCAGCGGCAGCAATTTGGAACACTCAGAGTTACCTGCTCGCTGGAAAAGCACCTGGAGAAGGTGTCACTCCCGGGCAGGTGGCCCTGGCCAAGCCGACCTTGCTGAGCATCTCCAGCAGTTGCTATGGCAGCACGGGGGGAAGGAGGGATGGAGCCGGCGTGGTACAGCAAAGGACAGGGTGAGGCAGGAGGGAAATCTTTGGAAAACAGACAGCTGCCAGCTCAAACACAGAATAAAACCAAGCAGGAGCCTGTGTTAGAGCGAAGCACGAAGCTGGTGGAAGGTGGAGAGGGAGACAGAGAAATCCAAGATGCTCAAGGAAGGAGGCTGAGGCAGCACAGGATGATTTTGGAGCCTCCCAACAGACGAAACACATGCCCCCAAAAAATAAATTTAAAAGAAAAATCCACGTGCCAGAAAAAAAAATCAACTCTACAACCCAAACCCACGTCCTCCTTCCCCCGTTTTGGCTGCTACCTGCTGGCACACCTTGGAGGTGCCACCCAGGGGAGCTGTGCCGGCCCGCTGTGCAGCAGCCGGGTGCCAATTCCAGCGGGAGCCGGATCCCTGTGGAATGCGCCGTCCGGACGGGCAGGAGCCGCCGGCCCCCTCCCAGCGCTGCAATCAGTAGTGTTTGTTCAGCCCGAGGAGTGACAGCTCATTCGGGACCAGGTTGGCTTCACAATTGCTTGTTCGAGAGGAAACCCGGTATGAAACAATGAACTGAGGGGTTGTTTTTTCGGGAGAAAAATAGTCTGTTCTAATTCCAGGCTCTGCCTCGCTCAGTGCATCTTATTCCCCCACTTTTTAATTTTTTTCTTCTGTTCTTTCTCATCTTTAGTCCCATTTTCCAACACTCTCGAAGTCATTGCAAGCCCCTGGCATCGGGAGGGTTATCTCTTACCTCTACGCTGAGCAGGGGGATGGTGGAAGGAGAGAATTGGGGATACGGGAACATCCCACAGCCCTTCCCTAGGGATGGGCAGAGCAGGCAGGACACACCTTGCCCTGCCAGACCACCCCACTCTGTTCCCCCTGTGACAGGCATTGTCTCTTTACTTCACTTTCCCTCTCTTAAAGTGGTCAAAATAATGCCTGAATCCCAGAACAGCAGGGAAATTCCATTTATAGGGAAGTTCAAGGTTCCTGGATAAAACAGGTTCATCGCTGGGGGAAATAATCTGCGCTGGAAGACTTGGGAAAAAACCCCTTTCCACACTCAAAGAGGGGAAAGAAACTAAGATAGTGAGCTTTTCTGGGAGGGTTTGTGGCTCAGAAACAAAACCCTGAGGCCACGGCTCTGCTCTCTGTGTCCTGCTCTGAGATTCCCATGTCTGCCGGCGCTCGGAGCATCCTGCCCTTGGAAAACCGGGGAGTTTTCCCGCTGTTCCTGGAGCTGGGCAGGGCCAAGGGAAGTAGAAAGGGAGGGCGGTTGTGATTTCTGGGCAGAGGGCGACAAATATTTGTTAAACAGGGAAAGAAAATACACAGGGAAACAAAAACAAATAGTGGGGGCGAGAAGGCAAATATTGAACTGAGTCCAGCGCTGAGATTAAATAAACAGTGGGAATATAAAACTCCTTGAAATGAGACCAGAGAATCCCAGAATGGATCCCAGAATCCTGGAATGGGATTCAGTGGGTGGGGAGAGGCCTTAAAGCCCATCTCACTCCACATCCTGCCATGGGCAGGGACACCTTCCACTGTCCCAGGTTGCTCCAAGTCCTGTCCAACCTGGTCTTGGACACTCCCAGGGATGGGATGTTCCCTGCCAGAGATGAAAAATGGGAATAAGCAAAAGGCAGGGAAGTAAACCAACACGTGGACCCTCATAGGATGCTGAGTCCACCATCCCACACCTGAGCTGTGGGTGAGAAACCATCCCGGGGCAACACAAATGACCCCTGGTGGCCCTTTGGGACACCCCAATGGGACACCCCGATGGCCCTTTGGGACACCCTGATGGCCCTTTGGGACACCCCAATGGCCCTTTGGGACAGCCTCGATGGCTCTTTGGGACACCCCGGTGTCTCTTTTCCCCGCTCCCGATGCCGAATTCCCTGGCTACACCCAACTCCAGCCTCTCCAAGCCTTACAGGGCTCGTTAACCCCCCTGAGGTCCCGGTGCCACCAATCCAGCCCCTCCCGGGTGTGGGAGATTGAGGGATCACTTCAGTCTATTGAGCCTCGGCTGCTTCAAAGAACCCCAACAATAAAACTGCATTGTCCTCATTACAACCCAGAAATTCCTGCGAGTTCATTCCCTGATTTAAATCAGCTCAGTTAGTTGAATGAAGCAGGCAATTTATTTTCAATTCCTTTTCTAGATTTCCCCCTCTTTCCCCTCCCCTCTCTTTTTATTGTTTCCATTTTTTTTTGTGTGTGTGTTGCATTTTTTTTCTCCTCTACCAAAGCATCATTTATTTCCAGGGGAGTTAAAGAGAGGGGAAGGTGGGTGGGCTGTGCAGGAACCGACCATGCAACACCTACACTGTCATTACATTTACTGAGGCGGTTCTGCCACAGGGAATTACCTCCTTATCCAGGGAAAAAAAAGCCACGGGATTGCTGTGCCGGGGCTGGAGTTGCTGGGTCCTTGAGGAACTGGGTAGCTGGGCAGGAATTCCCATGGACTGTGTCCTGGCTTCCAGTAAAACCCATTAAACTGACCCGGTCACATTTCTCTGGGATTTTTTAATATAAATGAGGCTCTTGATCCTCCCAACATTTCTGCACCTGCTTAATGTCACACAGCGTGAATATCTCTGGTGATCCTCGGTTTGGAAAGTGAAATATTCTGGAATATCTGTGGCAGATCAGGCTCAGGAAGGCTCAGGAAGGCAGTTTCACCAGCCTCCCAGGACACACCAAGTGCTGGGTGTCAGAGATGGGCACACAGATTGAAACAAAGATTCAGAGGAAGAAAATAAGGCTCAAAGAGATCTCAAAAAAGACGTCTGAGCCCACTTTGTCCTTCATCCCTCCCATCCCTCGCTGTGATCAGAACATTTATCTTAATACCCATCCCCAAACTTCTCGTGCCACAATTTAAGGCTGTGATGTCTTATCCTATCTACGGGGGATATGGAAAATAAGCAATTAAGAAATGTGAATGTCGAAATTCTGGCTATTTTTAGTTTGAAACTTCACTAAAAGAAAGGATTTGAATAAAACCCTTTGTTTTGCCACGTCTTCATCTACCTCCTTATCCACTTCAAGTTCTTCCTCTCCTCCCCAATTACTTTTGGAGAGATTAATTTAAAAGACAACGTTAGGGAATAGAAGAGGTGGAAGCGTTTATTTACCAGCCAAATGAAATGTAGGATAAATATTTAGAGACAGGAGGAAAAGGAGAACGATAAGGAACAGCTTTGCAGAGGCTCTCACAAAAGCTGCACGGAATGAAAAGCTCCTCAACAGTAGGACACTGGGAGAGGGTAAAACAATTAATACATCAGCATAAAAACCACCAGGTTCTTCAGCCAAGTTCATGTTGGGAGCAATTCATAAAATCATGGAACTGTTTGGGTTGAAGGGTCCTCAAAGATCAGCCCTTCCACAGGGCCAGGTTGTTCCAAGGTTCCTCCTGTTGTCCCCCCAAGACCTGTTTTTTTGGAGTCTCTTCAGTCACCACATCAACCTTTCCCTCAGAACAACTGCTCCATCCTGTCTCTGGGCCAGTTCTCCCCAAAATAATGATTCTTGGGATGAAGCTGGAGCAGCAGCTCAGCCCCAGGGAGGTTCTGCAAGGACTCAGCACTGATTCCTGCACCCACAGCAGTGCCCTCGATGGGTCACTTGTCTTCCTCCAGCACATGAGGGATGTGAGAATGTTGTTCCCCCACCCCCTCCCATTTATTTATGACCCCTTTTGTGGGGAGGAGGTGCCGGATCTCATTCCAAGGAATATCCAGCACAATAGAGCTGAGCTGGGCCCCTGGATGCTGCTAGGATGTAAATAATGGCAAAAATAACCAGCACGGAGAGAATCGATACATTGGGAGCCTGGGGAGCCCATTTCAGCCCTGAATAAATTCCAGACAGGGCTGCTTTCCCAACTGATTGTCCCTACCAAGCGATGCATCCATCACTGGCAGCGATCCGGGAGCGGGGATGGAGTTACACTCGGAATGTTGGCTGTGGAGGCGCCGGAGATCCCGGGGGGCAGGAGAGCTGCTTGGATACACAAACACCCCGCTGTGCCTCCCTGTGCTGCCCCCAGGGAACTGCTGGGTACTGTGGGATGGGCACAGGATGCTGCTGGAAGGAGTCCAAGGGACAAAACCCGCCCTTGTGCCAGGAGAGCAGAGCCCAGGGATGATGATGGATGCTGAGATACCCCTGGGATATCCCTCATGCCGTGGGATGGGCACAGGATGCTGCTGGAAGGAGCCCAAGGGATAAAACCCTCCTGCCCAGGGGTGATGGATGCTGAGATATCCCTGGGATATCCCTCATGCCGTGGGATGGGCACAGGATGCTGCTGGAAGGAGTCCAAGGGACAAAACCCTCCCTTGTGCCAGGAGAGCAGAGCCCAGGGATGATGATGGATGCTGAGATATCCCTGGGATATCCCTCATGCCACGCTCAGTGGCTCAGGACCAGCCTCTCCATCACAATCAAACCCAGGAAAGGACCAACAAAGTCCCCCAAAGTCAGGGAATTCAGAGGGAATGCAAAGGGAATTCAGAGGGAATGCAGAGGGAATGATAAAACCACCCCTCGCCCCAACCCAGGCGTTGAACGATCCGGCCTTTCCAGCTCCCTATTTTTCATTTCCTTTGAAAACACGGAGTGTGCACAAAACACCCAGGAACATAACACAGCTCAGTGACTCCGGTCATCCATGGACACCCTTTCCATGCTTTTGTTTCACGAATACTGAGTACAAATTGCTGGGGTTCAGATGCTCAGGCTCAGGGAAATTGGAGAGTGAGGGGAGGGAACCAGGGAGAGCAGGAACCAAGGGGAGCTGAGATAGAAAAACTGCTGAAAAGCCTCCTGTGCTTGTCAGGAGAATTAACTTGGGATGATGTAGGGGAAACAACTAAGTGGTTTTGGTGTCAGCTACACTGAATCAAACTTGTTCAAATATATGCAGGCATGTGTGCAGTGAGGAATGGAGCCTATCTCCAGAATGGAAAGCAGGCTCTTAGCTGGGAGAGTTTTTTATGGTTGGCAAATAGGAAGAAAGCTGTGAATAAATTCAATTAGGTGTGGTGGGGAGAACAACGGGCTGGGGTGGGGTTTAAAAAAAAAATAAAAAAATAATCATGTGCTTTGCAAACAAATCAACTGAAGAATGAATTGTAGGGGAAGATTCAAAGCAGGCCACGGGCAGCTGCTGCCTCTGCGAGGGGAGACAACAGGGCATGGCCTTTCTTCCCACAGTGAAATCTCCAGGTTTGCTGTGCTCCCCATCCATGGATCTCATGTGATTCCTCCTGGATGCTCAGCCTCAAGATGTCTTTTCCACTTACCGAGCTGGTTCTCACCACTAAACGCCTTCAAACACAGGGAAAATTGGGAGAGTTCTCATTTCAGGTCAACATTTCTTACCCTCCTCAGTTGTGGAATGCTTTCTTCCCCTTTTCAGTGCCCTTCTGCTCTTATTTACTTGGGCAAAAGAAAAATGGGAATTAAGGGTCTCTTGCCTGTGCCAGCTGCATTCCCAGTCACAGTTCCCTGCTCCAGTTCTCCTCTTTCACGTCCCCGGTTCCGTTAATGACTCCACGTTATTCCCAGGGTTATTTTTCCTCGGAAAGCTCCTCAAACAACCCCGAGAGCATCTACTTCCCGAGCAGTGGGGAGAAATCCTTCCCTATGAGGCTGGTGAGGCTCTGGAATGGATCTCCCAGAGAAGCTGTGGCTGCCCCAGCCCTGGAAGTGTCCAAGGCCAGGTTAGAGCAACCCGGGCTGGTGCAAGGTGTCCCTGCCCACGACAGGGGGTGAAATTGGATGAGCTTTAAGCTCCTTTCCCACCCAAGCCATTCCATGGCTCATTCCATCTCCCTGCCACGGGCAGCGACAATCTCCACCAGACCAGGTTGTTCTGTGACTTTTGGGGTCCTTCAGAGCCCCGTGGTCCTCTCGGACAGCAATGCCTGAAGATCATCCCCAGCCTGCAGGTCCGTGCTGGCCCAACTCCCCATCAGGGAGAAAATCCTGCACTTTTCCAACCTCCATCCACCTCATCCCCCAGCCTGGCCCATGAGATCCTTCACCCCACCCGAGCAGACCCCACAAACCTCCCCCCATTCCCGCTAACAAGATAAACAAAGGGCATTTCTAGGGCTGTGAGGAACGGGATTAATGTCACAGGATCCCATAAATGCCTCGCCAAAGAGCTTTGGCATCACGTCCTTTGCTCCAGCTCGTTTTCCTCACGGGGAATAACCTTTGCAGAGAGGGACTGCAGGAGAGGCTGCTCTGCACTCACAGCCTGCAGGGTTTGAGCACGGGAGGGAAAGGAGGGAGGGAAAGTGCAAATTGTTTTCTATATTTTTTAATAATGTCTCCCCACCTGACACGGAGCTTTTGTAACAATTACAGCTCCAGCCCGGAGCTTAATTGGATTTTGTGTAGCAACTTGTACCAAGGGCCTCTCACTGGATGCTGCTGCAAGTGGCACAAAAGCCAAAAATCCGCCGTGGATTCAGCTGGGAGACGCACACCACCAAGCTGGGATGCTCTTTGCTCCATCCACGGGGTCTATAATCCTATTTTTCTGCGGCCAAAAGGGGAATGAGGAAACCCAGAGGCATGGCAGGGGAAGGGGTGCAGCTCCAGCTGCCCCAGGGGTGGGTTTATCCACAGCTCCTGATTTTTTTTAGGCTTTCACGAGTAAAGAACCAGAATATTTGGGATATTTTTGCTTGGGATGCTTTTCTTCCTGTTCTCCTTGTGAGAGTTTCCTGCACATTCCAAGTTCATTATCCCTGTAATTCCCTCTGATGGGTAAATGTGCAAACGTGGAATTACCAGAGGAGGAAAAAAAAGCAAAGTCCTGGGATTCAAAGGGGGGGGCTGCTCAGTGTGGGGTCCACGGGATCAGTGTGAGAACACTGGGATCAGTGTGAGAACACTGGGATCAGTGTGAGAACATTGGGATCAGTGAGGGAACACTGGGATCAGTGAGGGGACACTGGGATCAGTGAGGGGACACTGGGATCAGTGAGGGAACACTGGGATCAGTGAGGGCACCCCAGGGCTGCAGCCCAGCATCCCACACTCCCTGTTACATCCATCACTAACCCGGGATAAACCTCCAAGAAGCTCCAGCCCCAAGACCCTTCCCTACCATGAAGTCACTTGGGATTAAAAGGACTATAAATATACAAAAAATCCCCCCAATCAATCCCCAACAGCAACATTACACTTCCTTTTTTTTTTTAATTTATTTTTGTTTCCCTCCTCTCCCCCCCTTCCCTGAAAAGGCATAAATTAGAGGCAGATGGAAAGCAGAGATCCCAATACATTTTCCCTCAGGTGTTCTTAAGCTCTGGGAGGTGCATATGAGGACTCGTTTAACAGAGATAACTGTGACACTGTGCCAAATAAATTCGGGCTCCAAGAAGAGCTGCTGACACCTCAGACAACTCAGGAGAACCTTCTGGTGAGAAGCAATTCTGCCAATATGTCAGATATTTTTGGAGCTTTGCTTCCACTTTAGTGCTGGAGAGGAAGGAAAGGTGCTCTCACTTAAACCCACGGGTTTGGGGAAGGAAGTGGGAGCCTTCCAGGGATAAAAAAAAGGGGGGAAATGCCATTCCTGAAGTGTCCAAGGCCGGGTTGGATGGGGTTTGGGTAACCTGGACTAGTGGAAGGTGTCCCTGCCTTTGGCAGAGGGTGGGTCTGGATGGGCTTTAATGTCCCTTCCAGTCCAAACCATTCTGGGAGTCCAAAAACCCCCCAAACATTCGAATTTTTATGGCAGGAGTGGAGCCAGACAGGTGGGAGCCAAGTGGGTGCATCACTCTGAAGCAGAAACTGTCTAAAACAAGGTGGAAAAACCCTCACACCATTCAACTCTGAACTAAACCCCAACTCCTTCCAGACAAAAAAAAAGACATGGAAAGGGAAAAACAACAGCAGCAAAAATTAGTTCAGACCTCATCCTGCCCGGCCCAGCTCAGCACAAACCCCTGAAGAATCTCATCCCAGGGCGGGCAGGAAGCACAGAGAGAACAAACAGATTTATTCCTCCTGCCCGTTCTTGCTCCAGTAATTCGGATGAATTGCTCGGAGCGGCTCCCAGGGCACAGCTCCCCTCACCCCGCGCTCCCTCCTGCAGTTCCACAGCAGGATCTGCCACGCGGGCACCGTGGAATCGCCCGGAATTCCTAACATTTCCAAAGCCGGCAGGAATAAATACGGAATTCTGTAGCTGAGCGATGCAGCCCCGCGGCCGGGACGGAGTCACCGAGGACGGGACGGAGTCACCGCGGACGGGACGGAGTCACCACGGACGGGACGGAGTCACCGCGGACGGGACGGAGTCACCGAGGACGGGACGGAGTCACCGTGGACGGGACGGAGTCACCGAGGACGGGACAGAGACACCGAGGATGGGACGGAGTCACCGAGGACGGGACAGAGACACCGAGGACGGGACGGAGTCACCGCGGACGGGACAGAGACACCGAGGACGGGACGGAGTCACCGAGGACGGACGGAGTCACCCAGGACGGGACGGAGTCGCCGCTCCGTGCTGCCGACAAAGCCCCGGCACGATTCGGGCCAGGGGCTCCACTTCTGGGATGGTCATCCCTGAGAAAAGGAGCCTCAGGAGGCACATTCTGGCTCTGCAAGTCCCTGCCTGGAGGGGGGAGCTGGGGGGGAATTGGGCTCTGCTCCAGGGAACAGGGACAGGAGGAGAGGCAACGGCCTCAGGCTGTGCCAGAGGAGGGGCAGGGGGGACAGCAGGAGGAATTTCTCCCTGGAAAGGGTGGTCAGGCATTGGAAGGGACTGACCAGGGAGGTTTGGAGTGCCCAGCCCTGGAGGTGTCCAAGGCAGGACTGGCAGTGGCACTTAGTGACAAGGTGGGCATCGGGCACAGGGTGGGCTCCGTGGGATGGGAAAGCTTTTCCAACCTCAACGATCCTGGGATTCTTCCATCTCCGAAGCCCATAGAACTGCCCAGAGCACGGAGCCACATCCCTTTTTTTACCCAGCGGCTTCCCAGGCCGGGATACTCGGCGGTTGTTTGGGAGTTAATTAAATGTCATGTACCATTAAGTGCAACACGAGCCGACGCCGGGCGGGAGCGACTCCCCTTTGCTCCCCGTCCCTTGCCTGGGCTGTTCACCAGTTTAGGGCAGCTCTGCCTGACCAGCCTGGGCTGAAAATCAAAATAACTTCAGGTTCCAGTGTTGTCCAGCCCTTCACCTCGCCCACCCCGGTGACTGCCTCGACCTGAGGTGGATTAAACCCCAGCGCTGGGTTTTGCAAAGGCAGGGCTGGTATCGATTTGGATTCGGAGTCTTTATTCCTGTACAAGGGCATAAATGGGAGCAATGGAGCTGAAAATGCCACGGTTTGAGTCAGGCAGCTGTTAAACCCAGATTTGCAGGAGTATTTGGCTACCCTGGGGTTGGCACTGCCCTGGGAATCACTGGGTGAGCCCACACTGCCTTCCCACCCCAGCTCTGCCACCCAAATCAGAACAGTCAGACCCCTCCTGCAAACCCCCCAAAAAGTAGAATTACTTTCTGTGCATCATCTGCTGCTACAGGGAAAGGGGAGGATGCTCGACTTGAACAGCTCTGCCTTCCCCCCACACACACACCATTATTTGGAAAGGCTGAGAGAACTGGGAATGTTCAGCCTGGGAAAGAGAGGACTCTGAGGTCACCTAATTGTGGCCTTTCAGGACCTGAAGCAGCTGACAGGAAAGACAGAAAGAGGTTATTTCCAAGGACCTGGAGTGACAGGACAAGGCAGAATGGCCTCAAACTGACAGGGGGAGGCTTAAGATGGGATATTGGGAAGAAATTCTTCCCTGGGAGGGTGGTGAGGCCTTGGCATGGATTTCCCAGAGAAGTTGTGGCTGCCCCATCCCTGGGAGTGTCTGAGACCAGGCTGAACAAGATTTGGAGCAACCTGGGCTGGTGGAAGATGTCCCTGCCCGTGGCAGGGGGTGGCACTGGATGAGTTTTAACATCCCTTTGAACCCAAGCTATTCTGGGATTATTTAGTGGCAAAGGGAAAACTGTGCCAGATTATTGCAAGCAAATAAAAATAACCAACCCCCCCCCCCCAAATCCAAATAGCAAAACCCTCTTTGNCCCCCCAAATCCAAATAGCACAACCCTCTTTGCTTTGCATTCCCAGCCTCCCTGAGGGAAGCCAGCTCATTTTGCCTTCCCTAATTGACTCCCTGACCTCTTACTTAAGGACTGGGGATGGAATTGGCACGAGGAAGCACAGCCAGGCACGGGGAATTAGAGGGGCTACCTGAAATACCCGGCCACCAAACAGAGCTTTTAAGGATATTTGGAAAGCAAGTGTTTGTTTTCCTCTAATGTTCCCCCTGCACCGACTGCTCCAGGCGAAGGAAATCACTGTTTCCCTCTTCCCTCCTTGTGCCTGATGATTTGCTGTCAGATTAAATAGAGCATCCATTCAACATCAGCTCCCTGTTCCATGGGAGGATCCCGGCCTGGACCCGCAGGAGGTTGGGCTGGAGACTCTAATGGAGCTTTAATGTGCCTGCTGTGATCTTTAAACATATTTACAATCGCTAAGATGCAGCAGCTTGAAAACAGAGGGGGGAAGAAAAATGGGGGAATTTAAGGCAGAACATCTATATCCCAAAGACTTGGGCTAGAAATGGGAAGTCCTTCCTCCCAGCAGGCTTTGCCCAGGCCAAGGGCTGGACTTGGCAACAACTGCTGGTGTTTCTCCCCAGCGAGGAGCTGCTGCTGAAGCCCTGAGCATTGGGAATTTCTTGCAGCAAGCAATTTATTAATGAATTTAACTTGCTTGCTGTGGGAACCATCAAAGAACAGACAGGGTGGTTTCCTGCCCATCTCTTTATCAAATATGAATATATATCTCAAGAATCATGGATGGTTTGGATTGAAAGGGACCTTAAATCCCGTCCAGTTCCACCCCATGCCATGGGCTGGGACACCTTCCACCAGCCCAGGTTGCTCCAAGCCCTGTCCAACCTGGCCTGGAACCCTTCCAGGGAAAGATATATGTGTATATATATTGCAGACTATCTATAGATATATATTTTCTGCATTGCCTGCTTGCTTTAGGCTCCTGCTTGGCTGTCTGCATGCTCAGCATCCCTGTCTGACAGCATTCCTGATCCTCAGCATCCCCAATTCCCAGCCCAACACCCCTGCCTGCCCACAGATGGGTGCCAAGGGTGCCCAATCCCACCAACCCCAGGGAAACCCCCTCCCATTCCCACAGAAAGGATAAACACTGGGATTTTGTGGTTAAGGTCCTTACCTGGGCCCACATTCCTGCAAAGCTTTTGGGCTTGGCTCAGAGTTCCTGTAAAAAGTCGGTTCTCACTCTCCCTTGTGTTCTGGGTGAAATTCACCCAAAGTCACGGAATTCCCTCCTTCCCTTCTCCTCAGCCCTCATTAGGCTCTTTCTTTGTGCCCTATTCACTTCTGCAGCCCCCATGGAAGGACGTGGAGCCTCTGCCCTCTGTGCTGCTCCTTTCTTTTGCTGCCGCTCCTTATTTACAACCCCATTTCCCGTGGAAATCAGCCCATTTCTTCATTAAGGGCAGCACATCCCCCTTGGTGTGAGGCTGCTGCTCCCAATTCCATCATCACTTCCTGGGCCTCTTCCTACACGTCAAAACTTTATTAAATATGCTCCTAACAGGGTGGAAACGTATAAAAGACACTGGCTGCTTTTAAACTGTGGCAGGTTTTTTGCGTTTTGCTGATCCCCTCCCCGAGCAATAAGATCTGACAGGCAGGCAGTGCTTTCAGAGGCAATTATATCACACTTCAGGAGGCGGCATGGGGAGCGATAATACGGAATGGGAAGGAGATAAAAGAAAACAACTTGCTCTCTCTGTTCTCTCACACACATCCACAAACCCACCACCAGCCCGCTGGGACCACGGCAGAGACGGGGGAACACATCAGAGGGGTTGTTATGGATGATCCAAGGCAGGATAAATAGCAGGGAAGAAGGTGAAACTCAGCAAAAGGGAGTTTAAAGTAATTAACGGAGCGATAACGGCCCAGATCCTGCGATGGAGGGAGAAGAGGAGTTTACACCAGGCAGGAATGATGCGTGAAAAGCAGGGAGTACCCAACTCGCTCCCCATTTCATGACTCAGGCTCCAAAGGAAACAAAAAACAGAGAGTTATCTATTTATCCACTCAGTGACCCAGTCAACAGCAGGAACGAGGTGTCTGTTCACCTCTCCACACATCCACGTGCACTTCCAGACACATCTCCCTTCCCTCTGCCTCCCCTTCCCAGCACATCCATCGGAGAAAACTGGGGAGAAAGTATGTTTACCTACCCAAAGGGCTTGTTTCCATTTGCTTTGTTTTCCCCTATGCTTGAAGAACGAAAAAAGAGCAGCTTTTCTGAGATAAAACATCTTCACAGCCCAGCGAGGGAATGACAAGCTCATGAAATTAAAGGCTCCTTGGAGCCAGAGCAAAGGGGGGACCCCACTGCCACCAGCTGGACCTCAGGGCTGGGATGCTCCAGCCAGGGTGAGCAGAGCTGGATGCTCCCTCAGCAGGAATATCCCAAAATTATTTGGCCTCCAGGACCGATTTGGGAGCCCAGACATGCTGGGATTCTGTGGGAAGCAGGAAAAAAGTCCATGTGGTTGCAGTATATCTTCACCAGGGAAGGATGGGAGCTGCAGCAGGGGATGGCAATCACCACCCAGAGCTGCTGAAGTGGATCTACTAATTAATACTCATTAATGAATTATTGCACAGCTGCCTCGTGGTTTCCCCCCAGTTTGGGGCTCGGAGCTGGGTTTTATCCCAAAATGTTCTGCTGGGAGGGCACACGAACAGCCCCAGAGCCTGTCTGCCCTGCCTGGCACACAAGGCTGATTATTATTAGGTTAATTAAAACCATAAAAGTGCAAGCTGACTGCACGGAGCATTTGGGAGCAGATGGCAACAAGTACAAGCTCCATAAAAGAGAATTGGAAGTTGTCAAGTGTCTCTGGCTCATCTGGCTGGGGCTCTGGGGGAGCAGCAGGTCCCTCATGTCTGAGTCCCCCAGTCCCAGCAGCACCAGTGCTCCCAGTAACCCCCATGCATCCCCCAGGGGAGCTCTGGGAAGCTGGAAACTCATTAAGTGGCTGGCAACTCCTTCAGTTTTAAACCTGAGCCTCTCCTGTGGAATGTCACCTCCCCAGAGGTGATGGGGACAGGAAGCTTCTCAACCCTCCCGGGCTCTCAGCGAAGTTCAGAACCCCTCAGAGTTTGGGCCAGGCTGGGGCTCATTTCCAGCAGGCACAACAATGATGTGGCACTGGATTATCTCAGCTGTGTTCTGCTCTGAAGAACCCAACACTTCCCCACACAGCTGGGACTGTCACCCACCCCCCCTGAGCTGCAGGTCCCCGTGGGTGCTGCCACAGGCAGGAGGTGGCTCTCAAAAACACACCAGCAAGTGAAGCTTGGCTGAAGTTCATCAATGCCACGAGCAGCAACGTCGAATCAGAGAATCCTGGAAAGGTTTGGGTTGGGAGGGACCTTAAAAATCATCCAGTGCCACGGGCAGGGACACCTTCCACCAGCCCACGTTGATGCAACCCCTGTCCAACCTGGCCTTGGACACTGAAGGGATGGGGCAGCCACAGCTTCTCTGGGCAACCTGTGCCAGGGCCTGCCCACCCTCACGGGGATTTCTTCCCAATATCCCAATAGCCCTCCTTGTCCTGTCCCTTCATCCCTTGTCCCAGGTCCCTCCTGGAGCCCCTTCAGGCACTGGAAGGGGCTCTGAGGTCTCCCTGGAGGTTCTCTTCTCCAGGTGAGCACTCCCAGCATGTCCCATCCCCTTAACTTGGTGCTCCTGCCTGGACTTGCTCCAACATTTCCATGTCCTTCTTAAGGACACCCTAAAACCTGCCTGACCCCCCCTAGGAGGATGCTCCTGGGCACCTCGTCCCATGTCAGATGCAGAGGGGAACCAGGAAAAGCCACGCAGGAGGCAGAAATCCTGAATGGAAGGGAGACAGCGGGAGAAATGAAGACAAACAGCTGGAGCTGCTTTGTTCCCACTGCACATTCAGGGAAAGCACAGGCAGAAAGAAGAAATCAAATCACACAAGAGCTGTTTATAAGCTCCCCATTGGGCTGGGCTCCTCCTGCCATCCCCCAGGGCACAAGGAGATGCTCTTGGTGACAGGATCAACCCACTGAGGCTCAGACTGGAGGGTGGATTCTCCAGTCTGGTGACCCTCCCCTAAAAAGTGGCACCAGGAAACCACTCAAAACTTTCCAGTGCACCAAGAAAAAGTCTCTCCTCCAACAGACAGTGGCAAGGTTTGGGGTGTTTTGTCTGGAGGCAAAGGGAGAGGGGACATCTCCTGTGTCACAGGGAGAGCTGAGCTGCCAAGGTCATGGTGAGACAAGGTCTCAGATGGGGATCCACGAGGATGGAGCATCCCCAACCAGGCATTTATGGCACAATTTTCAGCTGCATTCCCATGAGAAGCATGGGAGGATTGGGAAAGCGACTGAAGCACTGACAGAAGGAATTAGGAAGGAGCAGCATGGCTGGTTTGGATGGATTACATACTCAGGTGGGAAAAAACCTCCAAGGTTGAGTCCAACCTGTGACTGATCACCACCTTGTCAACTAGACCAGTCATTCTTTGTCCCCCCCAGCAGCCAGGCAGGGGGGATGCTCCCAGAAGAGGGGATGGGGGTGGACTTGGCCCTGGTGCAGCACCCAGAACCAGGGGAACATCCCTGGGAGCAATCAGAGGCATTTTGGAATAAGTCCGTGGCACCCGAACCAGACCCCTGGTACAAAGCCAAGCTTTATTAGCAGGAACTGCACTGCCCCAGCCAATCCTCTCTTTCCCAAACAGCTCCAAGTGCAAGGAACAGCTCCATCCAGACGTTCATTTTGTAGTGTTGTTGTTTAATTTGCCGACTTCTTTATCTGGGAGGGTGGCGGGGCTGCCTCGTGCTCGGGGTGCTGAGCACAGCCGGGCTGCGCCGCTATGATTAGATGGCTAAGACCCAACCTCAGCAGCTGCTAATCCTGACTATTAATTAGAAGATTTGGGGTAAGAATTCCAGCACGGAGGCTCAGTTAAGCCTGAGCAGTTCCTGCATTTTCTGTCCCACTCCTCTCTTCCCTCACCCCCCACAGCCCCTGCCTGTCCTAATCCCTTGCAAAAGCCAGCGGGGTCCGACCCTGCCGAGCAAGGACAGCCGGGCACGGGCACTGATTTTCATCCCTGGAAAGGAAAAGCCAGGAGACTGCTGTGGTGACACAGGGAATTCAACCCAGCCTGAAATGACAGCATCTCCTCCTCAGGCCAGTTCATTAATTTTTATATCTCAGCAGCTTTGAGAGCCTTGAATTGGGGTCAGTGCCTGGTTTAGTGGTGTGGGGCGTGCACGTTGAAAACGCTGCACTGGAGTGTTTTGGGCTCGCCCAGCCCGTGTTGGGCAGCTGCTTAATCCAAACTGGGCAATTATTCCTCACTGCTGAGGGCAAGAGGGGTCAGTGCCACCCCCTTTGCCCCAGCTTGGGGACCTCTGGCTGCTCTGGCTCCCCAGGCTGTCCCCTCTGCTCTGACCTTCTGAGCTGTGCTGGTGAGACGTGGCTGGAAGATGCTCTCAGGCGTCTGCCAAGCCCCATTGGAACACAGAGAGAGAGGTGGCATCTTGAAAGCTGGGCAAACACAGCCCGGCCATCTCTCCTCTCCAAATTATTTGTTTGCACTGAAAACTAATTTTCTTTAATTATTTTCAGGGCTGCACTCGCTGCAAAACATCCTGGGGCTGAGTCAGCTGAGCTGTGCCTTGCTCGGGGATGGGGACGGGGGTGAACCCACGTGTCCTCTGAGCCGTGGCAGAAGCCAGAAGGGCTAATACTATTTTTTTATTTGTTTGCTTTTTTGGTTTCGAGGGTTTTTTTTCTGTATTCCTGATGCTCATTTTGTTTTCCCAGAGTGGCTGTGCTGCTGCCTGTCCCAGCACGGCCACATAGCCAAGCTGAGCCAAGGGTGGCGAGTTCTTGGCCAGCACCCAAGGAAGGGGTTCAAAGCCATTAACATCTCCCAGAATGAAATATTGATGGTCAGAAAGCTGTTAACAGGAACAAGAGAATTGGCAACCCCAACACCTGGGATCCTGCCCACTCTGCTGCGGGAGGAAAACACAAATTCAAAAGGAAAGGAGGGGGAGGACTGGTGGGGGCAGAAGCTGGTGAGATCCAGCAGGAGGGCAGGGCCCGTGGGCTGATAAAGCACAGCCAGGCCCAGCTCTTTATCCCCCTCCCTTTTGCATTTTATAAACTAAATTGATTTACAGAAGAAAGGAGCACTCACCACATTCGAAGGGAGCCTTTGGAAAGGAGCTTTAATTGAATTTCTGAGGGCTGCTTTTTCCGTTTCCCTTTCTCCTCTTGCCCTTCCCCTGTAAATCAGGAGATTCCATCAGAACAAGCAGCTGGAACGTGTCCAGGGGTGGCCTTTGGAACGTGCCATTGCCACCTCCCTGAGCCAGAGGGGCAGAGGCAGGACAAGGCACGTGGGAGAGGCTTTCCCTTCCCTCTGCTGGGACATCTCCCACCCTGCTGCTCGTGCTCCCTTCTCACCTCCTGGTGTTCCTTGGCCATCACGTGGCTTTGATTTGGGCTTGTTTAGAGTTGTGTGGGGTTTTTTTCGATTGGTTCTTTCATACAATGTCTCCATATTAATGGATTTTCCTTCCCCCTCCCCACCCCTCCCCTTTTCCCCTTCCCTTTTATTTCTGGACTGATAAGTGACCCAGCACAGCTCAGCACTCTGCTCTGGAGGTGCAAATATCCCATCTCATCACCTTCCCATGACTGAGACCTTCCTCCCTCGCAGTGCTCCGAGCTCTGCAGAGCCCCCTCTGCTCCCCCCACTCTGGGGAGGGGACGCAGGACCCCCCAAAACCAAGCAGGGCTTTCCCTCCATGCTCCTGCCCCAACCTCAACATGGACTGAAGACAAACCCTCTCGGGCTGGAGACAAGGCCCTGGCTGAGTAACACCAAGAAGGTTGGAGGAGCAACTCCCCAGCAGCATCCACATCCTTCCCCCCAAAACCACAGAACCCCCCTCCCACTTTCTGGGAAAGTGCAGCTCTTCCCCCCATCCCTCCACTGACATATTGACTGCAGGAAGGTTTTCAGCAGGAGATAATTAACTCCAAAATAAACCAAACATTTAACATTGAGTCCCATGAAAGACCAAGTCGATCCCGAATGATTTCCTTTTTTTAATCTTGTCTCCTCAAATAAATCACTTTCCCAGACTTGAGAAGAGACCCAACCACCCCATTTCACCCATCTCTGCCTCCAAAAAGTGTCAGTAGCATCTCTCAAGGAAGATGAGCTGAGATGCAGGAGAAAACCAGGAATTAATTCTCTTTATCTCTCCCATTAACTACCAGCAGCTTCCCAAACTGGGAGAACTGGGGTGTCCCCACAACAACCTGGCAGTTCCTTCTGTATTTGACAGAGGTAGAACAATTATTTAGGTTTTCTGGGGGGTAGAAGAGCAAAATTCACAGTTTGGGGTAGATTAGACAGGGCTGGGGGAGCTTTGCAGGCTGCCTTAAGGAAGAAAATGTCCTTTTTTCCCCCTCCCATCACAAAATCCACAGTGTTTGTTGCACGTTCTTGTGGGAATTATGCAATGAAAGAAGAGCTGCTCTGAGTCAGGGCCATGGGGTGTCCTTGCTGGGGAAAGGAATTGGGTTATAGAGGGATGGAGGAGCTGCAGATATTCCCACATTCCCAGACACCCTCCCCTTCCCTCCACCCCCACCTGCTGAGCAGACAGACAGATCCAGCTGCTTCAGCTTCAGCATTGCCCAAGCAGAAGAGCCCTTCGAGCTGTCTCCACCTTCCCAGGCATGGAATGATGCAAAATGAGCTGCAGACCTTCCTGGGTTTTGTGGGTACCACCCCAATTTACCCATGCACAGCCTCCCCATAGGCCTGGTCAGACACCTGTGGGTTTGAAGGCACCAACAGCAAAAGAAATTCTCATTTTGAACCCCTGAAGGGCCATTAGCAACCAAAATACGGTGGTTGAGTCCCATATGTTCCTTCCCAGCAAGCTGCTCTGGGGATGCTGAAGTGGAGCCCTCTCTCCCTGTCCACACCCACCAGATCTGGGAGCACAGAGACCTCAAATTTCATCCCTCCCCACACTGTTTGTACTTGTTATTGAAGTGTCAGGACCACAGGCACGTCTGGCCCTTTTTTATCCACCAGAAAATTAAATCACACACACCCAGAGCTGTTATCCCCCCCACACACACACACTGTGATTTGCATTCTGGTTAAGAACAGGCTGTTTTCATATTCCTGCAAATGTAGCAGCCTCTTGGTCTTAATAAATTCATGAGCATTGATTCCTGGGGGGAACAGTAGGAATATTAGAGTGTAAGACACAGGGTTTCTGACCAAAGCAAAATGCTTTCCTCATCTTTGTCTTCCCCTACAACCTGTAAAACCCCTATTTCAGCACATGCCTGGACAGGGTGGGGGGAGCCCACATGGAAAACCAACAGTAAACCATGACAAAACACTCAGAATTGGAGCTTGAGGTTATTAAAATCAATAAAAAGGGTTGCTTTATGGGGGAGGGGGGGATGTCAGCTTTTCTTCCTGCAGCACCTCTTGGGGCTCAGCCCAAATCCTTCTTTAAAGGACTATTTAAAGAGGCTTCACCTGCTCCAGGGGCTGCTGAGATGCAACTGAGCCTGGGCAAAGTCCCTCATCACCACAAAACCCCCTGAAACACCAAAATAAAAGAACCCACCAGGGTGGATTTTGGTGGACTGATGTAGCAAAGGTGATCCTGAAATCATCTGGGGTGGAGCCATTGATCCATCTGGCACAGGTTGGGCAGAGAAGCTGTGGCTGCCCCATCCCTGGGAGTGTCCAAGGCCAGGTTGGACAGGGCTTGGAGCAACCTGAGCTGGTGGAAGGTGTCCCTGCCCATGGCAGGGGGTGGGACAGGATGATTTTTAAGGTCCCTTCCAACCCAAACCATTCCAGGATTCCAAGGTGCATCCAGGATGGGCACACCAAGGCGAGGCACTCGGATCAAACCAAGATGGTCCTTTCACAGTCCCTTCTTCCCACAGCTTTGCCCACAGTAATCCCATTTTCCAGCCTCAGTTTCTGCCTGACATTGAAGGATGAGCTCTTAATGATACCAAATTAATAACTGTTGTAGAGTTTATTTGAGAACATCATAAAAAAATCAGTAATGTCATCGTGTCAAGCAAAGTTTCTGGTGGCTTTTTCTAATTATTATTATGCATGTCTGCGTTTTTTTTCCCCTTCCATCATTGACCTGAAGCTTTCAGAGAGATATTAATACACCTGACTACATCAAACCCGCTCATTATTCACCTCCAGCCAAACAGCTGATCCTCCAGGGACTCCACGAGGACCTAAATTGTTCCTGTGTGTTTCTGAAACTCCTCAGAGCTCCCTTCCTTCCTTTCCTTCCAGCCTCTGCTTCCCACCCAGAGCACAGCAGAGCTACAAAGTCCCGTGGCCACCAGCCAGCTTTGGGGTTCACTGTCCCTGCACTCGGCCCCGGGAATCTGGGGGTGCCCTTGGAGGGGTGGCCCTGGATGGACCTCCTGGATCCAGGTCGGAACCACCTCCCGGGCAGGGATGAGCTGGAATTGCTGTTTCTTCCCGGTGACTGTAGAGGGAAGTAGATGACTAAAGAGACTTTTTGCCTCTGGCTGAAGCAAGGTGGCCTGACTCCAGGAGAAGCTCTAATCGACCCCTTTCCTTAGGAGACCATTCCAAGGCTTACTTTGGGGTTGGAGCAGCCGGGGCAGTGCCCGGAGCCAGCCCCGTGCGTGGGCACCCTGCGGCACCAGATGCCTCCGCCCCTCACCACCCCACAAAAGCCCTTTTTGTGCCCCGAGGCTGTTCCTTTTATCCTTTCTGAGAAGAGAGAAGCCTCTACTCCAGCTGGGGGGAGGCTCGAGGCTGATCCCCCCATTCCAGGAGGGAGTCTGGCTCCGTGTGATTGATGCTTCACCTGGAGCGCTGTGGAAGCAGCTTCCAGCTTGTCTCCTGCCAACAACATCCATGGAAGGCAAGGCAGGTCTTACCAGGGAAGGGCTTTCATCTCTCTGCTGCTCATTATGGAACAGGACATGGAGACTGACAGTCATGGAATCACAGAATCCTGGAATGGGTTGGGTTGGAAAGGACTGTAAAGTCATCCAGTACCACCCCTGCCATGGGCAGGGACACCTTCCACCAGCCCAGGGTGCTCCAAGCCCCGTCCAACCTGGCCTGGGACACTCCCAGGGATGGGGCAGCCACAGCCTCTCTGCCCAACCTGTGCCACAAAGTCCCCAGAGTCCCTCAGAGGGCACAGGGGCCGTGCAGGAAACACCCGGGACGGGGGACACTCGGGGGGAATCCACCAGCTGAGGAAAGGGCAGGTCGTGGTCCTTGTCCACAGGCAGGGATGGGAGGAGGAACATCTCAGCAATGATCTTCATCGAGCCCAGGGTTTGTTCTCCTGCCCCAAAGAGATGTGGTGGGAGCCTCGCCGGGGCCACCAGCCCTGGAAATGTGTCCTGGAGCCACCTCAGCATCTCTGGGAGGGGGGTTTTCATTGCCCTGCGCCCCGGGAGCACCAGGCAGGTCCTCAGCACGGGCAGGAAACAGCCCTTTGAGCCTCACACGGTTCCCATTAGCAGGAGTTCCAAACAACTGAGGCAGCATCTGCCTCACAAACCCCACTCCAACACAGGGCTGTGTCCTGCAGCGTGGCAGCAGGGGAAATTAATTAATTAATTAATTAATTAGACCAAAAAAAACCCCAAAAAACCCAAAACAAACAAACAAAAAAGAAAAACAAACAAAAAAGAAAAACAAACAAAACAAAACAAAAACAAAAACAAAAACAAAAAACCAAAACCCCAAACCAAAACAAACCAAAAAAAAACCCCAAACCACCACCCAAAAAAACCCCAAAACCCACAACGCCTGGTTTATCCAAGGATTTCTCCCGGTATTCCTCACCTCTGCCAACCTTTCGTGGCTGTTCTCACCTCTGTCCATCCGAGGGAGGGTTCAGCTCCCGCTGCCTCCCCGCAAACCCCTCCCGGGTCCCTCTCCCTCCTGCCCTGGCATTTGATGCTTTATCAGGGGAAGATACACAGAGGGAGGAAATATATTGTGCAAATTACTCGATATGCACAGCAAGGCAGCACCGTGACCTTAAAAACTGCCTGTTAACAGGGGGGAAAAAAGAGAGAAGAAAAGAGAAAGGAAGACTTTGCTGGGAGCCTTGATAGTCTGGGTGGAAAATAGAATTGTTTTTTTATGATTTCCAGTCTGCTTTAACTCTGCCCTCCAGGTCAATAATCTCAGTAACAACCTTTTCCTCCAAGAAAATGTTAGAGCTTGTGCTGGTCCCCACAGGAATTCAAGTTCAGGTGCCTCCGTGAAGCAGTTCATTGCCTGGCAGCCAGAAAAACGCTGGAGCATCCCAGGTGGGCAGCAGGGAGAGCCCCCCCAGGATGGCACCTCTGCAGGGTTGGCACATCCCCGCGAGCAGTGGGGATGAGCAGGATGAGGCACAGCCTCGCAGGGGCGTTTTCCCGCTGCCAGGGAATTATTTCCCCCGTTTTTCTCCCTGTTTTTTACCCCACCCCCTTCCTGCTGAAGTTTCCCACCTCAGCGCTGGAGAACAAGTGTTCTCCAGTGGTCACAAAAGAAACGGATGGGTTTCCATGGCAACTCCCTTCCCAAATGAGGGTTGCCGTCCCCTGTACCCCCTGCTCACAGACAGTCCTGCCAAATCCGTGCCCTCTGGCCCGGGGTGCCACGGGGGGGATGTGCCAGCGCTGCTCCACGCGATAGTCACACCCCAGGCTTCCCAAGCGCTGCTGTAGCTCCAAATTTTTACCTCTTTGGACCATTTTGCTGCCACCTTTCCACTCCTCCTTCCTCGGGCACCTTCTCCAAGGGCCCTGCTTGCCCTGCGTGCCCCCTTTTTGCCCTGGGTGCCCTCTGCTCTGGTTGGGATCTGAGGGAGGTCCCAGCTCCTGGTGATTGCCCAGCAGTGTCTCGTCTTGGCTGCTGGAGAGAGAAACCCGGGGATGAACGGAGCAGATCCCAGGCTTTGAAGTGATTCCTGCCCTAGCAGGAGCCTGACAGCCGGCAGGGAGGGTGGGCACAGCCCCTGGCAGGTCTGCCCAGCACGGGGAATGCTCCAGGTGTCAGCTCGACTCGCGTCTCCAGCTCCGACGGGAATCGGCTGCGGAGCTCAGCCCACGGTCCCCGTGTCCTGCACGCCCCTTCCGCCGCATCCCCCCGAGATTTGGGGTATTCCCCCCTCCCCTCCCACCTCGGGGGTGTCTCTGCGTGCTGTGTCCGTGCCCACAAAGGGCTGGCACAGGGCGAGGAGACGATCCACGCGGGACCCACACGGCAGGGACAAGTCCACGGGCTGTCACCGCCCTCCCCCAGAGCCGGGAGGGCGCTTCTGCAGCCACACCACGAATCGGTGCCCCCCGGTGCCACCTCCGCCTGCCTGAATTCCGAGCCCTGGGGGCGCTGGTTAGGATTTGGGTGCCTTGCTGGATGCCGGCAGTTCAGGTCTGATACCCAATGCCGATGCGGATGTCAGAGCGCAGCTCCTCTCCGGGGTCCCCGCTCGGGGTCGGGGTTTAAAGAGGGGCGGTGTGACACAGCCTGACACCGGTGGCTGCACTGGAATGGGAATTATGTGGCTCCGGTGCCCTCGGCCCCCTCCCCTTCCCCCTTCCCTTTGGTGTGGGGGTTTTGTGACTCCTCGGATCTTGCGGGGAAGAGGGAAAGAAACTTCCAGAAGCTGCACATCTCACAGGGAACGGGGAGAGGAGGATTGCTCCCATAATTTTACTGCATGAATCGTGGGTATGTCATAGAATCCCGGAACGGTTTGGGCTGGAAGGGACCTTAAAGCTCATCTTGCTCCACCCCTGCCGTGGGCAGGGACACCTTGCACCAGCCCAAGTTGCTCCAGCCTGGTCTTGGACACTTCCAGCGATGGGGCAGCCACAGTTTCTCTGGGAAATCCATTCCAGAGCCTCACCAGCCTCACAGGGAAGAATCTCTTCCCAATATCCCATCTAAACCCACCCAGCCTTTGCCCACACCAATGGAACAGACCTCCCATGGCTCTGTCCCAGCTCTCCATGGGATGAGCTCTGTGGGACCTCTGGAGTTTGGGCACAGCCAGCTCTGCAAGAAACCCCTTTTCCCAGCAGCAGGACAGTCTTGTTTCTGCCAGCCCCATCCTGGACCCCCTGAGCCCACATTCCATGGTCCTGTGTTCCCAGAGCAGCCCTTTGGCCCCAGCCTGTCTCTCCAAACCCGGAGCAGGGATGCTCCAGGAGGTCCCCATTGTGGCTGCAGAGGGTGAGGTCAGTGGAATGTCCTTGGTTCCCACCAGCCTTGGCCTGACAGACACACATTTGTGATCCTTAGCTCCTTGTGCATTTTTAATTTTGTTAGAAAGAGGTTCTGACAAAGTAGCACTGATCCTGCTCCCGGCCTGAGGGAGATCCTGCCTGCTCTCCCACATCCTAACAGAGGGCTCCTGCTTCCCACAAACCAGCCCCAGGTGGGATGTCAGAGAGAAATCTGTGGGACAGGAGAGGAATTTTGATTATCTTTGAGCAGCTGTGCACAGAGGAGCTGTGGGCAGTGCAGCCTGGCTGAGCATCCCCAGCATAGGGGAACCCAGGTTGGTTCTGTGGCCTCAGGCAGGGAGAGGGCTGTGGGGGCTGCTCTTGTCCCTGCCCTCAGTGGAGTCATTGAAAAATGGAACCAGGAGGGATTGGAATGGCTGCACAGTGCAGGCCCTGCATCCTCCTTCATCCCCCTGCATCCTCCTTCATCCCCCTGCATCCTCCTGCATCCCCAGCATCCCTCTGCACCAGCTTCTCTTCTTCTCCATCCCTCTACCTCCTCCTGAATTCTTTTGCAACCTCCCTGCACCCTCCTGTATCCCTCTGAATCCTTATGCATCCTCCTGCATCCTCATGGATCCTCCTGCATCGTTCTGCATCCTACTGCATCTTCCTGCATTCTCCCCCAGAATCTACCTGCACTCTCCAGCATCCTCCTGCATCCTTTTGCCTCCCCCTGCATTCTCCTACACCCTCTGACATCCTCCCATACCCTTCTACATCCCCCTGCACCCTACTGCATCCTTCTATATCCCTCTGAATCCTTTTGTATCCTCCTGCATCCTCTGACATCCTCCTATATCCTCCTACACCCCCTGATATCCTCCTGTATGCTCCTACAACCCTCTGCATCCTCTGACATCCTCCTACACCCCCTGACATCCTCCTGTATCCTCCTACACCCCCCTGCACCCTCCAAAATCTCCCTGCACCCTCCTGCATCCTTCTGTATCCCTCTGAATCCTTTTGCAGCCTCCTACACCCCCCTGCATCCTTCTACTCCATGAAACCATCTCAGCATCCTCCTCCCTGGACTCAGTCCCTGCAAACTGCCCCCTGAGGAACAGGGATCTGGGCACAGGATCCCTGTTCATCCCCCACCACACACCTCCACCAGGAGACCTTAGCCCAGGAATTCCAGCGCACCCACCAGGTCCACCCCCGACTCCCTAGGAGGTTCTGGTGACTCTTTCACCTGCCTGGAGGTGATTTCATCCATGACCACCTTCGGGAATCAGCCCTGAGCACCGCGGGACCAGATGGCCCCTTGCTCGGAGCAGCTTGAGCTCCTCCCCCGGTGGGGAGGGGAGGGAACCTCGGGAGGAATTAAAAGAAAGGGCTGGGTTTGAGTGAAGTTTTCCCAGCCGTGGTGGCCTCTGCTGCGCTGGCATATTTCAGGCAGGTGACAAGGACCTTGCTGAGTGTCCTTGCCGGGAAGGAGTGTGATGGATCTGGCTTTTACAGACGACAAAGAGGCCCTGATGTGACACCCCGGTGATGGATGGTCCTTCCTCCTGCCCCGGGTGATTACTCGGGGAACTTTTCAGTCTGTAAATATTTACTGGGGGGATTACACTTGTCACCTCCCCTTTCAGGGCACAGGGAGGTTCGGTTTAGTGAAGCCTCACTTAGTAAAGTCGTGAAATTGGAAGGAAATGAGGGTTTGGGGCCATTTCCCATTGGTGCAGGTGGGGACAGTCCCTGGGCAGGCAATGCCACAGACAGGTCCTCTTCTACCTCAGCTCCCTGGGAGCTGCATCCTCCTGCATCCCCTGGATCCTCCTGTATCCCCTGGATCCTCCTGCATTCCCTGGATCCTCCTGTATCCCCTGGATCCTCCTGCATCCCCTGGTTCTTCCTGGATCCTCCTGTATCCTCCTGCATCCTCCTGCATCCCCTGGACCCTCCTGGATCCTCCTGCATCCCCTGGTTCTTCCTGGATCCTCCTGCATCCTCCTGCATCCCCTGGACCCTCCTGGATCCTCCTGTATCCTCCTGCATCCTCCTGCATCCTCCTGCATCCCCTGGACCCTCCTGGATCCTCCTGCATCCCCTGGTTCTTCCTGGATCCTCCTGCATCCTCTTGCATCCCCTGGACCCTCCTGGATCCTCCTATATCCCCTGGATCCTCCTGCATCCTCCTGGATCCCCTGGATCCCCCTGCATCCCCTTCATCCTCCTTCATACTCCTCCATCCCCAGCATCCTTCTGCATCTTCCTATATCCTTCTGCATGCTCATGGATCTCCCTGTATTCTCCTCCATCCTCCTGCATCCTTCTTTATCCTCTTCATCCTTCTGCACTCTCCTGAACCCTCCAGCGTCTTCCTGCATCCTTCTGTATCCTCTGCATCTTCCTAGGTCCTCCTGCATCCTCCTGCACTCTCCAGCATCCTTCTGATTCTTCCTGCATCCTCCTGCATCCCCCTATATCCTCCTTCCTCCTCCTGCATCATTCAGCATCCCCCTGCAGCTCCCTGGGAGCTTCACCCCATGGGATGGGAAGGTCCCATCCAGGGCTGGTGGTCAAGGAGGGGAAAAAAAACCCTTCCTGGATGGCCTTAAAGTGGGTTCATTTATCAGAAATACAAAGCCCAGCATGCCTGAGGTGGTGTCAGGGCTGGAGAGGGGCCCTGAGGAGGGAGCAGAGCTGTGCTGGGCCTGCCCTGGGCTGGTTGATCTGCAGCCAGCAAAGGGAGAAAGTGTCCTATCTCCATGTTAAAAGTAAATAAATAAACTTTAAAATCAGGAAAAAAAAAGAGGGAAAAAAAGAGGGAAAAAAACCCCAACCAAACGGAGATCTATAGAATGGGAGACGAATTTATAAACAGGAGCTTATCAAAAGGCAAAGCAGATGATAAACAGCTCTTCAGATCTGGGGCTCAAGTCAGAGAGGACAGAAAAGAGAATAGGATTCCTCAGGAAATGGAAAGGGCTGATAAGAGCCCACAGTGACTTAGTAAACATCATTTAAAATCAGAAAAAATAGTAATTAAAAAATCCTTTCTCTTATCTTAGCCCCTGAAATCACTTACCAGGCTCCAAACTGGGTGAACTGGGAGAAGGAAAAACCACCTCTGCTGTGTGCCAGTAAAAGCCCACATGGATTAACTGGAAATTAATTTGACTCTGACTCCCCTGCCTGCCCTCTGCCTCCCAAAACACATCTTGGAGAGGCACTGGGTGATGCAGGATCCCCCTGAAACCATCCTATATCCTCACCAAACCATCCTGCATCCTGATAAACCAGCCTGCATCCTCCTCAGACCACCCTGCATCTCCCTCAAACCAGCCTGCATCCTCCTCAGACCACCCTGCGTCATCATAAACCATCCTGCATCCTGATAAACCATCCTGCATCCTCCTAAACCAACCTGCATCCTTGTCAGACCACCCTGCATCTTCCTTAAACCATCTTAGATCCTCCTAAACCATCCTGCATCCTCATCCCACCATCCTGCATCCTCCTCAGGGAAAAGGAAGGAGGGGTTCACCTGGAGAGACCCCCAAACCCTCCTGTAACCATTCAGGGTGCACATTAGGGACCACTCTGGTGTGTTTGATGCTCCTGAGCCTCCCTGGCTCGATATCCCAGAATATTTGGACCCCCTGGAAGCTGCTCCAGCTGCTCCATTCCGAGCCCACCTGCAGAGCTCAGAGAGCTGCTGGGTTTGTGTCACCACACAATTTGTTTTCCCTCCTTCTCATTACCTGGGTATTTATTTACAGCCAATTGTTCCCTATTCCATGCCATTTATGTCCCCTCGTGCTTATGCTGCTCCTTAAATGCCTGGTGTGGAGGGAATTCTGGCACTGGAAAAGCAAAGAGAAAACAAAAGCCCACGTGAACAGCCCCAGAAAGGGAAGACAACACTTCTTCCCTCCTGTGGGAGGATAAAAAAGCTCAGCCTGGATGAGGCCCTTGGGTTGTCCTGCCCTGGCACTGCCTGGCTTGGCATTCCTGCAGCCTTTGACTCCCTCTGCTGAATTTTTCCTCTCTCCAGGGTGGGATTTAGAGGGGGGGGAAGTGCTGGAGAGACCGAATTAAGAGCCCAAATGCTGCATCAGCACTCGCTGGCTCCACTCCACTGCCTGTGCCTAATAACGGAGCTCTAGTTTTGCAGTTGATGAATTCATTTATCCCCATTCAGCCTTTCTTTTGATTATCATTATTTTGGGGAGCCTTATCAAGGGAGGGGGGGGATTCTCTTTAAGCCACTCTAATCAAATTTGCAGAGGCAGACCTCAACAAGCCCCTGCCACCGAGCCCTGAGATCCCTCAGACTCAGAGCCACAAAGGCTTCCCAGCCCTGCCAGGGAGCTGGGAAAAGCTTATTTGCAGCACAGAGCCAGGAGGGAGCCAGTGTGGAGCCCAGCAGGATCCTTCCCAATGTGGAACCCAGCAGGATCCTTCCCAATGTGGAACCCAGCAGGATCCTTCCCAATGTGGAGCCCAGCAGGTTCCTTCCCAATGTGGAACCCAGCAGGATCCTTCCCAGTGCTGAGGCAGGATGGTCTCAGCTCCTGTCCTCTGGGAAATGAAGACAAACCCCATCCCAGTCTGTGGGGGCTTGGCCATGCCCCCACAATCCTGTTCCCACCCGTCCCACCACACCTTGCCCATGGATGCCCCAATTTCCTCTTCATTCCTAATATTCCATCATTCATCCTCTTGCCCGTGGATACCACCAGGAAGGTGCCTCCCTCCTGTAACAACAGAGGAACAGGCTCTCGATTATTTATTATATATATTTTTTTTCAGTGTTCAAATCTATTTTACAGTAAATTACCTCAGTTTATGGAACTTTCTTTCCTCCTTACATAATTGTTATAAATAACCTCCCAATGACATAAAAGCTGTAAACATTGCAAGGGAAAGAAGAGTAAATTATAGAGATTTCAGAGCAGATGAAGGAGAACTTGGGGGTTGATAAGACAGGGAGGCTGCCTGAGCTGCTTTCTTTTTTCTTCCCCCCCCAAAATCATCCCTTTCATATTTATCCAATAAATATTTCCCTCCCTGGCCATGAGGGATTTGAGGAGCAGCATCCCAAACGTGCAGAGGGCGAGTGGCAAAGTGTAGCATGACCCCCGGAGGGGCAGTTTGAGGGGTCATGGGGGCAAAGGGATGCTGAGCCCCAGGATGCATCCCACGGGCACGATTCCAGCTGGCTGTGGCAGCTCCCACCTTCCCGTGACTCCTGAGGGCTCCAGGATCCCATGTGTCCTGCTTCCCCCTTTCTCTGGGCCTTCAGTGGTCCAGGATTCCAGGTGTCCAGCTGCCCATCACCCTTTCCCACCTTCTTCTGGTCTCTGAGTGATCCAGAATCCCAGGTGTCCAGTTCCCACCTTCCTCTGACCCTGTGAGTGATCCAGGGTCCCAAGCATCCTGCTCCCACTTTTCCCTGACCCCTGAGTGCTCCACGATTCCAGGTGTCCTGCTCCCACCTTCCCCTCATCCCTGAGTGCTCCAGGATCCCAAATCTCTCACCTCCCCCTGGTCCCTGAGTGTTCAGGATTCCAAATCTCCCACTCCAAACTTCCCCTCATCCCTGAGTGTCCAGGATCCCAAATCTCCCACCTCCCCCTGGCCCCTGAGTGCTCCAAGATCCCAGGTATCCTGCTCCCATCTTCCCCTCATCCCTGAATGGTCCCCAAAGCAGCACATGCCACCCAAACTGGGAGAACTGGCTTCCTCCTCAGGGGAGGATCATGAGAACGATAAGGCATCACCTTGGCATCCTCCCACGGTTGTGCTGGGACAGATCCAAGGCACCAAAAAAAGCTCCCCGCGGCACCTGGAGGAGCTCGAAAGGCACCTGGAGGAGCTGGCGCTGCGGGGGCGAGCTCGGAGGGGACATCGCGGTGCGCGGAGGGGCTTTGAGCGGAGCCGCTCCCGGGGAGGGCGAGCTGGGGCTGCGCGGCCGGAGTGACCGAGCACCGGGCTGGGCGAAAAGTCCTGGAGCTCCGCGCTCCCTGCATCCCGAGCGCT
>VXAU01003653.1:0-23396 GCA_013399695.1 Formicarius rufipectus
CACAGGTTGCCCAGAGAACCTGCAGATACCCCATCTTGGATGTGTTGAACACCTGACTGGATGGGGCCCTGAGCTGTCTGATCTAGAGGGTGCCCATGGCAGGGGGTTGGAACCAGACAATTTAAGGTCCCTTCCAACCCTACCTATTATATGATTACTCTGCCAAGGTCTTTGAACATCAACAAGTACAAAAACACATCTAAAATTTTCAGTTAGTTATAGTCTCTGAACAAAACTGGTTTCAGCAATACTCTTTTGATTAAAAAAAAATAAAAATCTAAAGACAGACATTTGTATTAAAACCACTTAAATTTATTGCTTTTAATTAGTCCTCATAATTTAACCAGGCTGAAGCCAAATGGGGAAAAAAAGTACAGTGATTTGTTCCTCCATGATGAAAGTGGACATAAGACAAGAATTCAAACTGAGAGAAAACAAAAGGAAGTATTAATTCATTAAATTGAGTGAGATGTTTAAGAGTGACTGGTACACAACAGGATAGAAAATACCATCAACTTCTGTTCTCAAGTCATTAACCATGATTCCTTTCCTGTTCTGCTTAAAACAAATAACAACAAAAAACCCACAACAACAAATAAAATCCCACTTGACATGGGACTTGCTAAGTCTTCCCAAGCCTCACAAAATATTGGCCTGTAGTCAATACATGCTCTGACACTCAAGTCCAATGAATTCCTCTGAGATCTGAAATCACTAACAATGGAAAACTTTATCTGGACATCTGAACACAGATACTTTTCTATTTTCCACAATTTTAAAATACAGTGAGTTAGGAAGAAGGAAAAAAATATTGAACCAACTTCCAAATGGAGAGTTTATGGCGGGAAAGCTATTTCTTTATACCCCTCAGATCTTAAGAGCACAGTAAAACCCTGAATGCAAAGTTGACAGGAGACTGTGCAGAAAGGTCACTACATTAAACAAAAAACAAAACAAAAAACCCCCCCAAACCAACCACACAAACAAAAAAACCCCAAACAACACAAAAACAAAACAAAACACCATCTTCTAAGAAAGCAGCCCTAGCTATCTTTTGGGCACTTTGCATCACTAACCACAATGCTTTCCAAGGATACTGTGAAGAATGAAAGAAAATAGTCAAAGCAAGACAGTTTTATTCCACAGAACACCATCTCAGATTCCTCTAGCTTCTGGCTTCTACTCCAAATATGTAACACATCTTTTAACCTCTAAACATAACTCTTACATTTCAAAAGAAAATTTAATAGGCAGCTGATGTGCACACACACACAAGAAGAGAAGTAGTACCCACCGTGCCAGTGAAACAACCTTACTTCTGTGACAGGTTTAACAACCAGACACAGCTCACAAAAAAAAGCCCACTACTAAGAAACACAGGGTGTCCCCTAACTCTTTCAAAGTAACTCATATCAAAAAATAAAATACATTTTTATATACAAAAATTAAAAAGAAGAGAGAAGGAACTATATTGCATAAATCTATGGGCTGAAATAAAAGCTTACCCTAAATATCTAAACTTCAGCAGGGGGATGCAAATTAGAATCAGAACTTGCATTTGGCTCTTCTGCCTATAATGAACCATGCCAAAAGCCTGTATCCAAACACACCTCTTCTCTAGGAGTTTGAAATCTGGACTCAGGCTTTGCAGCCTGGCTTCCTCTGCACTCACCCTTGAATGAATCACTGCTGCCAGAGAGTTACAGCACCTGACAAGGGAATGCACTTGCATACAAGGACAATTAAGATACATGCACAGTAATATGCCTAATTGCCCACACTGAGCCGAAATGAAAACATAACAACAGTACAACACCCCACGTAAGCTCAGAACCTGATGTGCTCCAATTCCTCGGTGGCTGCACTCTGGAGAAAAAGATTTACATGAAAATTATTTTTGTAAAATCTCAGTCCAGGAAATGTATCAAATCTTGTCTTGCTGCACTGCTCTCTTTTGCCAAATACATTTCCAGACCTAACATGAACAATCTTCTGCAAGCTGTTCTTAATTTCAGTCACATTTATAAAATCAGCTTAGAATTTGCAGCATCTCTGTTCCTTCTCTCACACAACACATAGGTTTGCTCTACTGTACTTCTTCAAGTCAATGGTAGTAGAGGGAAAACTGTTCCTGCATGAGGCAGCTTAGAGATCATTCTCAATGGGAGGTATTTGAGGAATTCTGGAGGTTGCTTATGCTCAGTTCAAATTCCCAGAAATGCCATTTCATAACACATCCTGGGGGCAGGAGAAAAAAGTTTAGCTGTACTGAAAGTCTGAATCCTCCGAGAGCAGTGTCACTGTAAAAATGACACAAAACTTTGACTTTCTCCTCCTCCTTTTAAGGAAAATACCTATATTTCAAGGCTTCAGCTATCATCTTTTGAAGCAAGACCAACAAATTAACATATTAGAACATATTAGAATGCTGAATCTACTACGGAGAAGCTGAAAACAGGCAGATGTAGTACAGACAGTCCACAGGATTTTGTTTCTTTTAAATCAGCCTCCCGTAACATCTATCACAGCATCACCAGAACATGAGCATTAGCTTTGCCACTACCCCTCAGTGCAATACTCTGCTCTGCAGAATGCTCGAGAGCATATTAACACCATCACAGTATATCATGCTCTGTTCACACACTCTAAAGCTCTTCTGACACACACTTCGTGACTTTCGTTAGACTTTCGCTCATGACAGCATTGTTTTAACCATGGGTTTTAAGACACTGACACTGTGATAATGACAAATATGCAGCCAAGATCTGAAGCAATAAACTTGACATGCTATTCAAATGCACTAGTTAGCTGTCAGCCAACAATTCATCAAAACCCATTCCCAATTCAGAACACAATCTTCTTTGGACACACATAAAGGTTGTGACAAGACAGATAATCAGAGATATTCCAACCCACCACCCAACCATCACACTTCACCGTCAGACACTAAACTTCCCTGGGATGTTTGACATGCTTTAAGGGTAGTGTAACTAATACCATCTAATTTCAGCACAAAACAAACAGAACACACATTAAAAAAAAAAAAAAAAAAGTATTTGCCGTTCTCCTCAACTTGGAACATAGCAATTCTGATTGATACACCCCAGATCTGCTTCTTGGCAATCAGTTCTGGTTTTTTGTTCTCTTTCAGCCATGTGGAACTTAACTTACCAATGCAGGCATGGACTCTCACCGACAGCTGGGTCCTCAGAATTATACTGTGCTTCTTGCCTCTCCTAAAAAGAGAAGAAAAATATATCAGGATGTAGAGAGGAAGAAGAGGACTTAGGAATGAAGTAATAAAGTTGAGCCTAGGAAGAAAAGGATGTGAGGTGAGGTAAGGGAAGATATAATAAATTACTTGTTTTTCATAATCCACTACCATTTTAATTTGCAATAAATTATTTTCTTTAAGTTAAGCCTGTTTTGTCTGTGAAAGTAATTGGCAAGTGGTCTCTCCATCTTGATCTCAGTCAATGAGTCTTTTCATCCTTTTTTTTCCCCTCCCTACTCTTGAGGGCAGGGAAGCAAGAGAGCTGCTGGGTGGGCATCTGGAAGCCCACCAAGGTCACATCACCACCACACCTCACTGGAAATCCGTATTAAACAAGTACCAGTGAGGACTGCACTTTTTAGTTCTCACAGAAATACTTTAATGCTAGGTATAGTCAAGCATTAAAAGAAAACGCAAGTTCAAACAAGAAAAAAATCATTGTCATGTTTTATGTCATGTCCCTGAAAAATCTGCAGGGGAAGGCAGGTCACTGAATTAGTGACATGCATTTTCAGAAAAATATTGCTTCTGAAAAACATAGGGGGAAAAAAAGGCACAATAAGGAACTGAAAAAAACTGTTAGCAGATACATAGTTCCACTTTGCTCAGAAGACTTATTTCCAGTTTCAGAATAGCAACATTTCCTATAGACTAAAAAAATTAACATAGATTTAAAGGAAAGAAAAACAAACACAAAAAAAAACCCAAACAAAAAAACCCCACACACAAAAAAACTTAATGGAAATTACTCTTTAATGAGTCTGCTTGAACATCATTAAGACAAAGTTGGCAAAGTACAAGCGCCAAGCAACACCATCCTACTGCCCCACAAGAGCTGTCTGTAGTTTGGACTGTAAAATGTCCTGAAGCAGCTCCAGGTTTAGGACTAACTCTTTGCCCACCTAAACTTCTCGTGTCGTTCTGGTTGATCATATTCTTTGCCTGTGCTTCCATCCTACAGATTTTTAGCAGGTGTGTGGTGATCTGCTAGAAGAGCAGAGAGCAAGCAGTGCTCGGCCATCTATCAGAGAGTGAATGAACACAAGGACCTAAGAAATCAGCCCCATTCAAAGGCCCGCAGAGATCTGGGCCCACTACAATTTAACACAGTGTTTCCCTCTTTTCTAACAATCTAATGCATGTTTCTCAATACAAACAATACTTTTATATTGGTAGCTCTCCCAGCTTCAACAGCAGTGCTACTTCCCCCTCTGCCTCACCTCCCTACAAAGACAACATAAAGAAAACTTGGAACAAGCTCTCTTCTGCAAGTTCTGTTCTACGCGATCATACCTACTCATAAGACAGGAAATTCTCACATAAACAAACATACATTTTTATTCTAATCTCCCATAGGTCACACTGGCAAATCTTCCAATCTACCAAAATCAGTGTGATTCAAATCCCAGGAGCTCACTTGTAGCTGTGCACTCCCCACTCCTTTCCAGGCTGCACTATGATCATCTCCACAGAGGAACTTCATGGGGTTTAGACAAGCTACATTTACCACACAGAAGTGAAATATAACAAGATCGGTAACATGTAAAACACCAAATATTATGCAATTCCCTGATGAAAGCTTTGGACTATCACACAGCACGGATAACATTTCTGCAAAATGAAGATCACCTCTGAAAATTATTACCTTCACCATTATACCCACACCAATTTCGTGGCAAGCATCTTACAATAATAAAGGCCAAAAAAAGGAGTAACTTGAAATCCACTCATTATTTTACAGATTAATGAAGTACTGGCCAAATATCAATAAAAAGTATGCCTGTAGGCAAGTTTGTCCTGATATCAGGATGGGACAGACAGGCCATCTGCATTAAAAAAAGAACAGGTTAAAAAATACACTGCAGAGAAGAATTTCCAACACAAACCATTTATTAAAACCAAAACCTAGACATGTGACAAAGCTTTAATTTACTCTTAACTAAGGCTTGCAGTTTTATTGACATGACTTTTTAAGAAAGCAATATGTTTTAGGCAGTACAATTGGCTACCATTTGTAAAAAAAAAAGCCAAAAAGTATTTAATAGACTTAATTTAATAGTTGCAATTTAGCAGCAGTCGAGTAGGTAAATTTCACATATTGTGCTGACACAGCATTCTGTTGATCTCTGTTGAGATCAGAATCACTATCATCACAAGACTAACTTTAGTCCTTGGGAGTTACCAAGACACAAAACATTTTCTATATTCAACTTCTCTAATAAATTAAGGTAAATAAATACCCTCCAGCAGGTCACTGAGTGCCTGACTTATGCAATATAAATGCTTTATTTTGTCATTTTTTATGTGCCACATTACAAACAGTTCCACTCAATTATACATTTCCAAGACTTGATTTAAAAGACATTTTAAAAATAGTACCTTGACTGGCTGTCTTAAACAGTTATGTGGTTGGAAGTAAAATCTATGTCTGAGCCAAGCAATCCCTCAACCAGAAAAGAAATACTAAAATTATTATTAGGGGGAAAAAAAGAGAAAAATATTAAATAATAATAATTTAAAAATCAAAACAAACCAACTACACATAAGAAGAAACCAACAGGACACACGATTTTCCTCTTAATGTTTCAAGGAAATTTTGCAAGGAATTTTTAAGATAGCCTATTTTATTATGACACTGCCATTCCCTTCTCCTATACTGCAGAGTTGCTGGTATAAAAAATGGGATCTTTATGCAATTGAACAATTCAGATTCATTGGTGTTATTAGCAAGGCAGAACACAATCACTGCCCTGTCAAAGCTCATCTTTGTAAAATAAGAGAATGCATCAATTAACATACATTTTCTATTTCAATGTTTTCTTTCTTTCAGTACAGGCAACCATTCAGACTTCCTAATACTTTTGCGAAGGCCTATATACTTCAGTAAATTTAGAGTCTTTTAAAACAATCTCCTGCCTCTGAAAACATACTATTTGATCATTTAAAATTAAAGTAGAAATTACTTTTCAAATGTTCTGAATGATTATTACTTAATAAAAAAACTCATTACATGAAGAGTGTTCATTCTACAGAAGGCTGTGCTACATCCTCTGGGCTCCTCTTACTCTGCTTTCTCCCCAACACCTGACAGCCATGGAAAAAAATGCAGTTGCAGAGCACAGCAGAAGATAAACAGCCATGGTTTTAATAAAACTCTCTAGCAACACATTTGACTGTCAAGAAAATGTTGTTCTCTATTCTCTATTGTATTTGCTCAAAAAAACCCAACTGCAGCAAACACCTGATTCACCAAAGGGCTATCCCCAAGCAGAAGTGAAACCTGGTAGTGTTAGAAGCAAAGATTTTACTTCAGGGAACACTTGGATCTTTTCAGTTAATGTAGGAAAGAGAGTGTCTTTGCTAGAGTCTGTACATTCTCCTATTCCTGAAACATTTAAAGAACATTAAAATAAAACTTCAACTCCATAAAGGCAAACTTGGATCTCAATCTTTCAGAAAGCGCTGTACATATTCATATGGCAACACAGCAACTAAGAGTGATGCATCTTTTAGGAGTGTTTCTAGGGGTTGTTTTTTCGGTAGGTTGGTTGTGGGGGTTTTTTTGTTGTTTGTTTTGGGTTTTTTGTTTTGTTCTTGTTTTGGGGGTTTTTTGGTTGGTTGGGGGTTTTTTTGATTTTTTTGTTTGTTTGTTTGTTTTTGTTTGGTTGGGTTTTTGTTGTTGTTGTTCTTTTTTAAACAGATTATAATAATCATATCCTACACTCAGAGAAGTTTTAAACTAGCATATTCCCACGACTCTCATTTTACTCTCTTCCAAGCAGAGATTTCATCCACTAAGATTAGTGTTATCAGTTGTAGATAGGGCCAAGTGTTATCAGTTGTAGATAGGGCCAACTCTCAATGATAACTCAGAGAGAAAAATCATTAGTTGTGCTAACAAGGATAATTACACAAAACCCCTGAAAAGTGTACTAGTTTCTTTGTGCATGTGTGTGTTTTGGTATTTAAATTAACAAGTGCCCTTTCCTTCAGATCCCAACCAAGCTTCCAGCAAGACAGCCTACATGGATTCTGAGAGTTTCAATTCAAACTGGTGATAGCAGTAAAGGGATTGTAAATCCGGAGGTCCAAAGCACGGACCTTATCTTTCCCTTTGCACTGGACTAATTGCACAACATACACCCTTCCTCATCCTACTCTGGAGGAGCACTGGAAGGAGCCACTGGGTCACAGCTGCAGCCTGTGTAGAACTTGGGAAACTCTGCATGAAAACCTATAGGTTAGGTAAGGTTTATCCTCTTAAGTTTCACTGAACCAGGGGAAATTAAGGTGAAATGTACTGGCAAACAATGTAGGTGCCTTTTATTTTTTCTTATTCAATTGTTATTACATGGGAAGGTTTCCTGCTCCTCCAGCCTACAACTCCTCCCATACTCCGTTCTTCATACTGCTATTCAGTGCAAGATCAGTCAATCACTCCCAGCAAAGCCATCTCTGAGCCAGGTGATGTCAGATCAGCCAGGGATACATTTACCTGGTCCCAAGCTTCTCTTGAAATAACTAGATGATTTTTTCATCATTCTTTGCAACCACTACAAAGCAAACACAACAGGTTACTGTACCAAGCTAAACTAACACTGTAGGCTGTTCCCTGTTTATCTCAAAGAGGGCAGAGGTTGGATGAAAACCAACCTTAACTTAGCAACACTGAAAATATTTTCAGACTTGGACAGCATATAACATCAGCCTAATCTGACAACTTAACCTATCAACAGCTAGTTCTGCCTGATGTAATAATCATTATGAAAACCTATGATGAAAAACTATTATGAAAGCCTATGTAGTATAGATGCTGCTTTCAAAGTCCACATGTAACACATGCTTCACATTTTCTTACAGCCTCTCAGAGCACTCAGGTTTCTTTGTGGACCACTAACCACCTCCAATAATCACACTGATGTTTCCCAAGAGGAGATGCTGAACGAGAACAGCATCCAACAAAAATTTTAAGTGCAGGAAGGAACCACTGACTCCCACAAAAGAAACCTGGACAACACCATGCCACCAGACATAAGCACATGGCACCAGACATGCTCTAAAGTGCATTATTCTTACAAATGGCTCCCACATTTTCATTTCAGAACTCATGCATTTTCATCTTCACTTGCATACACCTTTCTGGGAGTGGAAAATGCCTCTGCAGTGGGGCACTGCCTCAGAGGCAGCTGCTTCCAGTTTAAGGTACTTCACAACAGCAGTGGAAAACAAACTGTTCCTTGTTGAATGCATAAAGGATGACATTTTTGCCAGGATTCAAGTACTTGAATCTATCAGGGTTTCCCTGAAAAGGATATGCAAGCCAGCGTGCACACACACAATAAGGAAAGTGTTTGTTAACCTGCTATTAATCAGACAGCATAAATCCTAGGCTTTGATTTCAAAGCCGTTAAGATATGGTTTGACTGCAGTTTCACAGTGATATGCTTCTCCATTCAGCTGCAGATTCAAGAGATTGGAAAAAAATATTTTTGTCACTTAAAAAAAAGTTGTATAAAAGCCAAGTCTTTTGAAAGTGAGAGAATGAGCACATGTGCATGCAGAGAGGAATTGAAAATCGCTCTGAAACTCATCTGAAAATCTTATCCAAACAAATAACCTTTTTGAAGTTTTGTGGTGATTATTATCCAAAGATATAACTGTCACGTTCAAGGTCATGTTCTTCGCACTGAATAATGGAAACAAGGGCACTCAGGAAATAAAATCAATAAGTGCAAATAAGTCTTGAATGCTACGATTCACTTCCAATACGCTTCAAATGGAGGAGTGCACTAGTAACCTATTCTGGTACTCAGCAGGCAGCTGGAGGCAAACACACACACACTCATCCTCACAAGAAGTTAGTGGACTTGTCTCTCTTAACTCAGTACTTCCATCTAAAAACTTAGTGTGAAGTCAGAATGCGTCTGCATCCTGTTCTCACAATACACTTGCAAGTCATCTAATTATTCAGCATAGTGGTTTTATTCAGAGCATTCCTGGATCATGACACATTTACTCAAGTAACAACCATTTGACAAGAAGGGACAAAAATAAGTAAATAGACAGCAACTATTTAGATGTCTGCTCACTCTTTGTTAAACAAAAACAAAATATAAAAACAAAAAACTTGACTAATCCAGGTAGAAATAATCCCAAGAACATATTTCCTAACCAAAATCGGTGAGGCAAAATCTTGCCAATTAGTAGTATAAATATGCTGAGATTTATTTGTACATGTTTTTTTCCCTGCAGATTGTTCTAATATCACATTCTGTGTTTGTCAACATGATTTTAACATGTAACTGCCTCACTCCCTGCTAAAAACCATCCTGGCTGACACACCACTGTCCATGTAACTATGTAAACAAAGACTACCTAAAGGCTGTCACTACAAGGTGCTGGGTTTTCACACCCCCCCTAACTTTTTCCAAGTACAACACTTACAAGGCAGGGTTGTAATTTTTCTTTTCTTTTTTACCTCCTTTTAAGCAGAAACAAAATGGGATAAAAGGAAAAGAGGGAAGAAAACAAGAAACTCAAAAGCAGAGTGAAATATTCAAGGGATTCTCCAAGTATCCATTATAAGCCACATGAATAGCACCAAATTATTTATTACTAATGTATTCTGAGTCTATGTCAGTAAAGGTCTGGGTGGAGTCTTCTGCATACCTCACCACAAGGCAATGATTTTTGCCAAAAGACAATGAATCAGTTTTACACACTGTGAAATGCAGCAAGTTCAAAATGGGGGAAACATTTGTTCCATTTGTCCTTTTTAGTAATTTACGTGCAAGTAAACCTCAGAAGCTGGAAAGTGAGAATCCTCCTTCCCCCTTCTTACTGAATCATCATGATGCTTATTTTTCAGTTGTTAATGGCTCAATTTCCACACACTAAAACAAAACCCTTCTAACAGCCCCTCAAATATTTGAGGGCTGACTGATGCCTTTGCAGTCAGCAAATGACCATTTTTCAAGAGCTGTCCTTATTTATGAACAAACCCATGTCCTTTTCTCACCCTCAAAGCTCAACCCATAAATAACTTTTCAGTGTGAAGTTTATACTACCATTTTGTAAAACACTGATAGCATCATCAGTTAAATCTCCATCTTATATTTTTTTCATTAAAAAAAAATCACAAACTTGACGAGTTGGCAAATGGAGAAGAAACTTCCATTAGAAGAGCTATTTTAACAATAACATTGCTTCTGGGTAAAACAGCCAAAAGCATAATTTCCACACTTCTTGTCAACCTCACATCATGTTCTTCCACAGAGATGACCCATCACTTGACCAATACTTTCCAATTCTTAGGTTATGTATTTCTCACTGCTGACAGTAGCTCTCAAGCTTTGGCTGCACAATGCACCAACCAAGTAATTTCTGCTCATATGGATTTTCTATCACCTCTATTTTGAAGTTCATGTGATGTTAGGATTTTAATTTAAAACCTTTTCACAGTTGGTAAAACAGATGCCTTGACATATCATGATTTTTTGAAAAAAAATTATTAGAAGAACTGAGAACCTACAGGACAAGGAGGGAAGTAAAATAACCTCCCCCACTTAAGTCACTTGTTGCTTCCAACTTCTCATGCAAAGGGTCCCTCTAGTGCTCCCAGCCACACACTGGGACTCATAGTTTTGGTTCCAGGAGAACAAAGTGCCAGACCACTTTGGGTGCTCTGGGTGCATTAGGAAGAACACTGCCATTACGGTGAAGGAAGTGATCCTGTCCCTGTACTCAGCCCTAGTAAGGCCACATCTGGAGTGCTGTGCCCAGTTCTGTGCTCCTCAAGTTAAAAGAGACATGAGAGACATGGAACTCCTGGAGTGAGTCCACTAGAGAGCTACAGAGATGAATAATTGACTGAAGAATCACCCTCATGAGGAAAGGTTGAGAGAGCAGGGCCTGTTCAGCCTTGAGAAGAGACAAAGGAGAAGGGACATCATCAGTGCCTGTACGTATCTGAAGGGAGGGTGTCAAGAGGATGGATCCAGGCTCTTCTTCATGGAGCCAGCCACCAAGAGGCAAAGGGCACAAACTGATGCACAGCAAGTTCCACACGAACACAGGGAAGAACTTCTTTACTCTGTGGGTGACCAGTGCTTGCCCAGGGAGGTTGTGGAGTCTCCTTCATTGGAGATACTCACAAAACATCTGGACACAATCCTGTGCCATGTGCTCTAGGATGACCCTGCTTGAGCAGGGAGAGAAGACCAGATGATCCACTGTGGTCCCTTCCAACCTGACCCATTCATTCTGTGATTGGGACCAACTTCATTAGGAGTTGCATGCTTGCGGAGCAGAAGCAAACAACACCTGCAGAATAATTTTTTCACACAAAGGCATCTGCTACCTGACCTAACTCCAACTTGCAGAAGCCAGAGAGCTCTAATTTTTTAATCAAAATTAAAATAAGCAAGAAACTGACTTACTTTGTAAAAATATGTCTAAATCTGAAAAAAAAAACAAAAAAACAAAAAACAACCAAACAAACAAAAACAAAAAAAAATTTTTCATAGACGTTTCCCTTCTACTAAAAATCACTCTGGACTACCTTAAGGGGAAAAAAAAAAAATCCTATCTTTTAAGATTTTCCAATGTAACTGGTAAGGTAACAAACTGAAGAAGATATCCAAAGCAACAACACATTTCAAAGCAATGTCCCTACTGGCTTAATTGGCCACTTAAGGCTTTCTCAGATTGGGATTGATTTAACCAGACTCAGCAAGAACTATTTTAAAGCTGTCGTACTTTGCAGCAGAACATGCGTATGTGTATGTAAGTAAAGTCTGCCTTGCACTGATCAACATACTGATGTGTCTCTTTCTGTTTTTTGGAAGTTTTCCAGGAACATCATATTTGGCAAGGGATTCTTTGTACCTTGCCATACAATTCTTAAATATAAAACACTGCCCCCAGGTCACTTCTCCATATTAATTCCACTTCGGAAATGGGTTTACATTTATTGCTGTGCCATCAGTGCTTTTGCTAGGGAGCATAATTACAGAGCAGTAAATGTGAAATAAATTACTGTTTTGCTACGGTCTTAACCCTGGCAGTAGTCACTAGTTTTCACGGCTTCATTACCGGAGATCCTGGGCTAGTCACAGATTTGCAGTGGTTTAAGCTGTTAGCTCACAACTGGAAGTTAAATTGGAGTTAATTGGAGACACTTTTTATCAGAAGCAGATTACCACCTTAGTTTAGTCAGTGGTAAAACAAACAAACGCACTCCACACACCAAGCTCACAGACAAATAGAGTCCCATGGGATAAAACTGAGCACAAGCTTGGTGGCACAAACCTCCTCTGCATTTACCACCGGGTCGGAGCACACACAGGAACAGCTGCCATGGAATAGGAAGCCTAGCTAGTTCACAGCTTTTACTAATTACCCAGCACAAACTCACTGAGCTGCCCACACACTCGAGGCAATTGCACTGCAATACTACATGAGTTTGCACCAGTAGACAGGAAGCGCGCACAGGGCTGTTGTTCCACGACTGGATTCTCAAATTAATGGCTTTACTCGCAACAGGAGCTGAGTTCAGTGTAGTCCTACAGTGCTTTCTGGCAGCCCTACCTGAAGCCCTGCAGATGATCTGTTTATGGAGAGAGGAAGGGATTTCCTCCTCACAAACTGAAGAGGAACACATTTCCAAGCCTGGAGAGCTGCTCACTTAGCTTACAGTCTCGTCATCAAGGACGAGGGCAGAGTGCAAACACAGCTATTAAGGAGCTTCAATGTTAATAAAATTAAATGGTTTTAAATAGAACATCTGGCATCTACTGTTTCCATAAGCAGTTTTTATTTCAGTTTCCACCATAAAATATTGGACTCCAGCTTTTTTCACATGGAAACCTGGATGCCAAATTAGGATATCTTTAAAAAAGTTGTCCAAGGAAAAACTGTAGGAATTATTCACACGCTTTTTGGTTTGGCACTTTATTCAGTATGTAACAAGCTGAGACAAAGCTAAGCACAACAATATTTTTGCAATATATTTTGCAATGGAAATGATTTTTGAAGGAAAGCACTCTTATTGCATTCATTTGCCAGTAGTGATCACTAAAATCCAAAAAGAGCAAATCTTCAAATGTTTCCATAAATACCTTGGTACAGAAGTAGATTTTTCCCCTGCAGAGATGTCTGAGTAAATTCTGGGGCAAACTGGGAGAGAAATAGACACAGCTGTTGCAGTATTTACAAATAAAAGCTGTAAAAATGTAAGCCAAGCTCTCAAAAAAAAAAAAAGACAAAAATATCCTCCCAAAAAATAAACTACCCACAAAAAGACAGTCATAGGACAAAACCAGACCACAGGAACACTGTGGTGTTGGTTTTTGAGGTGCTGTCCCACACTCCAAACTACTCTCAGGCACATGGGTTGAGAGAACTGTGTTCCTTCACATTCACAAGTGCTGACTCCAAGAGCTGCCCATGACCTGCCCCAGTCAGGCCTATCAATCTCAGGCTGCTGCTGCTCCCCCAAAGCAAAACCATGCAGAGAGCAGAGCTCATGAACACTCCTCATCCACATCAGGGAAGGCACTACTATGGATGCTGGCTCCTTCTCAGCTGGAAGGAGTGTGGTACAGTTTCAAAGACAGGCACTGGAGACGAGCAAAACCAACTCTGATTTCCTTTGAAGGACATGTTCATAGTTAAGGCTGTGCCATATCACAGCCTTTTTTGTAGGCTACTTGCCTGAAGATTCTGCACCTACACTGTAATGAAATTGTAAGGAGAATGGACTACACCTCTGTTTTACAACCCCAGACTCCAACTACACACAACAGATAGCTGTGATCACTGTAATTTCTGTGCTTACTGTCACACTCCAACTTCCTGGTGGACAGTCAACCTAAGAAGAGTTTCACAAGCCCGTGGATCCTATGTTTTGTGTCTTTTGGTGTGACCAAAGTGGTTTGCAGTGTCTGATCTAGATATATACAGCGATTTACTTCTACACCATCAAGCCAGGTTTCAAGCTGAAACTACATGAGAAAACAAGCCTTGGTCTTCAGTAATACAGATTGAAGTTTGCTGCTATTTATGCAGATGCTTGCTTACTAAAAACATTTTAATTCACACAACAGTATTCATTCTTAACTATAAATGCAGTAGCTCTTAACCACAAGGAAGCATTAATTTGACAACCATTTCTTCACAAGATACTGTGTCAAGAAGATCCACTGACAAGAAGTTCTTATCTTGTAACTGTTCAGTAATTTCCATGGTAGAACTTTCATCTGTTAATTGTCTCCATACTACTTTCAGAGCACAGCCTTTAAGTTGTGTGTGTCTCATTTGTCAGGCCTATGAAATACGTGCACATTTATGCAATTATTTTGATCACATGCTCCGGAAGCATGAATGCTCAGAGATGCCTTGCCTAGTGTTCTCTAGCAGGGAAAGTAGAAGGGACCTGTAATTTCATTTTACTCTCAAAGGCTATCACAAAGTAACTATGAAAGCAAATTTCCAGAGTTCCACCTCAAAATTAATTTCTACATTCGATCTAATTTTTTTCTTTTATACAGAAAGGTATTTTATTAGGATTTAAAATGAAGCCAAAAAGGTGCATAAAGTATTGAAAACTTAGGTAGCAGTAGCTATTGCCCACCAACTGTGTGAGGGAATTAAAAAGTATCAACTTAGTCATCCAGAAAAACAATGTATTTCATTTGGAATGTGAAATCTTAAACTTTAGGGCCATTTATTCTGCAACAGTAAAGTTTCAGCTAAGCATTCACTTCAAAATGTGGTTCAACATGGTAACTTGATGCATTACAGAGTGAAATGCTGCTATCCTGTAGAAAGTCTTACACCTTCCAAAAATTACCATAACCTCTCAGCTCAGGTTTTTTGGTGTGATGTTTTAGAGGGTTTTTTCTTGCTTTGCTGCATGCTTCTTATTGTGAACATTATATTTTTCAGCTTGAGTATTTGGTCAAACTAAGAACTAAGTATGATAGAAATCAAAATATTTGGGTGGACTAATACATTAGTCACAACATGAGTAGATAATTCCAATAAGCAGTTACAGTCTCTACTGTTTGTAGCAATGACAGTCTTCCTCAGCCACTTCCTTATTCTTCTTGATGTTGGAACTGAGAAAAAAGCTATCAAAATGACATCAAGACAAAACATGGAGAGAAATCTATCAAATTGAGAGAATTTTCCAACAGTGAACAAACACAAATACACTGTTCAAACTAATACAAAATCAGCATAGAATGTGCTAGCTTGCAGTACTGCTTCAAGAAAGGAGCCACACCATTTTTGTTAGACAAAAACCAAATTAACCTTCAAATGCATCTGAACTTCCATATGTAAAGAAGCAACAAAAAGTTTCCCATGCTCACAACTGTGCTACTTGCAAACTCTAAGTGGGCAAAATACAGTTCATAAGCAGGAAAAGAATATTAGCGATCCCTGCCAGACTCCACTGCCTTCAACAGATTTTAAATCGAGCCCAGAGTGAACAGCAACATCAAGAAGAAAAGGTCTGTCATCCAACTGAAATGGCTCAAGATATGGTGTCTAGAAGGAATGCAAAAACATTAGCACTGAAGTGATTTGTCAGAAGAATTTTAGAACAATCTCTCTGCTGAACTTAAGTCTTGAAAACATACTCCCTGAGGAAATCTCCACTGCTCATAGCATACTGTCTAAAGAAACTGGTGTTCTCTTGTGGGCTACCATTAGGGCCTGTTAAGACATGTCCATAAAGAGAACACAGGCAATTATATGGTAATTTAAATGCATGAACTTCTTGATAATTCCTGCTTGCTCTGTAAAATCACAAGGAAACAAAGGAAAGGAACATTACCTGGCATAGACACCTTAGCAAATACCTTAACAGCCAGCACACCTAAACTACCTCCACAATTAAGCACCCACAAAGTAACCTGTTGGAAGAAAGAGGAGACGGGGCGGGGGGGGGGGGGGAGAAACNNNNGGGGGGGGGGGGGGGGAAATAACAAACCAAAACTAACACAATAAGCAAACAAACCATTTTGGACTTGAAAAGAAAAGCAGTTTTCCTACATGCTCTTACTGACCCTCTTCCTGGTAGCAAACCTTCTGCAGGCCAAGCAACATTATTCGGCCAGATCCTGACTGCTCCAAAAACAATCCCCATATTAAAATGATCTGATTCTCCTGAATCCTACAGATATTCCCATGAGTGCCAATAGCAGCAGCGGAAGTTGTGGAGTCAAGAAAGCAGTCCCATCCCAAGCCATGTTTCCGGCAGAGATAGCCCTACAGGCTACAATGGAACGTGTGTTGGGTTTTCTCCTTTCCCAAACAGAAGTTTAGATTCTGCTGGAGTGGATGGCACCCACCAAATGCCTCTTTTCACTCTATTCTGTAACAGAAAGGAATTCATTTCAAACTGCATGAGTGCATGTGTTTCTTACACCGGTTAATTAGAAAAACACATTATGAAACTCCAGCCTAATTGCCACCATCCTCTTCTTTCCTCTTGAAGAAAAACCCTTCACATTTTTCACTATACTCATGTAATCCTTTCCAGAGGAAGGAAATACCTGCAGTCTCTCAAATTAGTAACATTTTTTTAAGAATATGTTTTCTGCTTGTTTTGTCTTAAATCTCATTTCAACAGCGCATTAAAAAAAACCTTTTTTTTTTTTCTGGATAAACAGGAACTTTTGGCAAAAAGATGCTGAAAACAGCCAGATTGCAGAATATGCTGGTCACTTTGAAAAGGAGCTTCCACAGTTGAGATTCTAAAATTTTCAAAATGCCATGAATACCCAGCTACTAAAGCCTTCACTCAGTTCAGTAAGCTTCAGTGATCCTGATGAGCACAACAGCTTCAGCATGGCAGAAAGGCAGGTCCTGAGGTAGCCTAATCTCAGAAAATTAAAAGCTTTGAAGATTAAGAGCAGGACCTTGAAATGACCCAGACAGAAAAAGAGAGACTAAGTGGTTTCTGCAGCCAGTCACTCCCAGACAGCAGGCTCCTACTAAGCTCCAAAGGCCTGCAGCCAGAAGCTCCAGTTTGGGAGCACCACAGGCTCAGCACTTTAGTCTCAGAACTGCAAGGCCCAAAAATGGCATTTAGGTTGCCAGAAACACAGGATAAAGACATTACTGAGTGTGTTTGCTGCCCTATGTTTAAAATATTCAATTTGTATGAATAACATCACCTAAGTTGCATTTACCCTGAAGTAATGATGTTACTAAGTCATACAGAGAAGGTAGTGCACAAATTTCTAAAGTTCTGGTTGTTCTTGTTTATCTTTTCTCTAACAAAATGTGGATAAAAAGGGGATGTCAAAATCCATCTGAATCCTCACCAGTACTGAAAACACCACATTCATTGCATTTCAACAGATAAATTCCTGCTTTACACCCCAGGATGATCCCACACCTTTTTCACAGCACCACATTCACAGATTGGCTTTCAGCTCACAGTTACCAAAAATGTCACATCCTTTCCTGTCACAATGCTGCTAAGTCAGGTTCCTCCCTTTCCTCATTTTCTCCCTGGCCAGGTCTTGTCTGTCCTGAGCCAACAGGCAAGGTTTTGTGCTTCACTGACCTCCATCCCACAGTAGCAAAGCCCTAGGACTTCAAGGTTCCAACATGCAAGTTACCAGGTGAGATAAGATAGAACCAAACACCCTCAACCTCACAACCATCAAGTTAAATCTTAACCCCCATTCTGCTGGGTTTGCACAGCTGGAATTACTCAAGGCAAATACACCACTTGTACCTACAAGCACTGCAGAGAAGGTGCTGAAGGTACCACCTCCCCTGAGCAATCCTCCCCTCTTCCCTCTGTAGCAGGACACATGATTCTTTTTGTGCTCCTATCAGTTTCACCTGCTGTTTTGCTTCCCTACACCTCCTTCATTCTTTCTTCCTTTCTTCCAGTTTTACAACTGCAGCCTAAGTAACTTATCATAAAGGTAAGAAAGCAGGGTCTGAAGGAGAACTGTAGTGGGAAGATACCAAAGAAAGACGGTTCACAACAGCCACAATGGCAGCATCTAATAGAGCCTGTCCTCGTGTTGCACCAAAGCAGGTAGCCAAAATGTGAAAACACAGCACATTCTGTTAACCCACAACCACCAGGGGAAGCGACAACTCCAGAGGGCAAGACAAAGACCAGTGAAGGTGATGGCTACATACATGACAGCAACAGAGACAGCAGTAGTTCTCTTATTTCGTAAAACTGCTTTAAAAAAATAATCACAATAATAATTTGTAGCCCAAGCTTTTGTTATGCACCTTAGTGACCCCCAGTTTCATAATCCCCCATATTCACCTTGCATGGGAATGAAGGATCTCATGGCAGACTTGACATTACCCAGCAGAACAAGCCATTGGAAGAAGCAGTTACTCATATGACATACTGCACAATTAAGAGGAAGCTTGTGCACACATGCACAGTACATCAAAGTATATCCTGACCTTCATGCTCAAAACAACACAGTAGACATGCAACTCCAAACACCACAGTCAGTTCCACACGTTTTGTTTCTTTTTCCCTAGAATAGCCACCACAGAGAAAACTAGAATCATGTTTCAAAAAAAAAATCATATCATTGATTTTATATGCCCAACAAAAGCATAGAAATAAAATAAGATGGACAGTAGCTTGCCATTTAAATTGCAAAGTTTGACAGGAAAAGTACCAAGTGGTCTCTGATGTGCCAAATTGCTACTGCAGGATGTCAAAAGCAATTCTAGTAAGTTTAACTTCATTCTCAGAGAGACAGCAATGGAAGGGAAACAAAGTATTACTTAAACATAATGCTACCAAAAAAATTTACAATAAAAATTTTTCCTTTATCTTACTTGCTTTCAATTCACTCTAAAGAAGTAAGAACTTGCTTTCTTTGCAGTGATTTTTACCCCCTCCGCATAAAACTGAGGGCTAGATCAACACTCAACACTGTTATTGCATAGGAAAGGAGGCTCAGTTCAGCCTGCAGTAGCTACCTATCTATTGAAGAACTCTCTTCTAACTGGTTTCTAACAGAACAGTTTTTATCTTCCAATGGTTGTAAAAATGTGTCTCAAACTGGTATGTGTGAATAAGACATGAACAAATGCACATACAAGAATATTTGTAACATACTTAAAACTATTCTCCACATAAAACAATGATCAGGGGCACAGTTTAAATTTGTAAGAATTATTCATCAAACGCAAGACAGCTATCAGAAAAAGTAGAAAAAGCAGTTTAAGCACAAGCTCTGCATCTCTTATTGTTAACAAGCCCTGACAATTCAGAATGCAGTTCATTATAAGGAAAAAGTTTTTCATCGAGAGCGTGGCTCATGATCCTCAGGAAAGTGGTCACAGCACCAAGCCTGTCTTAGTTCAAGAAGCATTTGGATAATGCTCTCAGACACGTGCTGTGATTCTTGGGGTGCCCTATGCAGACCCAGAAGTGGGATCCAATGGTCCTGACAGGTCTCTTCCAATCTAGCATATTCTACAAATCCGTGATTTTATGAATTTCTTTCTGGCACAGTTACATTACTCACATGTGTGAAAGTCTATGCTAAATACACAACCCATAAAATAATTCCAACTATCCAGTTAAATACAGTAACCAGCAAGACAAAAATAGACCTAGACTGTCAGTTCATTTTACATCTTAACCAAGACAGCCACTGAAAGGTCCAGAAAAAGAAAATTCTCCAAAAAACACAGACTGAATGTATGCATTCACACAAACATGCACTGATGCTAACTTTCACGTCCAGTTCTCAGATGGTTATGGAAGGCTGTGTCATAGCAATCCATGTGGGCCAGCAATAATTAAATTAAGGAAAGCAAGAGAGGAAAACATGCAAAAATAACACACCTCTGGACTGGCTAAATCAATTGCAGCAGTAAAAAAAAAAAAAAACCCAAAAAACAATATAGACCTTATCTTCAAAAAACATAAAGGAACGCTTAAATATCAGGGCACAAAGAAATTGACTTTGGAATTTCAGAAGCACCACCACAATATAATCTTCTACACCAACTACTGCCATAAGAAAGAACTCAGTGATAAGAACCAACCATTTTCATTTATAAAGTTCCAAAACAATATAAAATCTTACTAGGCTACTGAAGACATTCATATTGCTAGATTTCTTTACAGTATGCCATCTTCTTTTTAGAGAAACCATAAGAGTAAACACAGAGAAGTCATAAAATTCTTATTCATACAAAGAGGCAGACATATGGGCATACAAAGGAAAGAACTTGACCTTTTTATCTCTTTTTTTCCTATGCTGACCTGCACACACACTCCTGGAACCTCAATGCTTATTTATCTAAATTTAGTCAACATTTACTTACCCAGTATCCTCTTGGAAACCTTCTAATTCATCTCTTTGTTCTGCTAGGGTGGATTCTAGATCCAGATAGGTACCATTGTGAGACAATTGCAGGGTGCAGTCATCAAGCTGTAGAAAAAAATTCAGACCATTAGATTACAGCAGTCATTCTCTAACATGGTCTTCCAATTTTCTGGGTCCCCAGAAAAGATCTCCCTAAAACACACCACATGTTGCAAGTAGATAAGAAAAACGGATGCTGTTTGGCAATGTATGAAATCCTAAATCCATGTTCTCTAGAGACTGCCTGGTCACAACAATATTAAACTAACTAACAAACACAGAAATTTATTTGAACATATAGGAGGAGACTAGAGAGTTTTAGCACAGTGTCTTTAAAATGTAATATGCAAAGAGAAGTTAATTTAAATGTATACCTAGGATATAAATGACTGTTCTCTGTTCTTAGAGTACCTTTATCAGTAGAGTTTCTGGGCCTCCAGATGAAGGCAGAAGGAACAAGGAGCTTTTTTTGTGAGCTATTGAATGACCCCTACAAAGAAGGACAGTGCAAAATGTGGCAGAGAAGAGTTGGGGTCCTGCAGCAAGGGGGAGTATAGTCAACCAAGCCACAGATTTTTCTGGCATTCTGCTTTTGGGTCCAGGCACTAACTGGCCTCTGAGGCTGCAAGGAAAACCTTCCTAGGCATGGTGGGGGCAGGACTGGAAACCTGTGCCAACCTTCTAGAAAGGTACTGAGAGAATGAAGGCACAGACCTTAAGGAAGGAACCTACTTATGATGCTTAAGAGTGAGGGAGCAATCAAAAGACCTTTTTTATTTTTATCCTCTCTTGCCTCATCTTCAAGTTTTCCATTAATTGTTCCAGCTGCTGCTAAAAAGAGCCAGATTTAACCAAAGTCAAAAAAGACATTTTCTGCGTTTTTTTTTGTTTTGTTTTATTGTTTGTTTTTGTTTTGTTTTGTTTGTGGTTTTTGTTTGTTTTTTTTGTTTTGGTTTTTTGTTTTTCTTTTTTCCTCCAGGGACCTCATCACACAAGAATAAGGGTCAGCAATCACAAGACTTATGTGATCAACTTCCCAGTAGCTTGTAGAATATTTCATCAGCCTGTTCATCCTTGTTGGGTAGTCTATAACAGACCTGCCCTGTTGGCCTTCCCACTGATTCTTACCCATAAACAGTGAACCTTATTAAGGCCAAGACTCCCTAACATGCAGAGCTACTCCATCACCTCCCCTTCCTTGGCTATCCCTTCTGAAAAGTTTATAGGCATCCATTGCAGCACTCCAGTTGCGTGACTTGTTCCACCAAGTCCCTGTGGTGGCAACTTTTTCATAGTTTTCCTGCTGCACGATGGTTTCCAGTTCCTCCTGTTTGTAGCCCATGCTGTGTGCAATGCTCTAGATGTACTTCAGTTGGGTAATCAATCCTGCTGCCTTTTCAGGGGGAGAAGCTCCAATTCCTGCATGACCATTCTCAGGCACTTCTGCAGCTTTTAGCACATCAATAACCCTTGCATCCTTGCTGCCACATGATCACCAGTCCGTACCTCTGACCAGACTGCAACACCTCACCAAATATCTCTCACAGAGGCATGCCACCTCCAGGCCTCTCTTCAGTGATCAAGATTTTGTGCCCATCGCTCTGCAAATCTTTTTTAAAGCTCTCCCGGAGAGTGAAACCTGCTAACTCTTGTTCAAAGATCCTTTTTTTTTTGCTTCGAGACAGGTGTACCTTGTCTGTTGCCAGCAGGTTCAGTGTCATGTAAATTGACCCACAGACAGAAAACTCAAAATGAAGATGTTTCATTCCTCTGGATTTAGCAAAAACAAACTGGCAGGTTTCTTGCATGCCTCCATCTACAAAAAGGCAACCATAGCAATTGTGGCATAACCATACATCCCTGCTGCAGAGGCCACTTGGGGAAGAGGAGAACATTTAACACCATACTTCATGCAAATCCCCTGCCACAGGTGGCAGCCAGTGACTCTCTGAAGGGGTAAGAAAGGGTCTGAAACAGCCAGTGACTCAAGGAAAGGAAATTACAACCCGTTATCACCTTCATGGATTTCTCCTTGTGCTCTTTTTAACACTGTGAAAGAAAATCAATTAAAACTTATCCTTGATGAATTACCTTAACTTCCCATCCAAGTTTTAATTCCCAGTAGCTGTTCAGAAAAAGCATAATAAGCAGTCACTTATCTGGCAGTCAATACTTAAACTTAGTCACCCAGTTTCCTGTCTCTGATTTATATATGCAAGAAAAGAAGACAAATAGTGTATTCTGGATTAGTTACACTGGAAATACTGTAGAAAAGCTCAGTATTAGTACTGAGCTTTTATAATTAGCAATAGAGCGCAACTTGTGGATTAGTCCCTGCTGCTATGCTTTGTGCTGTTTGCAATCTGAAAGATAAGTTTATCCTCTGGAGAAAGGGGAGAGAGAGAGGAGGTCAAGTTGTATTTCGAACTTGTTCCTTTTTTTTTTTTTTTTTTGCTTTCCTTTGTTTTTTGGGTTCCCCTCCCCCGGGAAGGAGTAAGGCATTAAATAAGGTGACACAAGTTTTTACTCTGATTCTCTGATTCCTGGGGATTAAAGAAAACAAAAAACTTGCAAGCACAACCTTCCGATGTTAACAACAGTATTGCTCTTCTCTTTCCAGTTAAAAAGGGCATTATTAACCTATACTGATTCAAAATACACTCTTTAGATAAGAAAGGCTAAATACTACTCTGGGAAACTTTCCCCAACTAGTTCAGGGTATATAATGAAATGCT
>VXAU01003653.1:23443-60067 GCA_013399695.1 Formicarius rufipectus
TAGTGTTCTGTTCTCACTATGGAGATTAGGAGATTGGCCCACAATTTCCATTTATTCTGCATAATTAGGGAAAAGAAATTGCTTTACTCATATCTTGTAACTTTAGTGTATAAAAAGAACAATGGAACAGGAAGTTCTTCATGTAGAAAATAAGAATATTTATATATTTTATATAATAAAAACATTCTACCTATGTTCATCTCATTTTCATAGTTTCACTGAACATAGTATCCATTCAGACTTTAAAGCACTGTACATTGCATGCTGTATCCTTTTTATAGGAGTTAGGATAATATGGCAATATCTTTTATTTCCATTACTTAATGCTGATATTGCCTAAAAGGCTGGGTTTTTATTTCTCTTGCATGTGTACACACAAATATGGAAGGGAGCAAAACAACACTTTTAAAGTTAAGGTTATTAAGACAATGAACTCTAAAATCCTCCATCTATAGGATCCCTTTGCTACTCTGCCTCCAAGCTTCACTTGCGTACATATTTTATGGGCAGAACACAAAAAGAGAAGCCACCTTATTAATTACTTTTAATTAGTAAATTTCTTGCCTTTTCCAACACGATGGACAGCTGATGTTCACTCATTAGTGCTTATTAGTAACAATTCAGCATGTCAGATTCTCCCCTCTGCTCAGTGTTAATCCCATGTTTATCTGCTATCCTTGATTTCTCCCATCTCTAGAGACCCTCACAGATCCACTTTTCCCATTGATTACAGCTCACATTAAAATCCTTATTAACAAGCTTCTTCTCTTCGGAAAATGGAAAGGCAGAATCCATAAAGCCAGTCTCAAAGAACTCTTAGCTGTTTTACATCATCTCATGAATGAGACTGCTCTTCAGCTTTTCAGAAATTAGTTTTATTTATTTTTTTCTTCGCAATTCTGTTTAACTCTAACTCTCAGTATTCCTTATTGGCCCCAGAATTCCAGTCCGCATTTTGTTATTGAACTGCATAACTCATAGTACTGCCAAAAGGTGAGATTCTCCAAGATGTTTTCAAATCTTACAAAACTGTATTTCTTCTAAAAATCTGACCAGACCCTTCAAACCATTATGATATTTTTCATCACACTTTAATTGCCCAGAAGAGATAAAAGTTTCATACAAGTCATTTACATGCAACTCATTCTGTGGGTTTGATGGCAATTTTCTATACTTCCCTATAGTCACATTAAAAGAATACTACAAGTATCATGGAACCATGAGCAAAAATACACACCATCAGATGGGACAAATGTAATGCTAGCTCTCTAAGTCATTACTCTTCTGCAAGATTTCAGGTTTTCTGATTTTAGCTTAAGCATCAAATGATATCACAAGCATCTGTAAAGCTATTAAAACAAATTGTGTTCAATTACATGCTCATTTTCTCAAATTAACAGTTTCTTGAGAAAACATGCATGGCATAATTTTAAATCCCTAAGGGTATTTCCAAAATCTCTTGTCTCTACAAAGAGTGGATCTACCTAGGAGAAGTCTCTTTCATAGGAATGAAAGAACAAAACCACATTTAACAGTTAAGAAAACAGGTGTTTTAGCCAGAATGACCAGCTGTGGATAGTCAGGGCTATCCCCAGGGTTTACATGAAGGAAACAAGGAGAATAAGATTGTCTTTATGCAAGTCTTCCTCATTAAAAATGTAACTGATGTGTTAATTATCATCTTCATTTTCATACTGAAATATTAAGACCTGTACTCTGTCATGACAAGATAGCTGCTTAGATGCTGAGTCACTGATTTAGATGTCTGTTTGCACGAGAGGAAAACTTGGAAAAAGGCATTTTAGGCAGCACTGCCCTCACTAGTTACTTATTGATTTTCCATAACTAATCAGAAACATAGAAACAGATATTTCTATACAACAGCCTGAAATGCAAGTAGAGCTACCAAATTAAACCAGTTTTCCAGTAATAAACATTCCAAACTAAGAACAGAGAGACATTTGGACTTTCCCAGATCATAGTTAGAGCAGTAACTGACCCACACCATCCAAACTATTGTAGTATAGTACCTGTGCCGCAACCAAAAGACACAAACGGAAAACCATAAAAGCATCATGCACACACAAACCTAACCACCACCATCCCAACAGTTCCATATATAGGTATATATTATGCATGCATTTTAGAAATTTTTCTCCACAGTTTTCAAAAGAGTATCCATTGTCTAAATTTGAGAGACACATCCCTGAACCAAAAGTTGAGCCAGAAGTGAAGACACAACTTTCTCAGAGAAGCCAGAGCCAAACAAGTATAGATAAAGGCCAGAACTTCAGGACAGCATCAGCTACTGTCTGTAATCACAACATACTTTTCTATCCTGCAGATTTCTGCTTCAATTATAACCAAAGACAGGGATAGCAAGGTCATAGCTGCAGAGCTTGTTCCTTGACCTCCTTCAAGGGTGATCCCACCTCACCAGCACATGGAGAGCCCTCAGCAGCAACATGTCCATGTGCCATGTGAACACATACAGGTTGGAGAAAGCTAAGCAACCCACTCATGCAAGTGGTTCCTTCTAGGCTGTCAGTAAATCAAGAACATAGGACAGAAGCTCAGTTTGTCATCTTCTGTCTTAGGTAACAAAATCTGGCTAGTAGTGGTTAGTCCTTCAACCTATGGGGCAATACTACAAGACTATCAAGCTTAAGATGACTCAGAATAGTTCAATAGTAGTACACTCTAGTTTCAAGCACAGACCCACAGGAAGAGGTAACACCCATTTTTCTTCATCAAGCACTCCTTGTTCCTGTGCATCAGGAAAGCTCACAACTTCTTCGCATTTCAGAGTTGAAACACATGACCAAAAAAAGCAAGGAACACCAGGGAGAAAAAAAGAACATCAGCAAGCAAAGGTGATTATCAACCTGATTACAGTGAGTGACCGCTACTATTTTCAGAAACTGATGGAATCAATCAGAAATATAAAGAAATAAATCTGAGTTCAGTCATTATTTTCATCTACTGCCTTTAGCTTCTTACCATCTAAGGGAAATACCTAGAAGCAGAGGGTGGGAGATGTGAGGACAGAAGAACAATGCAATCCACACATCCACCCACAGACTGAGTACAGCCAGCAGTTCCTCCCCACAGACACTCGTGCGTGCTCCAACTCCACACCAGCCTCCTCACTCAAGAAGCTCAGTGGGTACATAATTCAGTGCACAGACAGCACACATCTTACTGTACCAACAGAAGTTCCCACAAGTCTGTTTTCCTCCAGAAGGCTTTGCTAGGTCAGCACACATCCAAAGCAGACTTTCCTTTGGTTCAATGTCTTTGTCTGACAGCAGCAGTAGGCTGACAGAGGTTAAGGGGGAGAAGTGCCAGATACACCCTCCTTTCAAAGAGCACAGCCGAGCTACAAGCCATTCTGCTCCTCCCTATTTGTCCAAAAACTACTATGCTGGTTTAAAAGTAAAAAGGCAGAAGAAATGAATGAAAGTCAGAATGAGGTTGCAAGTCAGAATAACAATTTAATAAAAATATCACAAATACACCAAATACAGAAAAAAAAAAATCCCTTTGATCTACAAAAACAGATGTGCAGCCCAGCACAGTGGGGCACGAGCAGAATGGAGCTCACCAGCTCTGTGCTGAGCACCATGTGGCCCCTTGAGTTCATAAGAAAAAGAAAGAAGAAACCTGCTGGTGAAGATGATGGTCAGTCTGGTTGAGAGTGGCAGTTACAGTCCAGACAAGGCTCCGGTCTTCCTCTGGATCTGACAAGGGGCCACAGTTCCAAAACCCCAAGCTTATATAGGCTTGGGCTCAGATGGGACCGCTCCGCTCAGTCCCTCCCCCAGGGTGGGGAGTTTCACAATGGGAGATTTGCTCTGTGAGGTGAATCATGGCATATTTTTTGAATCCCTGATGGCCCATTAGCAGACATGATCCCTCAGGTGGGTGTGAAGGTGCTAATGGCTCCCCAGAGGGGAGTTATCACACCTGAGTCATATCACACCTGAAGACAGGGAAACTTCCCTATCCCACAGAAGTTCCTAAACACCCAGCTTGTATCCTGAGGGGTTGGGTGTGCCCTGGGCAGCTGCTGCAAATGATCCATCGTTAGCAAATTATGAGAAAATTACACAGAGGGTTTAGAATACACAGTCCTGGCCACACTCACACAGTGACAAACTGGTCCTGGCTACTACAACCAGGACAATCACAGAGTTGTATTTTTTTCAAAAAACAATCATGAGAAATGTTTTTTCCTCACCTCCAATCCCCTGCCCTGAGAATTCATTCGGAAGAACATATTCTGGACAAATCTCTCCAAATGGAGTGACCAGCAGGTTGAGGGAGGTGATTCTCCTGCTCTGCCTTTCTGAGACCCCACCTGGAGCACTGCATCCAGCTCTGGGGTACTCAGCCCAAGAAAGATTTGGACCTATTGGAGGGGTCTAGAGGAAGGTCATGAAGATGGTCAAAGGGGCTGGAGAACTGCTCCTGTGAAGATAGACTGAGAGACTGGGGGTTGTTCAGCCCAGGGAAGACAAGGCTTTGAGGAGACCTCACTGAGGCCTCCCAGTACTTAAAGGAGGCTTATAAAAAGAGGAGGAGCAGCTTTTTGCGCAGGTAGATAGCAATGGGACAAGGGGGAACAGTTAAAAACTAAATGAGGAAAAATTTAGGAAGGAAGAAATTCTTTACTCAGAGTTGTGAGGCACTCAAGTTTCCCAGGGAAACAGCAGATGGGCAATCTCCAGAAGCGTTTAAAGCCAGGTTGGATAGGGCAACATGATCTAGTGGGTGGCATCACTGCCCATGGCAGACGGTTGGAACCAGATGATCTTTAAGGTCCCTTCTAACCCAAACTATCCTATGACAAACGCAAAGAAAGTGTTACCAAGTCAGCAGCCAATGCGTGCCAAGATATAGTCAAATTTCCTCTTTATAGTAGCTTCCATTTAAAAAAATTAGGCACCCTTCAAAAACTCCCTTCAGACAGTGATAAAGAATCACAGTCATAGGACCAAAGGTCCTACAGAATGAGATGGAAGGATACACTTGTTTACTAGTCTAACTACAAATCACCAAAACCACTTGATTTTGCAGCCACTAGCTGAAAGCACAACCAATGCTCACCAGATTTCCAGTAATTTGAGCTAGATCCACTGGACAGATTATTTTGTTCATTTGGTTGTTTCCAAAATTATAGAGAAAGGGAAAGAGAAAGGAAGAGATTAGACCAATCCAGTACCAAGCTACAGAAGTGAAAATCCTTTTTCAATTCTAGCTTCTGGCACAGCCTCTGAAAATCTTTATCTTACTCAAATGTCTTAGCTCATCTTTCATTTAAACATTACTAGGTTACAATTGTTCTTATTAGTGGTGGTGTGCTCCTTATTCAACTGCAGCATGTTTTGCAAAGGAGATTTGATGAAAAGCAAAGTTTCTTTACACTCAGTTTTCCCTTTCTCAATCCAAGGTCTTTTTTCACTTTATACATCACAAGTCTGACACATTCACACACTTGAGCTACACGGTCCTTAAACACTCTCCCCTTTTGGTTCAGCTGTTTCCAACACAATGGGAATCCTGTTACCAAAGCCAAGTCTCAGCTTTTCCCTTTGCGTTGCTGTATCCTCCCTTCTCTACTAAAACCAATTAGTCCTCAGACAAAAGCAGCTCTTCCCGTTCACCAGCCCAAAAATACTCCATATTTGCAAACAAACTGATATTAACTGATTATAGCAAATCAATATTCAATACTGCTTCATTCAAGGCCAAGCTTCACACTGAGAATGAACATGCTATTTACCAAATGCACCATATTATAATCCTTTTCAAATTTTATTGCAGATCAGCAGATGTAAGTTTTCTGTACTTGCAAGTGGCCTGTGGCCCTCTGAAATGTAGCAGAGTTGCTGTCACTGTTGTTCTTACAGAGTAATAAAATACGTGGATGGTCTAACTGCATTTCACAGATCACAGCAAACCCAACATAATATTTATCTGGTTTCAGAGTCACACCCAACTGCCCTCTGGGTTAGGACCTTGGTCTCTCCCTTCTCATGTGAATAGGTGCTAGCAGGACTGTGCCATCTCATCATCATTTTGGGCAACACAAGGGAGAAAGAACAAAGCATCTAGCCCAGGACTGATGCCGCATGACCCATCTCACGTAAAAAGCTTGGCATTAATGAGATAAAAGGAAAGCAGTGTACACTAAAAACTGCTCCCATGTTCAAGTATGACAGCAACTCATCACACAATCATTGCCTTGATCTGAAAGTCCCTACATGCCAAGTAGCTCCACTGCAATCACTTGAAAGAAAACTATGCACCTTCCCCCATACCTTTTCTTTCTTTATAAAGATCATTTTGTAACTCAAATTATTTTATTTAAAAAAAGTTCTTTAAAAATGCAATTAAACCAACACATTTATGAGGTCAGAGTTTTAAAAGTGAACTCAGTGTTTTAAAAGTAAGGTCAGGCATAGGCTCTACATAGGAGGTAATTTTTGGTGATGGCAACTGTGCTACCTTCAGTCATCCATGCTCACAGGTCAGAAAGGTCTCTGAACTCTAGCAAACTCACTATTGCATAGTCATTGGTGGGAAAAACCTAATAACTTCCTCGATCTTAAACTTTACATTGTAAGAACCAACACTGTACAACAGTATTCCCAAATTTTTCAGCCCTTGAGAGCAATTAGCATATCTTGTAGGAGTAGCTATTAATGTTAATGCACTTGTGATTTATTTTTAGCACAGTAATTGCCATTGTCAAATTACTTCATAAACTTTGTATGCTCTGCAGAGTTTATGGCAGTTGCATGGAGAGAGGCATGCCTACACACAAAGTGTAATCCAATGGTTTGCGCAGTTGGGCCTGGGGCCATCATCAGAGCACAATTACTTTAAAAGAAACTGCTACTCTGATATGGAAATGTTGGTATATTGAAAGTAGCCTGCACTCCTAGTCTGAAACAGCAGCTTTTATCTCTGGCCTGGTAGACGCCACAAAATACTCCTGGGGTCAGGTAATACAGTGCATGAAGTGAAACTAATGCCACATTAGATCCTCAAGAGCCACTGGAAAAATACACTGCCAATAAAAATATTTCTGCCGAAATAACAAAGACATTGAAAACAAACACAGAAAGCTGTAATATTAATATTATGGGTTTGACTTAAGAATAACAAAAGGAAGTTCAGAGTTCAAAATTTTGAAACTGCTATTTTAGGGGTCTCTGAATTACAGGCAAGGCAGCACAGCAAACACGGAACACGTGGATGCCTACCTGGTGCTGTTCTTAGACAGTTCTGTCACTGACTCTCAGACCTCTTGCTTCACAATTCCCTTTAACACAGTGCTCTGCAGGGAGCAATTTACAATTTACTAGAGAACCTGCATCCAAGTGTGACACTGTGGCTTCCAACAGCCGCCACAGAGGCATTGTTAGAAAGGATATGAATGCTCAAAATGTCAATAGCCGTGGAAGAAGAAAGCCATCATTTAGAGATGGGCGTTACCACAATGTTTAATATAAATTAAAAAGAAAGCTAACGGAAAGCATCAAAAATAATTGAATTTCCTCATGTTGGATAAGGAACTAACACACATTCTTTCCCTCCCACCTAATTCAGTAATTTCAAGTTACTTAAATTTAAGCTGACACGCAAACCAAATAGGCAACAGAACTTTGCAAAGTCGATTTAGACCAAAAATGCTCCAGCTCTTTAACTCAAAAAAGGCATTTTTCGTCACAGTAAACACAACAAATCTATAGCATGGGAATAACCTAATCTTTGCATCTTCTCATAAAGTTTTTGGCACTTAGAGCCTTCAAATCTCTGTAGCATCTGTGTTCAGCTTTTCCTAACTAAGAAGATAAAAGAGCTAGTTCTCCTCACCTTCAGGTTAAGGACATCTTCTGCTGAACAGAAAGGAGAGCAGCCATAAGAACAGGAGCCTTTATTTGAAAGTATATATGGTTTTTTGGCTTATATGCAGGGGATGCCTACAGCTGACACGCTCTCACTAACATTTGGCTGGAATTGCTGTGAAGGGATCCAGGGAAATGGAAATAATCTCAAAGAAGGAGATAGGTCAAGAAAAGTGAGAGGACAAGGAGGAGAAGGATGGAAAGGAGTAATGTAATAGAGTTTATCATTTGAGGAATCTTTTGGTCAGAGTGTGTGTATCTGTATGTATGAAATGCACTGAGTTAGAATCTCAGACAACATTCTTTTAAGGTAAGTAGTAGCCCACAAAAGCAAAAATAGTAACTACTTCATGACAATTCTATCTGGCTTCTTTTGTACACCTGTTATTAAACTGAAAACTGAAGTATTTTCTATTTGAAAAACGTTTTTGGCAGTCATGTGGCAGAATGAACTTGCAGCCTTTTATTCGTAATGCATAACCCTGAGAAAAAGTATCCTATTAGCATCCTCCACCTTGCTTGAGCAGTTGAAAGACACAGGCTGTTCTAAGGATTTCACCACTGCTACTTTAACTGCATTTGAGACACTTGGGAACAGGTTGCTCGCTATTCTATCACAAAAATAAAACACAGGACTACTTCAGAACTACCCACACCATTTACAGATGTACAGCAAAGCACATTGCAAGTAATAAATGCAACCACCCATCTCCAGCAGTGGTGGTTTCATTGCCATAAGTGGCTAAACACCCACTAGACAATATACCACCAAAAGAAAGACACCAATCACTAAGCTAATATGCAGATTGCCTTTCCATCCATATGACCTACATCCACACTCCTTTAAAAACAGTACAACTGAAATGTCAGTCCTGAGAGAAGGTGTACTTAAAATCAAGAAGAGGTTTTTTGCCTCCATGAGCACTTCTCTGAAAATCAAAACTAAGGAAAAATGAGAAAGTAGGGACAAGATACCAAGCCGTTTGAAAACTCAGAGCAGGGAGGCTTTGGGAAAACAAGATAGAATGAAAAGGAGAGGAGTAGGTAGCAGTTCTGAAACAAAACCAGTTCTAGTAAAATTCGCAAACTTTTGCAGGCAGGGAAGACATGGAGTTAAAGATGAGATTTAAAGAGTTAAAGAGTTAAAGACAGAGAGTAAAAGACACCGAAAGCCCAGGATAAAGAGTCTTATGTTATAACCAAAATTTGGTTCAGTGTCTGAAAGATATAAAAAAATCCAAACCCCAACAACAACAGCAAAAACCAAAACACTAGCACAAGATATGGGTTAAGATACAGGAAAATACATTAAATACATTAAACACATTCATATGAAGAATTTGTGTGAAATATAAAAGAAAATAAAGTATGATAGGATTACCAAAGAGAACATCATACACTTGTCAACAGAATCATTTTTCCGAAACAGCCTGCACTTTGGAGGTTTAAATGAAAGATTTGGTCTACTAACAATATTCTAATGAGTACAGTCATCACCTCTTCCTAATACTTAGACTGCCTCTTAAAGGCTTTGTGGTTTGTAAACCAAAGACCAATTGGGATGTCATTAAAAGAGCATGATTAAAGTTTATGAGAATGAAACTCAATATAAGAACACTGAAAAAATGATGAAAATACATGTACCCTGCAGACTCTCTTTTTAAGTTTGAGATTTTATAAAAGCACAAAGGATCTCAAGTCACATTTTCTACCCTTGAGCAGATTTTATTTGGCACTTGTGCTTCATCATTTATTCTTTTTTAATCATTCATTTCTTCCTTCTTTGATTAGCTGCCAAGCAGTTTCAGCCCCCAGCTTTAAAACAGTTGTCTGGACTAGAAAAGGCAAACAAAAAAACCCTCTGCATTCATTAGGATAACATCTGAATAATACTGAAACAAAAAAAAAAAACAACCACGCTCTTAATGCAGTTACAAGTAAAATAATAAGTTTGTGGGGAAAGAATGAATACAACGCTATCATATCTCAACAATACTCATTCCTTACTTACACTCTGATCATTGTCTTTTAAAGGGGACAAAGAAAATAAGTAGAAACAAATGGCTTTAGTAATAAACTCCTGATCCTTGGTAGTGGATAGGCCGTAAATGGTACCAAAGAGAACAAAAAGATTGAAATAGTTTGGTGAAATAGCAAGAGAAGATCAGAGTACTCAAGAACAACAACACAAAGTTAATTATGCTTTTAGCCTGAAATAAGTGCAAAACTGTTTAATAAGGGATATTCAATACAGTACATAATGCGCCAATAAAGCTCAAAATTAGAGTTCAAAGCTTAGAGATCAAATGCAATTAAATACTTTTAGGAATAAGAAGACCAATTTTTTGTAATTAAGAGCAAATCAAACATGCATGTTTCAAGACACCAGCCACCATCCAATATATATCATTTAAATTGGTCCATTAAGGTGGTATTCTGTATAGATCACAGAATCATAGAACGGTTAAAAGAGACTTTACAGATCAACTTAGTTCCAATCCCTCTGCCATGGGCAGGGACACCTTCCACTGCACCAGGTTGCTCTAACCCCCATCCAGCCTGCCCTTGAACACTTCCAGGGTGGGCATATCCACAGCTTCTCTGGGCAACCTGTTCCACTGCCTTACCAGCCTCACTGTAAATAATTTCTTCCTAACAACCAATCTAAGCCTACCCTCTTTCAGTTTAAATGCATTCCTCCTATTTCTATCACTATAGGGCCTTGCAAAAAGTCCCTCTCCAGCCTTCTTGTACCCCGTTTAGGGTCCCGGAAGGTGCTATAAAGCCTCCCTGCAGGCCTTTCTTCCCTAGCCTGAAAAACCCCAATTCACTCATAGGAGTGGTGCTCCAGCCCCCTGATCATCTTTGTGGCCCTTCTTTGGACTCTCTCCAACAGATCCATGTCCTTCTTATGTTGGGCCTCCCAGGACTGGACACAGTACTCCAGGTGGGGTCTCATGGGATCGAAGCCTGTCAAGGTCCCTCTGAATGGCATCCCTTCCCTCCAGCATGTTGACCACGTAACACAGCTGGATGCCATGGGCAAACTTGCTGAGGATGGACTCAATCCCCCTGTCCATGTCACCAACAAAGATGTCCCATTGCCGATACCTAAGGAACACCTCTCATCATTGGTCTCCTCTTCAGCACTGAACTACTGACCACAACTTTTGAGCATGACCACCCAGCCAGTTCCTTATACACTGAGTGGTCCATCCATCAAATCTATGTCTCTCCAGTTTAGAAAATAGGATGTTGTATGTGACTGTTGAATGCTTTGCACAAGTCTGGGTAGATGACACCAACTGCTCTGCCCTCATCCTCCACCATCACAAAAAACCAACAATTTTGTCAGGCACCATTTGCCCTTAGTGAAGCCACACTAGTCACCAATCATCTCCTGATTTTCCATGTGCCTTAGCATAATTGTCAGGGGGATCTGCTCTATGATCTTGCTGGGCACTGAGGTGAAACTAATGATGTAGTTCCCTGGGTGCTTCATTTTCCTTTGTTTTTAAAAATGAGGGTTCATGTTTCCCCTTTTCAATCAATGAAAACTTCACCAGGCTGCCACAGCTTCTCAGATATGATGGATAATGGCTTAGCAACTTCATCACCAGTTCCCTCAAGACTCATGGATGCATCTCATCAGGTCCCATGGACTTGTGCACCTTCAGGTTCCTTAGGTGGTCTCAAACATGATCTTCCCCTAGAGGAGGCAGTTCCTCATTCTCCCTATATCTATCTTTGCCTTCTGCACTTCAGGGAATGTGGCTGGAGCGCTTGCCAAATAACACCAAGGTAAAAACAGTCACTGACTACCTCAGCCTTCTCCATATCCTGGGTAACCAGGACTTCTGTTTCCTTCTGGAAAGGGCCAGAATTTTCCAGAATTTTCCTTTCATCACCTATGTATCTACTGAAGCTTTGGTTTTTGTCCTTGATGTCCCTGATCAGATTTAATTCTATCCAGTCTTTAGCTTTCCTAACCTAATTTCTGGCTGCTCAGATATTTTCCCTGTATTCCTCCCAGGCTAACTGCCCTTGCTTCTACCCTGTGTATGCTTCTTTTTTGTGACTTTGAGTTTGTCCAGGTGCTCCTTGTTCATTCATGCAGACGACCTGGCGTTTTTGCCTGACATCCCTTTTTTGGGGATGCATTGCTCCTGAGCTTGAAGAAGGTGAACCTTGAATATTAACCAGGTTTTCTGGGCCCCCCTTCCCTCCAAGGCCTTATTCCGTGGTACTCTACTAAAAAGATCCCTGAAGAGTCTGAAGTCTGCTTTCTTAAGTCCAGTGTAGGGAGCTTGTTGTGAACCCTCCTTGCTGCCCTAAGGATCATGAAATCCACCATTTCATGGCTACTGCAGCCCGGGGTGCCCTTGAGTTTCACATTCCCCACAAGCCCTTCTTGCTGTTAAGTCCATCACAGCACATCTCCTTGTTGGCTCCTCTCTCCCTTGGAGAAAGAAGTTACCATCAACACATTCCAGGAACCTCCTGGAGTGCTTATGCCCTACTGTGTTGACCCTCCAACAGATAATGAAGTGGTTGAATTCCCGCATGAGGACTACAGATTGTGAATGTCAGGCTGCTCCTGTCTGTCTATAGAGGGCCTCATCCACTTGGTCTTCCTGGTCAGGCAGCTTGTAGCAGACCCTCATGATAATGTCACCTGTCCTGCCTTTTATCCTCACCCATAAACTCAGGGTTGTCTCCTCATCCACCCCTAGCCAGAGGTCCCTGCACTCCAGCTGGTCATTAACACAGAGGGCAACACCCCTCCCCTCTCCCATGCCTGTCCTTCCTAAGGAGCCTGTATCCATCCATTCCAGTCACAGCAGCCATCCCACCATGTCTTCTGCACGTGGTTGGCTCCTGGCAAGTCTTGGCACTCCCCTGGGATTTCTCTATCTCAGAGAAGCCTCCATGTATGCTGTGATACCCCACTCTGCTGCGGAACGTGCCTGCACCAGAACTGATTGCCTCAGTGATCCCTCTACACCACCTGGTATTAGCTACTGTAGATCGCTAACATTAGTTATCACCTTCTCCCATGCACAAAAGAACTATCTGTACTTTGCTATAAGCATAAAAGCCCATATAAACCAATCCACTTGGAGCCCTTCCTTTCAGTGCTTGATCCCAGCTTCACAAAAACCAAACGTGAATGACCAAAATAAAGTATAAATAGCAGTTTTTATAGGTAAAATGGGTCAAACCTACTAAGACTGAACACAGTTTTCTGCAGTACTAGATGAAACGTACAGAAGTGTAGCTAACTGATTCTAAATGGACTTGCCTGCAAAAAAAAAGATGCTGGGAATGGTCAGAGACACCTACAAGACCCATTTGTACATGGCACCTTTATGTAACTACATATCCTTGTCAGCCAAGCTGGCACTTGTCAGCATCAGAGCAAACAGCCTCGTGTGTACTCCAGCCCCCTGCCCAGCAGTTTCAACTTTTAGCATGGATCACTGTGACAATCCACCTCACAACAAATGGTTAGGTTTTCTCGCAATGCAACAGGGCATCAAGCTGTCAAAAAAGCCCAGGACCAGCTGTTTGGAAGTGCCACAAACCCATGTGTTATGAAACAGTAGACTTCAGATACCTGAGAAATAATGAGGAAGGGGAAGACACTGTTTTGAAGAAGATTAAGCTGTCAAAATTATTTTAGAGAAGCCTAAGGCTATTGGATGGATCTGGTCCTTAGGGGTATTGCTCTTAGGAGCTGGCCTAGACTACACACATCTCTCCATTCCCAAATTAATTATGTAATATTTAGTACCACAGATAAGTATTCATAATCATTTGGTTGAGTTCAGATCCTCCTCACAGCTGCGTATGCCCTGAAGCTGTATGGACTATCTGGTTTGGTATTTCCCAGAAGGTGCAGGAACACCATACTTGCACCTCATAAAACTAGGGACTTCCCAATGCTGTGAAGCAGGACTTCTCTGATGGATTTTAAAAAAAAAAATCCTCAATAAACAAACTGATTTATGGTTTTGAGTTGAATGAGAATGTGGATGTGGTTTATGAAGGGAACGTGGCTTCAAGTAGACACCTTAATAGTAAAAGTTGAAAAGAGTTTTAAGATTCCCACATGGAGAAACATGCCCAATACTTGACATTTGGAACAAAGCTAGAAGCAAATTTAAAACAGTGGGAAGAATTACACTTCCAACAGCAGAATCAACTCTAAGGTGATTAACCCACAGTCACACAGCAAGCTTCTGGCACATTCAGAAAGAGCAAATGTTCTCCCAAGCCTTAGATCAAGGCATTCATCACAAGCCCATTCCCCCTTTCCAAACATGGCCTTTTGGTACTGGCTTTGGCACTTGTTTAGAAACTCAAAAGTCTCAAAACAAAAGTATACGCTTTCTTCTGGCATAAGAATTAATTATATATTATCTTATGCTAAAAAAACCATAATGTTTACTAATAAGGATGAATAAAACAGATTTCCCTTCCAAAAAGTCCCTTTAATCTCGTTACAAAGTATCTGGCTCAAATAAAATGTAAAACTCATCCCTCTGATAAAAACTGTTCATTTTGAGCAACTACTATGAAGGGGAGAGACAGAGAGACAGACGTGTCTCTCACTTTACATATTCCCTCTACAATCACATACTCTCTTCATTGACAAAACAAAACAAAAAAACAAAACAAAACAAACAACCAAAAAAAAAAAAAAGCCAGTAACACAGCCCTAAAACACAGAAACAAGTAAGCAACACATTCAAGGAAAAGAAATAGCCATTACTTCCCTCTTCAGTATTGATTTTACTATGAATTACTATGAATTTATTTTCAGTGTGAGCTTAACCACTATTATATCACAATAACATAACTGAGCTTTACCTTGGAGCTGTTGCTATTCATCCTTCCAGTTTCATTCACTACAGTCAAACGTCTCACATAGCTCATGCCCTCCAGCAGGAGCTAGCTACAATCAAAGACTCTGAAATACGAAGCACAGAGCTCTGTTTTATTCATGGTGCTTTTGTTTGCCAATTAATTTGAAAACAATTCTTAAAGTGGGAAGAGTAGCGTGGCTTGGATAAGCTGCCATCTTACACTATGCAGTAAAAGGACAGAGACATAACCCTTATATAAAAAAAAATAAGCATATAAACAACTGCAGTTTGAAAAGCATCAAAGCTTTTGGTGCCATTCTATACTCACTGCTGTAACCTTATCAGTTCTGCAGGGATGATGTCATCTTCTCCAAGAGCTTGTAAACTGAAATAAAAAACTGGTTCTTTCAACATGCAAGAGGGCCCAAACCTTTTATTTGGCTTTCAGAGAATCACAGAATCATTTAGGCTGGAAAACATCTTTAAGATAACCAGTCTAACCATTAACAGAGCACTGCCAAGTCAACCCCTAAACCATGCTACATCTACACCTTTTACAGACCTCCAGGGATCATGACTCCACTATTTCCCTTGGCAGCCCATTCCAGTGCCTGACCACCCTTTCCATAAAGAATTTTTTCCTAATATCCAATCTAAACTTCCCCTGATGCAAATTGTGGCCATTTCCTCTTGTCCTGTTGCCTGTTACCAGGGAAAAGAGACTGACTCCCACCACACTACAACCTCCTTTCAGGCAGTTGTAGAGCAATAAGGTCTCCCCTGAGCCTCCTCTTCTCCAGGCTAAACAAGCCCAGCTCCATCAGTTGGTCCTCAAAAGACTTGTGCACCAGGCCCTTATACCATCTCTGGACACACTCCAGAGCACCTCAATGTATTTCCTGAATGGAAGGGCCCAGAACTGGACACTGTACTTGAGGTGTGGCCCCCACCAGTGCCCAGTAGAAGGGAATAATCACTGCCCTGGTTCTGCTGGCCACATTAGTCATGACAGAGGCCACAATGGCCACCCAAACACACAGTTGGCTCATGTTCAGCTGCTGTCCCCCAGCACACTCAGATCCTTTTCCAACGGGCAGCTTCCCAGCCAAGCCTGTAGAGCTACGTAGGGTTGTTATGACCCAAGTGCAGGAACTGGAACTTCACTCACCTTGTAGAACTTCATACCATTGGCCTTGGTCTATCAATCCAGACTGTTCGGATCCCTCTGCAGAGCCCTCCTGCCCTCCAGCAGACCAACACTCCCACTCAAGCTGGTGTTGTTTGCAAACTGACTGAGAGCACCCACAGTCTTGTCATCCAGATCACAGATAAAGATATTAAACAGGACTGGACTCAGTACTGAGGTGTGAAGAACTCCAGTTGTGACTGGTTGCCTACTGGTTTTTAACTCCATTCACCACCACTCTCTGGAAACGGCCACCCAGACAGCTTACCCATTTTTTTTTTTAATGTACAAACCTTCCCCTGTTGCAACACTAGCCCTTGTCTATTTATCAGGGGCAAAACGAGGACTGACTATTGGGGATGCATTCAAAAGGGAGTCCATGGGAAAGAAGACAGTTTTGAAATTCTCTACAGGTGCTTTGCTCTTGTAGTTGGTTGGTGAACGGCCATGGCAACGCCAGGCACCCGAGGGCATTCCTGTGGCCATGGATACTCACACTTCTCTTGTCTGCAGTCCCTCCATAGGACCTTTCACTTTCCAGAGCAAAAAATAAACTTACAAAAAGTCAAAAGGCAACATTCAAGCTCATCCTGGCAGTGGTCCAAAAGAAAAAAACACAAACAAAACACAAGCCAACAAACAAAGATCCACAGATTGGAAAACTGCTGACAACCTAAGTAGCAGGAAGTTTTTGATGATCCAAAAGCCATTGTGAAGCCCAATTAAAAAGAAAACAACATGGCTGTTCAGCTTAGCCAGGCAAAGAATAGCTGACTCAATCATCCTAAAACAGGAGAGGAATGCACCTTTTTGTCATGCACAAAGAAAGTTCAAAGTAAGAAATCAAAAATACAGTTTTCCCTCAAAAAAAAAAAAAAAAAAGAAAAAGATATTCAGAAAACATTGTCTCTAAGCATAAGTTCATTGCAAAAAGAAAAAAGCAAGAAGACTTTCCTTCTCTTTTCTTTTTTTTTTTGAAAATTGTACTTAAATGTCTACAGCAGAGGTATTTCAGGTTGAGCTTTTTGTGTCCTTTTTTTCTGAAGCATTTCATTGCTCTTCACTAGTAGAGCAAACATCCTGCTAGCTATTATGTTTAAATACATGCTTCAAACAGTTTTCAGGTTATTTGATTTTGGACAGAGAAATAAGCCCCAGATGTTTCACTGAGAAAGTTTTCCACCAGGAAATTCATGGCCCTTCCAGATGTCTCAGATATCTAATAGTTCAAATTTGTTTTTACTACGTGAGGGGCATGAGTATGTTCTGTCCAACAAGTTGCTTATGAGATTATTATAAATGTATCCACAGGTTATGGGTGCAGACTGCACCAGATGGATTTAGGATTATTTGAAAGAGTGAGCAGACATTAAGTCTTCCTAGTCCTTGTCTCTTAAAAGTATTTTGCATATTCTGTACCCTTTCTTGGCACACTAAGGCAAGCAAAATTTGACAGAAAGAATATAGCTAAAAATACATCATCTGTATTTGTATTTGAAGTAGGTCAAAATGAGGGCTAGGTTTCATTTCTGTAAGCCTTGGACAGTTTTCTTATAGCTTTAATGATGTGTAGATTCATAAAATTTTTGCAGGTTCATGCAGAACCCTGATGGTCGTGTTATTTCAGCAGAGAGAATTTCATGTCTCTCTCTGCCTATGTACCCCAGTTATCAATCACCTTCCTTCTCAAATTGTTTATCATGTTAACATGATCCAGTTAAGCTATCAGCAAATGTTCCTGACATTGCCTTCCTGACATAGGCCTCAGAACTACTTCTATTTCAGTGAGAAAAGGCTCACGTACCAATCTAAGACAGAACACTACTTCTCTTTGCAGCTTTGTCTTTTTTTCCTCAGACAGTGGCACAAGAATTCTAAGGAACCAACTCAGGGAATCAAACTTAATACCACATGCTGTCTTTTTAAACAGGAAATATGTCAGGTGCCACCTTGGGCAGCACTATACAAGAGAGGGTTCACAGGTTTATTTAACATACTCTTTTTGGATTATTCTGGCACTAGCACCTCCTACTTCTCAAAGGTATATGGGCACAATTTCCAAAGATCCTGGGACTCTACATGGCCACCTTCAGAGACAGACAGATTTTGCACACACAGATTTCTAAGACTGCAACAAAAATATATCGACAAATATCAAGCAGGAAAAGATGAAGGTCCTGATTTTTAGGGTGCAAACAAAAAAGTGTTCACCTCAATGGAACAAGACTTGGGCCTCTATCATTCTCATGGTTATACACAGACTTCTCATCCTCACCGTAAGCACAGGTCTTCCACAAATCTCCAGTCATCTTCAATACCTCCTGCATCTCAGAGCAAAGTCCCAGCCTCTGGCAACATGGCTTACAAGGATTTGCTTACGGTATCTTCAGAGCTCTGAAGATAGTTTATTCTTGCCTAAAATAGTTTTTTTTCCTGAACACATTCAGAGAAGATAATATGTAACTGATTGGTATTTTTTATTAGAATAAATGTGTATCTTGAGCTGCACTAGCAAAAAAAATTAAAATCTTGACTTTACGTTCATTGGGGCACAAGTCATTCTGTTTTAGTAAGAGAATGAAACCTATGATATTTCTCTTTTAGTCTCTTCTTTTTCAGTTAGACAATGTTTATGATATGAAGTAGCACTATGTTTATAGCAAGAAATTGCACTGGTGAGTAACGGGATGTGTAACTGCAAGCCCTATGCACCAACAGAAAAGTTAATAGATGCAATTAATTTGTCCTGATTGCCCTTCCAGAACCATTTGAAAATATTGATTACTAGTGAATAAATAGTCCTTTAGAAATCGAGGGAGGGGGAGGGCATTGTAACAGCCTCAACTATAGAGCTGAAGTCAATTTCTACTATACTTTGCCATTGTTATGTAAGTGGCAATTTTGTCCTTACGCTGGAGGGGAACCACAACTCCAAGTCCAGCACTGAATACAGAAGCTCAGAATGCTGCAAGTACATGACAGACAGAAATCCTGCAACTGAAGCCTTGCAATTTAAGCTTATTTAGAACCTCCCAACCCCAGCATTAGACTCCCCTCATTAGCTTTGCCAATGCTGTTTCCCGTGCTATAACAGACCAGGGAAGCAAAAAATCCTCTTACAGACTGTATTTGCAATCTTGGCCACCACAGGCACTGGATTCTAAGCTTCAGGAACTTGCCTGACCTCTGCCTGCCTCCCTCTTCCTACCCCTTTGCTATACTCAACCTAGAAATATGGGCTGTGACCACAGGTCTCCAAAATGCCAGAAAAGTGGGGGTTAGCAAGTCCTGGCAGACCATCCCTATCCCAAAAGCAACTTTCACAACTCCAGTCCCATCACCGGCTACCTGGGCATAGGCTGGAGCAGCAACCTTCACCTCGACCTCTGTTAGGGGATGATCAAACTTCAAGTGAGAAACAGTGCCCAATTATAAAGGCACAGCTGGCCACTCCTACAGAGAGACAGTCCACATGACAAGGGTGCAAGGCCACATCAAGCCAAGTAACACCTCTATGTTTCTTTGTGTGGTTTTTAATTCATGTGGATTTCAGCAGACTCACTTCATTACCTTGAGCTGTGGTTTAAACACCTGATGTGGTCACCAGTGACTCCTGTCAGTTCTTACAGAGAGGCTGTCAGAGGTCAGTCTATGCCTCAACCAGCAGGACCGAGTGCTCCTCTAGAAATATAAAGCATCAGTAGATTAGAGATTTCAGCCATCAGGCATACACTGCAAGGTTTTTATCCCAACAGTACTGAGATGGTCTAGACTACACAGGCATTTGTGCACCTTAATGGCCCTGCGACCTGTAGCGCGAGTAGGGCTTCCTGCAGAGCAAAGGTAACCCTTCAAGCAAGGGTGACAGAAACAGATCTCAGTCACGCGGGCTGGTGAGACACCAAATCACAAAACTGAACCCATAAAACAACAGCAAAGCTTACACAGCTTATGGGCATAGAGGGTCACGTTGCAGAAAGGCAAATAAGAGCACCTCAGCCTACAAATGCATAACATGTCAAGGGCTAATCCAGGCATGTGTGCTACCTGCCTACTACAGCCTTGGTTGGAATTCAGCATCAGGTGACACGTCACACTAGAGAATAATGGTACATTTTGCACAAAATACTCAAGAGAGCCTTTTCCCTAGTCACAGACCTTTTTGGCACACTATGATCATCTTTCAAAGAATATAACCCAGTTATCTGGTAATTTCCACTGCAGAAAGGTCAGCCCTCATTGCTAAACAAGTGTCATGATAACAAGCTGACCCTCTTTTGGCTTGCACAGACATAGTGGTTACTGAAATCTCAACAGGATGTAAAGAGAAAGGAATCTATATTCGTTGCTATCTATGGCTGAACTTCTGCTGAGAGGGCTTTTGGTTGACAAACCACTCTGCTGAGTTACACTTACACATGTCCCGCTTCACGTAGTTCTATAATCTTTGGTAGCATTTCATTTGTTTGCAGACCTAAAACAGTATTTTAAAAGTGTAACCAATTCCATGTAAAGCCTACAGCAGTCGTTGGATGACTATTATTACAAGCTTAAATGATGGCTTGTGACAAAACAGCCATTTCAATACCAAATAGGGTGTATTTACTTTTTCCAGGAAAAAGCAAAAGCAGAACTATCAAATTCAATAGACAAGTACCAACCAGAAGCTTCTTGGTCTTATATTATGAATACTGAAAAATTTGACAGCATGATCAAAAGCCACTAACAAAGGGGTAACAAACAACAAAAGCACACAATCACAAGAAAAAGCAAAATAAAGCATGCATACCACCTACACTCAAAGATACTAAATGTCCATCCAGTAGCCAAATGGCATCTACAATATATTCAAAAGCAATATCTTGGTTTAGGGTAATAGAACAATTACTGTAATTTATACAAGGAAAATATTACCACAGAAACTTACTGCTTCAGCCATTACTTCACTATAAAGAACTCTTGGAAAAATAACATTTTAGAGTGCAGCTGAGCTGCATATTATGCCTGTACTCATGACCCACTATTCCACTGCATCCACTTCAGGTGATTCAAACTTCCAGAAAAATGTCTCCTCTGACCTATATCTAGAAAACCTCAGTAGAGATAGCTCAGCAAATAGAAAAATAGCTTCCAAGGTTCAGTCATTCAGTATTCTATGGAGGCACGCAGGGAAATACCAAAATTACTTACTGTAAGGTCTGGAGCAAAGCATTAGCCAGCACTGTGTCACCAAGAGCATGGAGAAAGTAGCACCAACTCTGATAACCATCTCATCACAATCTCGTAAGACTGAAGATAACTAAAATATACTTGTATTGAGAGCACCTTACACATCAAGAGTGTCAGTCACTACATATGCCAACATGGTGTGTTCCCTCAATTGCAAGTACTTTTGCAAACAAATATCTTCCCATTATTCATTTCCTGTGGTCTCTCTCAAAAACTGAAGGTAGCTCAAAAAGCCTTGTTCTCAAATCAAAAGTTAAGATCAATATGATATTTCTATTTAGGTTCCCACTTGAATGTTTCTTCTTTGCTTTCTTCCAATTTAAATGATTTAAACTGAATAGCAAAAATGCATAGTGTTTTTTAAACTGAGTTCCTACTCATTAGTATCATCCAAATATCACTAACATTCTAATAGGAAACACAACAGTTAAAACACTTCTAAGCCAGTTTTAAAAAGCACATCCCAAAGACAAGACTCATTAACACCTTCCCTGTGTGGACAATGAATTCAACATGTCAAAACTAGGGTGATTGCACCATGAGTCATACCATCAAGTATCACCACTGTCCTGTACGTTGGATTTCTATTTTTAATACAAATGTGGAATAGTCCACATTTAACAGTGACAGCCCTCTCCTGTGAGGTGAGGAATGGAGAGATGGATCCCTTCAGGCAAAGGAGACAATGTTGGTAAGAGCTCCATTCAAAAATCAACTGCTTAAGCAGGTACTGACATGACTGTCCTGACAAATTATGTAAAACTTTGCATCCCCAAAACTTTTCCAACAAGCATTCAACTAACTACTTTCAAATACATGAAGTTTACACTCAAGAAAAAAAATGCAGTCCATCTAGATGCAGTTTTGTTGTACTAATTGGGCATTTTCACTACATTGAACTAGTACATTAAAACCATAGCTTGAACGTTTCACCTAAGATACAGTAAAAAGAGTTTTCCTTAGAGTAGCTTTAGACACTTGCTACTCTGACACTGATGAGATCAAGACATATATATCATTTTTCCTCCAGATTAATAAAACAACTGGACACAAACTCATTTGTGAAATGAGTTGTCAAAGTTTTCTCAGGGGCTGGATTATGTTTATTATTTAGTTCAGGGAAGTTGGATAGACTTTGTATTTTTTGTTCCAGGCAATAGACATACTTCTTTAACTTTATTTTCAGTTACAAAATCTTGAACAATTTAAAGACAATAAAATAATCCCCCTGACTCCAAATCATAAAATAATAGATTAAGTACAAATCTATTTTCTCCTGAATCCAAACAAACCAAGGTGCCAGTAAAGATTGCTCATTCAGCTTAGTACTTTGTTCTGTGTGATTTTAGGAGACTAGGCTGAGGGCATAATACAAGACTCAAAGGAGAACTGCATAAACAAAACATTAACTCTACAATCTGCCAGCAGCAATGTTGGTATTTAAGCTTCATGCCAATTTTGCCATCAGGAGACATTCAGCTAAAATGCTTCTCCTGGAACCCCATGCACTGCTCTCCTCCACTCACCCACCCGCAACTGCACCCAAAGAGCCAACAGTCCATGCTCCAAGACCTCTCGAGTTTCTGGGAAGAATGAATGACTAGTTTCCAAGAGTTGATACAGGAAAGAGTATTTATTTTGCATTCTTCATTCTGCCACAAAAATACACGTGCATAGAAGAGTGAGGTAGGCTTTGTCTATATTACAACACTGTTCCTTTTGCACTAGCGTAGCAGCTTTACCAGTTCTGCCCTTACACATATACGGGGCTTCCAAGCTCTAACTTTCCTCTATCTCAAACAGAATCTCTTCACTGAGTGACCTCGAAAAATCACCAAGTCAGCTTTATGCAACCCAGTGCAAGCTCCTCTGCAGCCACCAGTAATTGTTTCCCAACCACAACTCAGGACATGGACATGAGGAGACACAGCTTTCGGTACCAGGTTGTACAGCTTAAATGGAATTTCACTAATAGCTTATCCTTTTTATTAGCACTGCAGGTTGTAGCCACACCCTTTCCATAGATGACCCTCCAGAAATTGCTTCTGAGAATCAAGAAATTACATGGCTACTATTTCTGGGTATTAGATGAGCACTTCTTTTGAAAAAGTACAGAGTTTCTCCAGGCTAGTTTTCTTCCACTGTTACCTGCAGTGCAAGGAAGGAAAAGGCCCTGGTTATTTAAGACAGTTGCCCCATGGACAAAATACCCATCACTGGGGTTTCACCGATCAAGAGTAGTAAAGTAGTTACCATCAATAGCCAAAATCTGTCTCCTTGAGGAGTCTGTCTCACAGTGACCCACAAACCACCATCAGTTTTAAGCTGAGCATATGCCCAGCACAGGCTGCAATACTGAAAAGCAGAAAGGGCATGGGTAGGAACAATGAGATATGGCACCAACCATATAGTCTGCTTTGTTACACAGGTCTTTGTAATTGCCCAAACACCTCGATGTGTTTGTATAAACATTACGTGGTTGAGGATTTGCACTCACCTCACTTCTCCACAAGAATAACAAACTAAATTAGTTAATTTAGTAATTAGTAATTAGCTTCAATAGTATCAGATTAGGTAAATAGGGTTTTCCGTTTCCATTAGCAGTTCATAAAGGCAGACACTAATATGAGCACCACTCAGGTCACTGCCCAGTGGTGACAGCTTTGCAATCAAGCCCAAACAGGTTCCACTGCAAAAATGAGAGTCAAATTCCCTTGCTGGACAGGCTCAGGTTTACACAACTGTGCTGTAACAGGCTACAGTAAGAACATACACACCAAATCACTCATACTTCTCCAAGCAGTCAATCACAACTTCTCACAACAAATCCAATCAACACTTAACAGAGATACCAAAAAATAAAGAAGAGGGTTGGTTTGCACTCTGCGAGAGATACTAAATTTGGCTAGCAACCTGTTCATGATTATATTCTTGTTTCTGGGCCCAGTAAGATTTATAGACCTTCCATCTTTTTTTCCCTTCTCGTGTGCCATCACCCAACTTCATCAGTCTTTGGTGCTCTCAGAAATAACTCAAACCATACAACTTATCAGTAGCCCCATGGAAACACAGTATGAAATCACTTCTATTTTAAAACTGCCAAACAGCCAGTCTGTTAAAAAGTAACACAGGGGCATGGCTTCAACACTAACCTGCTATGACTCACCTAGAGAACACACTTCAGTCTTGACTTATTCTGAAGAAATTAACAAGTAACTACCATGAGAAAACAAAGGTAGGATTAACATTACTTTGACTGCATTGACATATACACACAATCACACAAGAAAGTAATCTTTTTACAGTAATTATTTGTATCTTATTTTCCCTTCCCTGATTTTAACTACTAAGCACAAAGACTGAGTACCTATCAGCCTGCATCCCATGCCAGTTCCTTCAGAATTCACTGAGGAAAAAATTTGCAATTTTTCTTTTCAAGATTTATTCAAACCATATTTTATGAATTAGTGCCTAATTATCTCAGACATTTAGATTACTGTTTTTATTTCAAGAAATCTAATCTGGTGGATGAAGCACATGAGACTATAATTTTAATCAATCTCCCTTGAAACTTCTTAAAATAATACTAACTGATGACTACTCACAAGATAGAGAGCTACTCTCCCCTCATCAGCTGAATACATCTTTCTGAAATATTTTTTGGAATACCAGTGACAAACCATAATAACATAAAGGAAGTAAATATAGCTCAACTTACACTGCACTGAAAAATATTTCTAATCTCCTTTTTGTCACTCAAATCACACCTAGCTGTAATGATTTCCAAATGCTATGGTCTGTTACCGGTGGCTTTCCCACAGAAGAAACATCAATATAAAGAATGGTTTTAAGGCAAGGGCATTCTTTCAATAGCCTAACAGAACTGTATAGTAGGTCACTTATTTGAGCTCTCTAACCACGTGAGCCAAATTAATCAAGTTAAGAAATTGTCTTCTTCAAGCATGAAATCCTAGAAATCATTGGGCAGCATTCTGCCTATTGCCTCTGTCAACTTTTAATTGTCATCTTACCAACAGACTGCCAAAGCAGAGTGCAACTGATAGCACACAGCGTGCCTGAGTGCAGCCTATTTTTAGCCTGCAATTCAATCAGCATTCTTACAATGGCTAGGATTAAAGTCCAAGACAGCCACGTTGCTGTATTTAGGCCAATGCAATTACATGTTGAAACATGTTCAGAGAATGTGATGGTAAATTGGAGTCAATTTTGGGAGGAGCAGCGTGAGACGGGCGGTCGCTGTGCAGAAGAGGACGCCTTTATCGGCAGAGCGCACGCTCGCATCTCCCCGTCTTTACTAACAGTCCACAGAGGAAAGTGTAAAAACAAATGAGTTTTACTCCAGTTCCTTTCAATATGATGTAGTGCTTATGAAAGACAGACAACATTTTAGCAACCTTGAAAATCAATATCCTTTTATCTTCACTGGCAGCTGTTCAGATGCCTTAGTCAACTCTGAAAAGCTCACTTCAATCCTGCCCTAAGAATACTGCCAACAAGGACACAACTCTGTCCTTATTCTGCATTCTCCTGAACTTTTGTGATGAGGTAAAAGTTGCAACAATTGCAAAGATGCTTTGAAATACCTGCTTTTTATGAAAAATATTTTGCAGAAAAAAATATTTAAAATCTTCAAGCCAATACATCTTTACACATTCAAATCCTAACTTTTAATTTAAAATGTTACATTCTTATTGTGTTTTCCATCTTCAGGAGCCACATTTTGAGGCTTTTCCCCTGCAACCATACAGAATTTTCGAAAAAAAATGGAAAGAAAAAAAAAAATATTGCTGTGTAACACAGCATCAGACTTAGGACCTACAGGACCTAATGCTTTGAGACTATTAAAAAAAGTTGACAGCACAATGCAATCATTTATCCTCTAGGATATAGCTAAATGATCCATCAAACAATAATGATTTTCATACACTAAAATTGGGATGGAATACTAATCAGTGATGTGAGGAAGCATAAGGCTGTGCTTCATTACCAGTTTCCCAGGACCATTAATCTTTTCTGATACACTTTCTGAAAACTAGCCTAAAGAGTATTCTCTTCACCATTGTACAGATGAACATCAGGAGATGCTTCTTTTGAACCCCTTGAAAAGAGAGACAAAAAGACTACAAAGAACACATACATATTCTGAAGGTTTTCAAGCTCAACACATACATAAATTAAGGCACATCTAATTAGCAAAGGAAGGATTTCTGTATCTTGATATAATTGTCTCCATTACCACAAGCTTCTAGATTTCAAACTTAATACAGGTAGTTATTTCTCCAAAGGGCACTTTTTTGAGAGCTGATCACTTCTCTTCAGCAAGTTGAAATAAAAACACCAGAAAAAAACAAATTCTGAGAATCTGAATAGTAAATTCAGAAACTCAAAGAAATGAGCTTAACACAAACGCATTCATAACTGGTGCCTTTTCCATCCACATTACAAAACAAAACAAAAAAAAAAATCCATCAAGAAGACAGAAAACCAAAAAGCACAACTCCTCAGCATCTGAACTGAGAGACACAGCTTAAGTCTCAAAACCCATAATTCTTTAACTTCTGAAAGATCAGGATTTTCTTTACCGCTTCCCGCAAAACTTTCAGCTTTGGCAGAAATGGCTCATTTTCCATCTCAAGCCAAAATTCAGTCTAGAAGAAGCTTCTTAACTTCAGTAGTACATACATAAGGCAGAATAACACTCGGTAAGCCCACCATACTGTAGTTGAAACAATACTGCAGACAAATTAACTTTTTATTTAGGCTAAAAAAGGCAACAATTGAACTCAGCATCTAAACAAGAACATGTTACTATCTACAAGGCAAGTATAACAAATCTAAATGCATTACTGGCAGCAATTCACACCTGCTTCTCTGCAAAAATATATCAAGGGAACAAAACCAAGCAAAAATTATGAGGAATACTACATTATAAAATGAAGACTGAAAAGACAGGTAAGGAATGCTCAAGTTACAGGCAAACAAAAGAGTGAATAGTAACCCAGAAGAGCTGCATTTTGTTCTGCCTTGTACAGCCACACAACAGAAACATCTCATGTATTATAATCAAACCAGAACAAAAAAATTCACAGTAAAGTAAGAGTCCTTCAACTGTGACCAGCAGTGATCATTGCAATACATTAATCATTTAGAATGCTAATACAGATTAAATCAGTCATGTCTGTATGAAATGAAATCCCACCTTTTACTTATACCCTGCTTTTCCATTTGTGAATGAAACCTGCCTACCTTACTCATAGTCACTGGAGAGTTACAGGCTGCCTGCATTTATAACTGAAACCCAAATCCATGGTAGAGTATTTGAAATAAAGAATTACAAAAACACAAAAAGAACATATGTAGAGACCGAAAAGCACAAATAGTGTAATTTCAGCAGTACCTTTTCTTCCTTGGGAACACAGTTTTTCAAAAAAATACTCATTTTCGGATCACATTACAGTTTCCTATAGAGATATCTAAAGGAAGGAGTTTGACAAAGTGCACCTCATGAGGGACACTTCTGACATTCAGAATGCACTGGACTTAGAACCAGCACAACTTCATAACCACAGACACATGGATCTGCAGCTCCTTGGCACTCACCACTATCAGGCTTCCCAGTCCTTGTGTCTTTTGAAAGTGACCAACTTTAAAACAAAATAACAAATTCACAAGAAAACAAAGAAAATCCCACAAGTTGATTTGCTTTCATTAGACAATAGACACAGACATCCTCCCAGCCTGTGAGCCAGGGAAGCACAGACAAACCTCACAATTTTCAGCAATCTGAAACAGGTATCCTTAATTCTCTGCCTGGCAAATCTGGAAGGATCTTTCCCATCAGAGACACCAAAGACCTCCTATAAAGAGGGCAGAGGACTCAAGATTTTCGCAAGCCATCTCCCTAACAGTGCTAGAGCTGAAGGGGGAAAAAAAACCCCTTAGTGTGTGGAGTCAAAGGTCACGCTCCAGGGCCAGCTGCTGCAGTATGGTAATAAACAGAGGGGAGATGCGTAGCTTTTTCGATTTCTTCACTTCCCATAAAATGCCAAATGTTTCCAAGTACTAGAAGTCTATTTATGTCTAACCCAGAGCTAGAACAGGGTCATCAGTAATGCCTTGGAGAAAATTCAGAACTTTTATTCCACTCTGACAAAAACCAGGCACAAGTCCCCATTTGGCATTTCACTGGCACAGATGAGATTCCTGTTGGCTTCCTGATTACACACGCCATTATTGTGCTCCTTCTTTGCAAGCCTGGCTGTAGTCTTGTAGTGATGAAGTAAGTAAACAGACACAATGTGCTTTTTCAACAAGCTTTACCTTGCATATGACCCTTAGATAATCAACTTAGGTAGCACAGCTATGAGAGCTACTAGTGCCTCTTTTGCCAGCCCCCAAATCACACCAGGTGGTTCATGTCAAACATGCTGAGAAACCCCACCAGAGAGACTCCAGGAACTTCATCTTCTCCTTGCTGATAACACAGCCACCAGAAAAAAGCTATATGCAAAATCCCCAGGCATCTCAGCAGCAGCTGAAGCAGCCACTTCACCTCTGAAGCTGCCACATGGGGCTACAATAGTATATTTACAATTCTTAAGAAAATACTTTTTTTCTCAATTTCACTTACAAAGGTTGAAGGGCTCATTAGTAAATCTGAAGCAACTAGCTTCAAAGAACAGCACTGAAATGTTTGACATTTTTATTTGTTATCAATATCAAAGCTACTTACAATTATCTTTTTAACTGGCATAGTCTGTAGTTTCTAAAAGAGGAGACAATCCAGAAACTAAGGTGAAGGGAAACTTTCCTAAACAGGGAAACACAATTTGTAAGTGCATTTTATTCCAATATAATCATGCATGCTGTGTACAAGAGGAAAAGTGTATTGCTCTATCTGTATCAAGAGTTAAAGCAATAGAAGCAGCTTACTTGCACAAGGTACAGCTTACTACTTTTGTGGCTGACGAACAAAAAGCTTCAGACTATACAGCTCCCTCCATAACTGCATGTAAGCACACGTACCTCACTTGACTATATTACAACTTGCTTATTTATACAGCTTTCTCTTACCAAGATCAGCTTTTTTTGATCCCAAGAGTTTAACTGTTAGTAAACACAACACTGTCCGAGTTTTGTTTTTCCAAGTATATATACTTGCCTTAAAAACCACTCAAGAACTACAACTAAAAGGAGATGAAGCTGCTTTTCCAGTCACCCCATTCATTCTTCCCTGTTAAGTCTACTGAGCATTACCAAAATAAATGATGACCAATATAACCAAAAGATTAATAATAATGCATTGTCCTTCTTCAATAATAGTAACTAGGCATCCAGAATCAAAATCAGCAAATTTCCAGGACTCTGCAATTCAAATAAATATTGTCTTCACAAAATGGATAGAGGATTACTGAGAAGCATGACTACTAAAGTCAAGTAGTCATACTAAAAATAAAGGAAAAGGTTTAAGCCTTTTTATTTTTTAAGCATTCTTAAAATGCTAGGAATGACAGAACTACTTCTTTTTAAGTGTCTGGAATTGGAAACTGCAATGCATTTTTTTCATATATGTGTTAAGCTGATGACACATGGAAAGTGAACTTTTAAATCTCACTTACCTTTACTTCAATAGTTTCATACGCCAGATGGTTGCAGATGTTTCGGGGCAGCTTGGCCTACTAGAGCTCACTACAACTATTGTCCCAACGTATTCCTCTGCTAAAAATATGTAACAACATTCTTTGCTGTCTTATTAATAACTGTAATACAATATAAAGCTAATATTAATATAATGCAATCCAGGTGGTGGGGAAAGTGATGACAGAGGTGTAAGTAGCTCGTACTCCTTTCTCTGAGCCAGTAATGAAGTACTATCTTAGCACATGGATACAGCCTACTGAAGCAGCATTTACCAAAGTTGCTGTATAGCTCCAGACCACTTGGGGTCACTGAAAAATACAAAACACCTTTTGAAAAAGGCACCAACCTGCCATGGCTGAACTGCAGTCAGACAAGTGGACTGTAGAACCAAGTAACGATGTCATAAGCAATAATGTGATGGATGGACAACTTACAGCCCAGCTGCCTTGCATACACATGCACAAGGGTTGCAATACTCATCCTTACAACACAAGTAGTGAAACCAGACAGAAAGAAAAGGGACTCTCATTTCGACCCTAATTCTGTTGAGGTAGAACAGTTGTGCAATCACAGGGAAGAGCAAACTCTTCCTGAAAGTTTTTATAACTTGTTCTTATTTAGGACAACACAGGAAGAAGAAGAGATTGCAAGATGACAGATCTCCGACCATTCTTCCACTAAAACATATATGGGCTGAAGTAGTCTTAGTCTCTTCATAGAAGAATTTGGAAGAAATTAGGTATCTACAAATTAGTTTTGACAGAAAACAGCAAAATTCGTAACTGCAAGTACAGGACTTCTGGTACAGTAACATCAAGGTCAAACTTTTTCCTATTCATCTGCTTTGTTTGATTATAAGTCTACAGGAAACACAGGGTGATCCAAGTTTCCAGAGCTTGCATCTGAGCAATCTGTGATTTCAAAATTTAGTGGGACTCTGAGAACTTCCAGCGCATTTGCTCCCACCATTCATGAGACTGAGCTCTATAAAGACTCTTGAGCAGCCAAACAGAGTGACTTGCAGGAGAGAAGCATTAAAGTAAGGAAATTAATCTCTGAGATAGATCTGTGTCCCTGCATTTACAACACAGCTTTTAAGCCTAGATCAAACAAATTAACTGAACTACAACTTGTCCAAATCAGAACTTGTCAGAAGAACCTTGAAAGAACTACAAAGATACCTTCCATTAAACTGCCAGAGATAAAGCCCAGCATTTGACTATTACTTTGTATCTGTTCCGTGCCTATCTCTGCTCCTTTGAAGGCCCATACTGCAGGAGCTGCTGGAGACTGAGAAGCTTTTCACAGCTGTGCTTTTGGGTGAGTGTTTATACTCCCCCAGAAAAGTGTATTTCACACAGGACTCTCATGCAGCTTGTGCTTGAAAGTTAGAAGACAGAGCAGTACCCTCTGCCCTCATAAATACTTCCCTATAAAATTCAAGCACAGATGACTACTACAGAGTCAATCTCTTGAAGCACAGGAATCTGTCAGCTCCAGAAATACTTGACCAGAATCAGAATACTTCAGAAACCTGTTGGAAATAACTGTTGTGTTAAATCCCATCTTCTCTCAAAGGATGAAAAGAGGCTGATGTCCACCTGCCTCAGTAAGAATATGAAAGACCTATGTGCCTTTTTAGCCCTCAACTAAAATATTCCCCAGTCCTCAGCATCAACACCTGCAGAAGATACCAGCCAGTTTCCACTCCTGTGGGTTCATTTTCCCTGGGACAATGACAGTTGTTTCCATCTTTTATTCTTCATCTCCCATGAAGATCATAACAACTAACCCAAAAATGCTCTCTTCAGAGAAGAGCTGCTCTAATTACCAGTACCTCCATCAGGAACAGGACCCAAGCCATCCTTTCTTCTTCTGTTTCTGCCTAGCCCCTATGCACCAAGGTATTTCTTAATGCCACTGTGAAACCCAGGGAAGAGGAGTCAATTGGTAGGTCTTCTGCTCTCAGATAATCTGAGGCTGATGCCAGGATACAGCCTGGCACAGAGTTCAATGCCAGAGCTGAGCTCTCTGCCAGGATACAACCAGTGCAGCAACCTCTGCTATCAGTTTACATCACACCATGCCCCAGAGTCAGCCCTGGCTTTCATCTCGGGCTAAATCACAGCAGCTGAAGATGGAAATCTGGATGATTTCTTTATGAATGAAACTCCTGAATCCCTCTAGTGCTCATTGGATTTATCTGCTTATACCACTGTTTTCTGAATGACACTGTTCCTAATTACAAATTCTTGGACGGGATTTAAACACAGAAGTTGCCTCCAGTTTTCTAAAGGGAATAGAAGGTCAAAACAATTATCCTTACAGCACTATATCTCCCCTTCCCACCACCACCACCAGTACACCATATGCACTGAGAGATTTTTATTTTTTTGTATTCCCTTGTTACACAAACTATTTCAATTACATTTTCTTGATAAATTCGACAGTGTGATTTCCTATATCATTGTAAAGATGCATTTCTTATAGAGATGCCCCAACACTGAACAGTACAGTACTGTGGGATGTGAAAACAGACTATGGCAACATACCCAGCAAGCTGTAATTATGTGAATAAGTTATAATGAAGAAGATCTCTAAAAAAAGGACACCACTTGACATGGGCCACGTATATATAGCCACTCTCCTGAACAACCCTGTGTCAGCAAGTCATAAGTATCAAGTAACTCAAAGCAATTCAAAACCAACAAACCCAATGTACTGAATTAGATTCAAAGTGCACTACTGGCACCAGGCCTGAGCCACAAATTCAGACTCAGTTGTGACTTTTCCCAAGGTTCACAGAAATGGGCAAAAGGGGCATCTGAATTTAGAGTCCAGACTAGATCCAGTCCTTCTTCATAGAATAGACAGTAGGAGTGACCTAAAATCCTTAGAAACAATAAAAAGCAAATTCAAAATGACACTTTATGCAGCCAAATCAATATAAGTAGCCCATAAAAGGTCTGCAACGTGGCTTAGTTATTCAGCAACTGTTTGCAGATGTGGCTAAAAATCTCATAATAGAATTTGTGGTACTTCGTTGCCTTGTCAATTAAGATGGTGTGTCACCACCTAAGACGAAAGCACTCGAAACCATGGGGGATACCCGAAACAAGCATCTCTGCCTCATGGGGCTCAGTGTGCATGCCAGGTAGAACTGAGTGCAACCCAGGGAACAGCAAGCTGCTGTATCCAGACATATAGATGTAGGGAAAGGTGTGTGCACAGAGTCAAGTGGGCAAAAAAGAGTGAGGTAGGTTACAATTAGGCACCCAGTTCCATGTAAAAGAAAAGACTGAAGACACCTTTCTTATCTGTTTTCCCTATCAACCAGCTCAGGTGCTCCACTTTACTGAGGGTGGTAAAGCCAATCCCACTATTCATAAAAACTCAGTTTCTTCACTGCACTCCTCTAGAAGGATCTAAAACTGATGCTGTTCAGAAGACACGGTGTAGACCTAGATTTACATCCAGATTCAAGTAAAATTTTAAGTTTAAAGACAAGCAGTAAAACCAACACGTGAAATTGAGAGTTGTACTTCCAAAGAACTGGACTGAAGAAATCCTGACATTTGGAGTCAAACTGTAGCAACTGCTGGTTACAAAAGAGCTACTAATGTCATACTATGACAGGTCAGAATGTCCAAGCATTTTTCATCTTTTTAAATGGCTTTCTTAAGAATTGTTTATAATGTTTAACTTACAAGGATGTGCAATATACAAATTCTTTTACTAACTATAAAAATACTGTCGTCACTCCTAATTTCAAGACAGCAATGGCGAAATCTGACACTCACCGAAGTGAGCTGGATTTCTGTCACTGACTTCATCCTCTCAAGTATATTCCACAGCAGTACGTCACCCACAAGATGTACAAACCCCTCAGTGATCTGAAGGCAACAAGCTGGCACCTCTGTTCAGAGAATAAGTGAATATTCATCCAAGTCAAGAGATGACAACTTAAAAACTGATGAAAAAAAAATAGCACTGATCATTCAAACTCACTGACAAAAAGGTCAACTGTTTATAAGATTTCAAAAATCATTTAGACACTTGCATTACTATGTATTTCATTATCATCATAGCATGGCTTGGGTTGGAAGAGACCTTAAAGTTCCAACTCCCCTGCCATGGGCGGGGACACCATTTGAGCTATAAACTCCTAAGTCTGTTTCAAGATATTTTGCACTAGTCACCATGAAGATACTAAATGGTCCATCATTCCATTAATTCACTAATTTTCAAAGTAATTAATCAATCAAACCTCAAACACGTCAATGTGAACTGACACCTGAATTTCAACTCATGCTCTGCTTTGACAGCTGCATTCTTCTGGGATCACATAGTTTGCCCTGATGTATGGGTAAAATGAAGCAAAATTCTTCTCAGGCAACTAATGTAGTGATATTCTGCTGATCAGGTGAATACAGTCTTGAAGAAAAGCTGCAGAAACAATATCCTCCATATCGCAAAAACAAAACAGAAAGCCCGTCCTTAGAAAGTGACACAAATCAGAAACAGACACAAAGATGTAATGCCAAACACAGAAATGCTGCCCTAACTGCAAGTGCACACAAAGAACTATGTTCTCGGTATTACCAATAACGGGAAACGGGTCTAATCAACACTTTTTTTCTTAGTTCTTAGAAGCCAAGAGACGTAATTAAGGTACTCTAGAGAGAGGAATGGCTCTGCAAACACAAAGGTAACTGCAACCATATAAGCAGACTTCCATGAGCCTGTTCACATCCTTAAAACAGCAGAAACAAAATATTTGCAAGAGCCAGAATCTCAGATTAACAAGTCACTGGGCCAGGACTTGCCTCTAACAGAGTAGCTATCTTTCAACAGCTGAGTTTACAGCAACCCTAAGGACTTAGGACATGTCTCATCCAAAGTATGCAAGTCGAGTTTCCAAACATTAATTAAACTTGAGAAATGTGGCATGTGGAAACACTGGGCAGAAGCTAAGCGTTTAAAAGTGGTCCTAGGATTTTGCATGGCCCCTAAGACATTAAATCAAGGTGGGGGGGGTGGTTCTGGTGTTAGTATAAGGTTATAAAAAAATCCCAGGACAGTATTTAAAGCAAAGCCAACGCAAAACACAACACAGTGGAACATATTTGAAAATGAGGTTGAATTAACTTTAAATCCAGATTTTAAATTATCCCTTTATTTACTTCATTAGGTGTCGAAACCCATCCTGCCCTTCTTTTAATTAGCTCTAACTCCAAAAAAAAGCCTCCCTTGAAAACAATGAGACCACTCTCTGAATTGGGGACGATTGAACACATGAAAACAGAATTGACCCAGCACACCAAGAGCTTCCAAAGTTTTTGTGCATTAGGCAGAGCTCTGTTCGCTGGATGCTGTATCCTTGGCAACTATTATGTGAGAAACCGTTCTACAAATGCAAAACTTCTGTCTGCTCCAAGAGCTTTTCTCTGAAATACTTTTATGGGGTTTTGGATATCCTTAAATCTAAGAGGACACACAGCCCTTTGTCATCTTCCCGCATGCTCCCATGAGTATAATACAACAAGTGATGTTAAGAGGGTATTTTCCTCCCACTCCATCACAGAGCACATAAAACTTTTACAACTTCTACTTTGTAGAAAAAAAAAAAAAGTGGGAATTTTTTCCTTTTTTTCATCGCTACACTCTGAATAACTAATGTGCAGATACAAGATAATAATGAAAGGATATTATTATTATGTCAATGGCACTGGTTTGAAAACCAAAAATTCAAGGATCATGCCCGGGTGCCTTCAAGGGCACAGCTACAGATGCCAGCATATGCACTAGAAGAGGCATGCAAGAAGAGATAGGTAAGGTTTGACAAGGGCCATGCTGCAGTTCCTCGCAAGAGGGACTAACAGCACCGATTGTTTCAAGGGCAGCAGACACGCTGCTATTTTTACCAAAGCCCTGGCTGGATCTGCCTAGCTCATTAAACCTCACCACGGCAAAGCCCGGGTCCTGCCGGCGAGATCCCGCTCCGGCAGCTCGGCTGTCCTGGACCACCTTATCCCTCCGTATCCCCAGATACTCGGGCGCCGCTAGAGAAGGATTCGATACCCAACTAGGGCTTCCCTTTGATGAGGTTCTTCGTCTCCTGAGGAATGCGTGCAGCAGCTACAGCTGCAGCAGAGGTGGTGGCTGCCCTTGAGGGCGTTTGGGAGCACAGGAGAGCAGCAGAGGGAGCGTCTCCGCCGTCCCCCCGGGACTAAAGGAGACACTGACACTGTCGGGGCGAGGGATAGCGCCGGCGGGGACACACGGGGGACAGGCGGGGACACACACGGGGATCAGCGGGGAACACACACCGGGTTCGGCCGGGGACACAGGGGAGACCTGCGGGACACACAGGGAAGGGGCACACACGGGGCATCGGCGGGGCAGCCCCTCCGCCGGGTCCCTCCCCGCGCAGGGCTGGGGGCCGCCCGCCCGCCTCTGTTCCCCCCCNGGGCAGCCCCTCCGCCGGGTCCCTCCCCGCGCAGGGCTGGGGTCCGCCCGCCGGCCTCTGTTCCCCGCTGCGGGGCTCATGCCGGGAGGCCGCTGCCCTTCGCCCGGTGCCCCCCGAGACACACACACTCATCCCCCAACCCGGTACCTTCTGCGGGGCGCGGAGGAGGCGGTGCACCCCGGCCAGCTGCGTGGCGAGCGGGATGTCCTCTCGGAAGGTGTACAGCGGCGGCCGGGTGGGCTCGGGGAAGTTGGTGCTGTTGAAGGGGTCGGTGTCGTCGAGCAGCTGCACCCT
>VXAU01003653.1:60105-84480 GCA_013399695.1 Formicarius rufipectus
CGGCCGCCCGGGGAGCCGCCCCCGCCTCCCCCCGGCCCCGGGAGAACTCCCAGCCCCCGGCGGGAAGCGCGGGGGAGTCCGGCCGGGATATCCCCCGCCTCCCACCGCGCAATCCCCCGCCTCCGACCGCCCGCGACCACGGCGAGAGAGGGGGAATAGAGGGTGAGTGGGGTCGCCGGGCTCTGCTGCTGCATCAGAGGAGCGGGAGAGACCCACCCTTGGCTCCCGGGAGGAGTGTGAGTGTGCTGAGTTTAGTCTTCCTGTCGCAAGCATCCCAAATGGCCCCCCCACCAAGGAAAGGAAAAAAAAAAGTTTAAGAGACTGAGATTAGCTCACTTGGTTAGGGACTGGTACTAATAACACCGAGACGGTGGGTTCAATCCTTGTATGGGCCATTCACTTAAGAGATGGACTCGATGGTCCCGCTGGGTCCCTTCCAACTCGGAATACTTTGTGATTCCTTGATTCTATGACCTGAAACTAGGGTATTCGATATAATTGTATTCGATATTGTTGTGTGTGTTTATCTGTATTTGTACAAAACCCTCTCTGCCATTGTTGTACACACTCGGGATTCATTTGGCTTCCCAGGGTGTAGGTCGTGGGCAGGCTCCCCTCCCCGGACAGGAGGCATGCCAGGCGCTGCCTGGCTTTGCACATGTGCTCCCGTCTCACCTCAGGCCTTCTTCTTCCTTCCTTCTCTCCGGGGGAGATGAGGACAAGGAACCAAGTGCCTGGGTAGGCATAGAGCAGAGGGTTACACTCTTCAAGGTGCATCTGTACCATGTTACCCAGACTACAGCCTTGTACATCGAGGATGCACACACCCTGATGGGGGACATGGATTGCAGGAGAAATGCCATGAAATAAGTTACAGGTGAATTACAGAGAACAAAAGGTTTCACTGTCCTGGGGGAATGGCTGCATTTGCACAGGTTGAGCATCTTCCCACGAGGGTGCACCGTACCTTACAGCCATGAGTCATCACAGACTGTCCCTCCATCGTTCATGGAGAGGGCTGTGGGGCAAGTCCTGTAGCACTGTGAGAACTGTGGGATTTATCACAGAAATGTGTCTTAGGCAAGAAAGCATGACCTCTAGATCATAGTGTTTGCATGAAGCAACAGTTTCCTCCCAAAATGATTACTGGTTTGGGAGTATTTGTCAGCACAGAGACAAAAGGGGATTTCTGTCCACACGTGGTTTGTCCTTCTGCTTCTGGTATTCTTAGGACTAACTTCGTAATGGTTTCGTTTCTAGAGAAAACAGTAATGCTGCATATCTGCCTGCTTATTTAGGTTGTGTATTTTTGCCACCATGTGAAGTCAAGATTAAATAGGATATTCTGGTTTTGTAAATCATGATTTATTGAATTACCATTCAAATTCCATTTTTGTAAAAGAAATTTACATTTGCTTTTAGTCAATGATGAATATTAAGTGGTGTAAGATTGTTATTCTTGCTATTTATTGGATTAATCCTGACTTTTGCTAAATTAATATATGATGCCTTATTGCAGAGGCATTAGTATTTGGAGGACAGTTTTAAATAAATTAGGGAAGCTAAGATTTTGTGTAGAATTATATGACAGCATCCGTTTATCTTTCCTCTAGTACTGGAAAATGAAAACAAAGGATCTGTGCAATCCTTGGATCCAATGGAGATCAGATAGCTCTAAGGCTTAACATCTAGCCACAGGCTCTAAATCCTATAAGGAAGAATTAGACCTTGTGTGTTGTGGTCTTCAACTGGATTTCCAAACACAAGGTAACTACTGGAGATTTATTTTATGACTAGGAAGGAAGAAAAATAGAGCAATACAAACATGAAAGGACCCTGAGTTAGCCAGAGCTTTGAGGTGCATTTTTTTCCTATACATTCCTATACTTTCAGTATATATACATGTGCACACTTTCCTATACTTTTATTTAATTGTAGACCTTAACAAACCACTATAAATCTATGAATTTGAGAATCTGGATATTATTTTAATTTGAAGTCAATTAATACAAGTAGAAAGATAAAATAGATCTGCTGGATAAAACAGAGTAACATTACGAGGTCAGTGAGTGTGAGTATAGAGAGAGAGAGAGATACCTAATTTCCACATTTGGTTTCCCAGCGTTGCACATACTCTTCATAGGCCTTCTGAATCTAAAGTCTCCTTCCATCAGCCTGAGCCAGGGCTGTGTAGAGTTTGCTCCCTCCTCTGTCAATCACCACTTTATGCTTCTGCTGCAAAGATGTAGCTTGTCCTTTAAAAAATCCTTTCCTTATACCCTGTCTGCTTTCCAGACTGAAGGAGAGTGTCCTCCCCTCCCCTCTCAAACGATTTTATTCAGTGCAGCTGCTAAACTAAGGCAAACAGGCACCTTTCCTTCTCATTGTCCCATTACAGCCTTTCAAATGAGCGTAAGGTGACTTTTAAACGACCTTAATACACAGTCAGATGCAAACGAAGAGCCAGACACTGCCTCTCAGAACTGCATGGCATGAGGCACCGTGGGCATTGCATCTTGAAGGACAGAGACACAGGAGCAGCACATGCGGTTACCTCGCCCCATTTCTCATCATGGAAGGTAAAGCCTTCTCAGAGACCAAGAGCAATTTCCTCAGTCATGCTGAATGGAACCAGCATTCAGGAGCTCTGAGGAATCCTCAGCACGATCCGGGCTGTGTTCCTTCTGCCATCAGTGGGATCATGGTCTAGTGAGTCCCATTCCTGGAGGAGGCAACTGAGGGCTGCGTCACTTGCTGACCTTGAGGTCCCTGAGTCCATCTCACGTGCCCTTTCCATGAAAGCAGCTTGCACACTATCAAGTTAAGTTCAGTTTCAAGCTCATAAGTTCTTTTTACAAAACCATAAGGGGAAAATCCTTCACATGCATGCATTTTTCAAGCATGAAACATAACTTAGGAGTTTTCATTTAGGGCTGCTTTATTCATCCTAACTCATCCCATTATTGGCATTTCTTAGAAATACATTGTTAAATGAGTTAAGATGGCATGTCAAGCTTAAATTTGAATTTCATATTGTTGAAACCTCAATGTTAAAATAACATAGGGTTTTTTGTCTTTAATTTCCTCTTTTTTATTAAAAATAAAAAATAATTATTTGAGGGAAAGTTACTGAAAGCATATTCTTTAACCCAAGGACCACCCAGACACAACGTAAATGTATATTTAAGCAGTTTTAAAAAATGATACTAGGTATCAGAGCAGTTGGCACAGTTCCACAGGAGTATTATTTTTGCTGATGTGTCATCCTGTCAATACAGATCTAGATGCATGATTTTGAGATTACAGTGTAAGTATATAAAGTGGCCAGTCCTTTGACTTTATCTCTTTCTTTCAGATAAATTGAATTGCTTTCCAAACTTCAGTTTTTGAACTTCAAGCCAATTTTAGTTATGGGAGAACAAAAGCAATTTTAACTTCCATGATTTATTCACTTAACATTAATAAAGCTGAAAAATAGCAGTCTATTTGGTAATGGTAATCAAAATGGGGTTACAAACCACTGGAATTAAAGTATGGTAATGAAAGTGCTGACAGATCCTTTACTGTAGTGATGGGAACAGTATTTCTGCCTTATCCACACTATAATCTGTAAATAATGCTTCATTCTCTTAGTGAAGTGTGGAGAGTGATTTATTATCATTGTTAGCATGGACAGGCAAATAACCTGACACACTTCTCAAAATAATGGTGTGTAAGTGAAATCCAGTCTGTCACAAGACCAAAAATAATACTGTAGATTTTGGCCTCCTTCATTCAAAGTGCTCAGCTACCACTGAACATTGCCTGCTTATTCCCACCCTGCCGACAAGGAAAGTGGGGAGCTGACAGATCAAGGATGCAATTCTAATATGATTTTTTCTTTTTACAGAAGTGTTTTTTTACTGATTGCAACGAAACCTGAACTGGGTGCTATAAATTGTAACACGGATCGCAGAAAACATCCACAGAAAAGCCTGTCTTTAACAAAGATTTTTTTCTTCGGGAGCTGAGGACTTGTAATGGTCCCAGAGATTATCTTCATCAAGCTTGAATTGCAGAATCACACGTTCCAATAATGTTGAATTGTACTGAAAATTATTCTTTGGTGGTTGCTGGCTAATACTTTATATGAAGTAATACTGTGTGCTATTAACACTGGCTAATACTGCGGTTTGGTAGAGAAGGTGAGCTCAAGGTTTGCAATTCCAAAATCACTCAGTGTTCAAAGATGCTGCACAGATCTGTAAAAACCAAGACCCTAAATCCATGGATCATACCACCCAAGGAAATAATCTGTTAGATGTTCTGATGGTGATCCCGTAGATCATCTTCTTCTCTGCAAGTTCTTCACCTGAAGTAGCCAGGTCTTAAAGATGTAACCCTTGCTGAAAGGAATGAAAAGTGAGGTTTCTATGATGCACGCACTGCTCAGGGCCATATAATACAGTTTTTGATTACACAAATACCCTTGTGTCCCTTACAGGACTCCTGCCCCTTTTGGCACACAGGCAAGGGGATTTAATTCATGCACATGACTATTGTACTTTAGCATTTAATGATCAAGGCCTCTTGCCATACCCATTGCACGCTACTTAAACCCTGTTCTGATGACTGAACTAATTTCCTCAAGAGATTTGCTCCAGTGCACGGTACTAGAACAGATGATTGCTTCTCAACTATTTATCAATTTATTATCACAGCGCTCCTCTGCAGGAAGAGGTCATTTTGCCCCCATTTTATGGTTGGAGTGTTAGCAGACAAAATGGAGATGAAGTCAAGAGTAACCACTGCTGTTGACTGTCCAATTCTGAGTTGCCTACAACCAGATTCCAAAACTTCTAACAACACTATGTGTTAGAAGCATCACTGAGAGTGACCTCCTCTTAGACTGGCTGGATGTTCCACAGTTAACACCAGGCTGGACAGAAGAGGAAGAAATGCATGCAGTGAGACTCAGAAAAAGTCACTGGGAGTGACTAACTTTGCACTGGAATTTTACATTGGTAGCATTTATGGGGCTTAATAGTGAGATACCCCGACCTGAATCCTCAAGCCACTGCATTCAGTCCCTTTCAGTACCTCAACAAGTGAGGGGCTGAGCCTGCAGAAACCTGTCCTCTCTGCTACTCATCCCTGATTGCATCTCAAAAAGAAGACATGTCATATGAAGTCGTGAAGCAAAATTTATTCTGAAAATACTTACTCTGCATCTATGTAAGCTTGTATATACACATGCAGAGCCATTTTTTCAGATTCTAAAGAAAGTGCTCCCTACTGTTTACTCTTAATAACCCTACACATTAAACCTCCAGCCAAGAACCATGAAATTTATCAAATTTCAACTAACTGCTCAAGCTCTCAAGCCCATGGATATCAGTGAGGCCACAAACATGTCTAAGGTGTATAATGACACAGGTGTGAGACAATGAGAACAAAGAAGCATTACTTTAGAGTTATATCTGCTTGTGGGATTTGCTGGAAGTTAGCAAGTTAATGAATTGACTGCAAATGGAACTTGAAGCAAACTTTGATTTTACTCTTTTAGAACATTGCAAGAGTAGCTGGCTACAAGCAGTTTCTATTTCTGCTCTAGATTACTTTTGAGTTTACTGGAAATATAGTAGCCTATATTCCAACACAGTCTGACTTTTGACTTGAAAAGCCATTTGATCCACTTTGGAAAGTGTATTTTAAGGATGGCGCTAGACAGAGCTTGCCTCTCAATTTCTCTCCTCATTCTGTGATGCATGCTGTACACTCAAGGAGAAAAGTGGAGTGGTTAACAGGGGTTTCCTGGACTATGTCTCCAGAGAGGGCATTAGGCAAAGGCTATTTCCAGAAACAAGGTGAGACTATGATGGACCAGGTGTCTATCTTAGTACAGCAAATTCTGTAAGGACTCCCCAAAATTTTGGTAATTTCCTGCCCAGTAGTCAGCTGAAAGCATAATTCAAACTGATGTTTTTGGGTCAGCGATGGAAGTTGATGATTTCTTTTCAGTGGGATAAAGAATAAAGCACAATCCTTCTTCTCTTTTATAAAAGGGCACAAAAACTGAAAAAAGCCCACAAGCTGCAGTGAGACTGGTTGCTGAGGTGGTTCTTGTTCTTTGACATATGAATTTTGATATAAACTGACATTGGTTTTATCAAATATAAGGGTATCTTGCTAGTATGAGATCATACCATACAACTAAGCTATCAGTCTTTCTTGGAAAATGGGAAGATGCTGCCATGGATTACATTACTTAGCAAGTGTGCTGGTTTAAAGTTAAACCGGCAGGAGAAATGAATCCAACTCAGAATGGGATTGCAAGTCAGAATAACATTTTAATAAAAATATTACAATAAATAAACTGATACAGAAGGAAAAATCCGTTTGACCCACAAAAACAGATGTGCAGACCAGCACAGTGGGGCATGAGCAGAATGAAGCTCACCAGCTCCTGTGCTGAGCACCACGTGGCCCCCCTGAGTTCAAAGTAAAAAGAAAGAAGAAACCTGCTGGTGAAAATGATGTTTGCAGTCCAGTTGATAGTGGTAGTTGCAGTCCAGGCCCATTAGCAGACATGACCCCTCAGGTGGGTGTGAAGGTGCTAATGGCTCCCCAGAGGGGAGTTATCACACCTGAGTCATAAGTGTGAAGACAGGAAAACTTTCTTATTTCACAGAATTTCTTAAACACCCATCTTGTAGCCTGAGGGGTCAGGTGTGCCCTGGGCAGCTGCTGCCAATGGTCCATGGTGAGCATTTAATGAGAAAATGTCATAGAGGGTTTAGAATACACACTCACACAGTGACAAACTGATCCTGGCTACTATAACCAGGACAGCAAGCAAATTTTATCTTCAGATGTAATTCATGTCACTGCTCTTTCTTTCATTTTTTTCTCAAAGTAGAAGAGCTTGTGTTGTACACATATTTGTATAGAAAGCTTCTATCATTAGAGAACTAAGAAGAAGAGTGAAATAGGGATAAAGTTACCTGCTTACAGCCCTGCTGTAGCTGTGATGGCCTGTTTTGGCATTTTCAGCTCAATAGGAACAAACGCCAGACTGGACACAAGCAGTACAGATATTTAACAGAGAGCAGCCAGGAATCCATGGCCATTTGTTGGCACATGACAATAACTGAGGACTCCTGAGAAACTACCAAGACCTAGTTAATTTTTAAAGTACTTTCTAAAATGACTAAAAATACCCTCTCCTTGAGGTAAACAGCACATCTCAGTTTGAATTCAGAGCATATGAAATTTGGTTTAGTTTTTTTTTGTTACCATTAGCATTAAGCTACTGATTAGTTGTTATCACATCACTTTATGTCTTACAAAGTAGTGCTGAATGTTGCCTTGGTGACTTGTTTAAACTAAACTATGGAGGAGAAAAAGTAGTTCATAATTTTGCATTTTGGGTATCCACTTTACATTGTGGATGCTTATTTGATGCAAAATGATCTAGAAACTAGGAAGGTTACAATAAACAGGTTTCAAGGGAAAAATGTTTATGGAAAAAGACCACACATGCTTGAAAGTGTGCTTCACAGTTTATCAGTCCTGTTGTCAACAAAATGAACTTCTACAGCTTTAAAGCTTGTCTCCATAGCTGGACTTTTGCACCTTAGGTTCGATAACTGCTAATTAAGATACTACTTAAAATGTATTTTCCCCAGTCCATATGTACAGATCCAACAAGTGTATTCCAAGATTGGACCAAGAATAAATATTTGTGTTTTAGTGAAAACACAGGGGAGTGTTCATATCAACTTTTATAAACAATTGAAGTGACTGTAGATAATCCAGCATTATTTATTTTGACGTACAGTGTCCTATGCTGATATAAACATCCCCTGTGCAAAATTACTTGTTACTGCTTCTGTAAACACAGGATGATAAACAAATTTCTGGGGACAGTTAAATCAGAAGAATATTAGGCCTAGTGAATGATACCACCTACCTCAGGCTGAAGAGCAAGAAACTTAATCATAGAAATTGCAGGATCATTTGGACATACCCTTTTAATGATAAACACTATCTAGCAGATGATTTCGTATATTCCACAACAGTTTTAGTTAGAAATATTCTTCTTTAATACAGTTTTCTAAGTTCGTATGTCCTTACCAGTATAAACAATCCCTCGATTCTTGAATGCAGGCATATACTGGACCTCACCACAATCTCACAGCAATAAGTTCCACAGACTTAATATGAATTTTCTTTTTAAAGCCTTCCCCTTCATAATTTTGGAATTCCCCTATTTTTGGTTTTCTTGAAAGCTTGCATTATTATACAACTTCATAGATATTAATATTTTTACAGCAGTCATTGTTTTAATCTGTTTTCTCACCTTCATTTTTATTAATTTCCTTTGTAAAATAAACACATCTAATGTTTTCTTCCTCTCTTCCAATGGAAGTTTTACATTCCTGTGCTATTTTTTAGTCTATCTCTGAGGATGTTGTATGTTTGGCTTGTATTTTGGGGAGTGGAAAGTTGAAAACTGGACAGAGAATTGTAAGAATAAAAATAAACTATCTCCATAAAGCCATTGTAATGTTTTCTCTATTAGTTTTTATCCCACTCCTCATGTGTCCAAATATTTTTATTTATTAAATTTTTGGCTTTCCAGCCCCTGGTGTACACAGAGCAGGAGTTTCATTTATCTCTTCAGAATAAAATAATGCCATTTTCCTGGAATGGGCACAGTTACTATAGAACCTAATAAGACATTGTACCAGATGCATACTGCTTCTTCCAATTTATAGCAGAAACACATTGCATATTTTAAGTTTTCTGAATAATTTGTTGTAATGACTGGTCTTACCTCATCTCTCTTGTGTACATCAATGTGCTTGTAAATTTGATCATAAATATTTGTATGCATAGGCAAACAGAGAACTCCTGCATATCTGATGCTTATGGGAACAATTAAATGTCTTTCTCGAGTCACAGGTGGCCATTTTGAACATTGGCTTTTTGAAGACTTGCAAAATAATTCCTTGCTAGGACTCCTACTTAAAATCTCCTGCTTGAGGGCTGAATGGCAGAAGAATCCTGTTGCCTTTGGACCAGTGAGACATTTTCTGTTTTGCTAATCGAAAATATATTCTACCTGGGTCATACTTGGGGTTGTGGATACTCAGTTAATGTCCATTTTTCTTTCCTTAAAGGAACAAGAAGACATCTCTGTGTATTCAGAATGGATAGAAACTTGTTCTGCTGGTTAAAGCTTGCAGGCCTAATCCTTGGACCTGTGCCACTTAACACCAGTCAGCTAAGGAGTTTGGCTTTTGATAATACTTTTCACTTCAGTCCTTTGGACTTCTGCTAAGCGGTACAGAAGGAAAAACAACAAGCCTGCAGAGAGTTTGCTTGTCTGTCTCCTTCAATTGTGTTAGATTAAGAGGGAAAGCAGTTGCACTTCTTCAACCGTTGCCTTAGAGGCATTGGCAGTGCCAGATAGTCACAACCACCAGGCTACTTTCCAGCAGACTCTTCACTCTTCAGTTCCCACAAAGAGGAGGATGTGGCACATCTTCCTTCTTGGCTTGGGCAGGGACTCGATGTTAGAAAGCTTTTCATATGCTCTGGGCCCTAAACTTGGAACTATTCTATTCATGTGAGAAGTCTTTTATCCTGGTGGCCTAGTCAGGCTCTAAGTAAATTGCAGAAGCAGAGTTTGTAGAACCATAAATATTTGTTCCTGTAGGATTAGCCAAGTGTTTGTAGGATGCCCAAATTCATCTCCTAACAAGAAAGGGTGATAGCAAAATCTAGATCCTGTGAGCACTTAATATGCAGAGAGAAAGATCTCACTTTTTGAAAATAACTTCTGATTTTTATGAGCTTTTTTTAATCAAGAGGAAGGAACCCCTTGAAGGAGCTGTTTGTTTACTTGGTGCTATTCCTAAAACTCCTCTGTGTACCATCAAATCCTGCTTACTGCTTGAACTATTAAGTCAGAAGGCACTAAAACCTATGTTTTAATGTGATACTGTTTCCTTCTTTGTACCTTTCAAAAGAACCCCCAAATCAAACCCATGATGTGTAATTCTGGTGGTCTGGTCCTCACCCCATAGCTGCCATCTGCCAGCATCTGAGCCAAGGAGTAGAAATGGACACACCTGATTTAGGAGGACAGAAGGCATTTTCTTCTCTTGTCATGGAAACATGAATTGTACAAAATATTTTGTTATTAATATTGAAAATTTCTTCTGTTTGGAAGCTGTTTTGCATCAGCATGCTGCCCTCTGCTTGTTAGTCCTTCACTGTAGAAAAGTACTTCTCAATGTTATCTGTATGAAAAGCTTTTAGATTTGCTTTCTTTAGTTTGTGGGATTTTTTTCCTCTTAACTGCTGAATAGTGCAAATAACCTGTAGATCCATGCTGAGATAAGGAGTGGTGAAGGGAATTTTTGCTCAAGGCCACTGTACTCAAACAGACCTGGGCAGCTCCTACAAAACCCTGTAATGAAGACTTGGAAATTGACCTTGACCTACCTCTCCCTTCGAGCTCCCAAGTGAGTGAGTGTGAGACTGTGGATATTGGGAGTTAATGAGGCTGCAGTTAGAATAAATCGCATGTGAGGCTGTGGATGAAGCACAGATGGCTGAGGAGGATCACAGGCAGCTTTCCCTGATGGACAGAAGGATAGGGAGCCAGCAATGAAGTTCAGCCAGGACCTAGGTCGAGGTGAGGAGAATCCTGATTCCCTGTGGGACACAGGAATTAGGCTGATGGGCCAAGTCTATCAGTCAGCATGAAACGGCTCATTTTCTGCACCATGTTAGCCATAACAATGACCCCAACACTGGCACTCTCAGTGCCTTATGCTGCTGTGGGCGGGCCATCCCTGGATACACTCAGGTGATGAAGTGTGACACTTGCACAATACACAGATTTAATATAGATCTGGTATGAATGTTACGCTGAGGGGAAGTACTGGGTAGGCCAGGTGACTGATCATGGACCCACATTCAGCAGCTGCAACTGCAGAGTCAGTGGCATCCTTTTTAACTCTTGGCACTAGGCTGAATCTTGGTATTTACTTAATACTGATCTTCTTTGATTGAAATATTGGTTGAGCTATCCCAAGCATCCTTTCTGTCTTTCTGTCCTCATTTTAACTTGAGCAGGCTATGTAGCAAAAATGAAAACAACAGTCAAAACCCATGAAGGACAGTATTGCAAAAAACTCTGAGGGTGAAGAAAACTAATAAACTACTACTAATATATAGTTTATTTTCTTCTGGATTGTGAGACTGGCTTTCATACCTGCAACAGGAACGACCATTTTGTTCTGTGATATTCAAGTTAGTAGATAGTCCATCTTTTGTGTATTAGTAGTCAAAACCATTTTGGAATACTTTCCTAGATATGGTCGTATTGTTTCCAAAACAGAACAAACCAAACTTGAATATGATTTTGTAGAGTTAAAAAAGGTAATTAGGTTTGTCTTGCTTTCTTAGGGCACAATCTCAGCACCATACTCTAGGAGATCTACAATCAGATTCTATGACAGCAGAGTTCAACCCGAAAGGAAAAAATAGGACCTTCGAAAAACCTGCTGAGAGTTCTCTTGTCACAAAGTGCAGGCAAAGCAAAGAACAAAAGCTTAAATATTCATGTAAAAGTAATGCAACATCAACAGTAATAACAGCTTATGGATATTTTTCCTCTGAAACTGGCAATTATGATTTATGATTTATAAGTTTTTACACTTGCCCAATCTGCTGTTTCTAAAAGTAAAGCAAGGTTAAATGCAGCTGATAATTTTGAAGGGAGACAATCTATCAACTGAATTCAAAAGTATGACAAAGCAGAGGCACCATATTAAAAAAATTAGAGGATTCACAGCACTTAATTATAAAGAATGTCCTTATAGCTGAGCTCAGGAACAGAGTATTGTTGTGGTATCTGTACAGTCATATAGCAAGCAATATATCCTAATGAGCTTTATAGCTAATGAAGAATGACACAGAATGCAAATCTCTTATTAATCCGGATTAAGCAGAGAAAACAAACTTGTTTTAAACCTAGCCTTATAAACAGAAGGTCTAATCCTGAGCCTGCTTATATAGGGGTGTTAAACTAAATACAGTAGAAATGGTGTGTTTGCTCAGTGGTGGAGAACAAAGCAGGAGGCAGTCCTACAGACTGCTGGCGAGGGAGTTACTCTTTGCAGTGAAATATGAGTCACGGGATCACACAATTAATAAGCCAAAATCAACACAGGCGGGGAACATTAGGCTCATTTGTTTAATTATTCACTACAGGCAAAGTCTGTTGTTCATTTGATTCCAGAATCTGGGCAGCACCGTTTTGCACTGGATTGGTCCCCATTCAGATCCACCTCTAGACCAAACAAGAGAGTTTCTGATCCAAGCAATGGCCACAACTAAGAACTTTGGATAAAGTAGTATTTAGCTTTTGTCTAGGAGTTATGAACTGTCTACAAGGTATAATGGCTTAAATTGACACATGCCAAAAGATCACTAAACTTTCAACAGCTGTATTATGTATCAAAAAGCATTTTTATATATAACATTCACAGGGGAAGCAATAACAGACTAAAATGAGATTCACTCAAACACTCAGGAACTTGATGAGAATCTCAATTATTGTTTTTTATATTGTTTTTTATGTCATTAAAATACGCCATTTCGACTACATGGAAATATTTCATGCAGATGTGTCATTGTAAACAGCAGCTTAAATGGAACATTTTATCACATTTCATTGGAAGGTTTTGAAAAGATAAAGATTATTGGTTTTGACCATCAAAATTTCTGTGGCTGCAGAGAATTTTATTCAGTGATATTCTTCCAAAGACTTGCATTCAGCCCACTCTGAGCAGAAAGATACCCACACTTTCAAATCTGTCAGGAAACTGCGCAGTGATCTGTAAGCCATCCCTAAACAGCAGTAATTATTTTGCACAAAGGGAAACTAAGATATCATTTATCTTTTGGCCACAAAACACTGACTGATAAGAAACCAATGCTGAATTTTACTATTCATTTATTTTCTAAAGGAAAGGTGAAATCAGCTGGTGTCCCCAGGTATTAACAGCGGGATCTGGCCATCAAACTGACTCAATGCTTGTATGAGGAAGAGAGAACTGGTGGCGATTGTAAGGCATCAGCTTTTCTGCCATAATAAATAAAATGATGATTACCTAGATAAAACTGTTGCTAGCTCAAAATATACACTAAGCAGAGTTGAAATGAAAGACTGCACTATGTTCCTGTGAACATAGGCACTTAGTGGATGTCTGGATGTTCAGGAGTCCTGACCTCTCTCAGCTGGTCTGTGGATTTCAGTATTTAAGTAGCTGAGCAGGAGCTTGCAGGCTCAGCACTTCTGTGCATCAGGCCACCTGTTGGAGTGCCTAAATATAGTCCTCTGAGCTTAACCTCAGGCTTGACAACCTTGGCTATTACAAACTGCTATTGCACCTCTAGCAGTTATGCAAAAAGCAGTTCAAGGATCCCATGGGTCAGGGAATTAACAGGAAGACAACCCTAGCTCTCTCTGTGCAGAGAGAAAGGCAAAGCTGAATGCATTAGCAAATAATATAATGAGATTTGGCAAATAGTTGAAGCATGAGGAACCACCATGTTACCACTTAACACTAAAGCTGACGCCCAGTTGAAGCTTGCCACTAAAGAGGTAATGCAAATTCTTTAAGTGGCTGTATATTCTTTAGGCTATAAAGGATAAAAATCTAACAGCAGTATATAACTCAAATGTGGAAACTCGTGGAATTTCACCAGTACTGGATACATCCCTTTGTCTCTCCTTGTAAACATTAATTTGGTTTAGGAGCTGAAAAAATTATTGGAGAACAGATTTTGGTTATTCAAAGAAATCAGGTACTCTTTAACCTCTGAAAATGTAATTAGCATGCACAGGGATGCTTGTAAGTGGCCATTTGTTTTTAAACAAGATCATTCCATCACGAGTAGATAGATCTGTGTATGCAGCTGTGGGGCTACTGAGGAGACTCACACTAGCCTAGTTATTCCAATGCTGTAGAAGTGACCACTTGCAGTCTTTAAAAAATATCCCTTTTATATTGCTAGGTCTGCAGGGATGTTACATTTGTGTACATTTTTGTGTATATTATGTAAACAGCACTACTACTCTCTAAGTGAACACAGCCCTTGGATTAGCAATTTTCACAAGATCATCAGGCAGCATCTTGTCAATAGGATTAGCTCGCCTCATTTTCAGAGTAAGAGGGAAAACAAGAACCTGGATTCTCAGAACACTTGGTAAGCGTAAACAAAAATACCACAGCAGGATGATCACTTTTCCATTGAAAAATAATACCGTTTTTCTGCCCTGAATGGCAGAGGACTTATTGAGGAACACATGACAGAACGCTGGGAAAGAATAGAACATTACAAAAGGAAAAGCCAGGGCAGTTGCAGTAATGGATGTGCTGCTCTGCTGGGGGTCTTGGTCAGAGACCACAAGTCCCGGAGAACACTTTCAGCTGGTCTTGATTAAGCAAACACTGCCAGCACAAGTACTGAGATCTATTTCCAGGGAGATCTTTGAACCTTGTTTATGGCTAGCTGCCCCCAGCAGCAACCAGCTGACAGTGGGTGATGTTCCACCAGCCTCTGCTGAGCAGGCTGGATGCTTCATGTCACGCAGCCAGGGAAGCACAGTCTTCATCCAGGACACCAAATATCACCCCAGGGAGCTGAGTACTGTCTCCTGTGCCACACACTCTCATACAGCTCTGTGCCCCACATACATCACCACCAGGCAGGCTGCAGACCAGTCATACAGTAGCTCTGGTTTTATACCCTATAGATCATTACAGGAGAAAGTAATTCCTCAGACACACTTTGCATTCACAGGGGGCTACTGGATTGTTAGACAAATGACTTCTTTGCTACCACTTTCATATGGGACCGTTTTTCAATGATCCTTACACTTAAATAGAAAAGATGAAGATCACTCAGAGCCAGGTTGCAGGACCTTTCTTGTTGATGGATTGCAATATGCCTGGAATAGAGGTTTTGGTCCTTTTTACCTCCAGTTAATTGATTACCAATTAACTTGAGTTAAGCAAATTCAACATTAAGTGCTGGTCTAGACATGCCACAAATGTTTGTTCCAGGACATTCAGAAGAAAAACCACAAATATTTGAATCCTGGAGGAAAAAATGTGTGGAATATCCAGACTAGCATTAGGAACTGTGCTATTAGGTCAAGTGAGCAATGCAATTAATTACTGTGGGGTAAGGGTACTAAAAATCCTGGCACTGACATTACCTAATAAATTTGGTGTTCCAGATTGCCACTGACAGAAAATTAATTCTTTCATGTCACTTGGAGCTGATCAGGAGATATGTGAGAATTCACTGATCTCAGAGCATAAGGTTACAATAAATATGTAAATGCTTTGGGTAAAATAAACTTAGCTACACAAACATTAGCAACTTTCTTGTTTGTAATTTCTGCTTGTTACTTAAAGTACTAACAATGTATTTGCATTACATCTTTGCTTTGGTATGTTGATTAACTTGAGCTTAACAGTCATAAACCACCAGGAATGTAATGAAGAAAACTAGTATTTGTTTTACTACCTTTTTCCATACTTTAAAATATTGATGTAAGCTCAGTTTTTACATTCTTATGCTTTTCCCGTCTTTTAAGTCTCCCCCCTTTGTCCTCTTAAATCTTTGTTCTTCATGGGTGGGAGCAAGCAGCTCCACATCTCAACCTGTTCCAATTAAAGTAATATAAAAAACAACATTGTAATATTTTCTTTGACTGGCATCTTCCAGAAAGAAGTGTTATGATCAAATGATAAGACAGTTCCTGCCTCATGCACAGCACATTTATGTTCTTAGTCATAGCCTCCCACAGTTCTCCTGCCAGCCAAGTGGGATGTCTCATGGCATTTGCACTTTACACCTAACATTTTATCCCCTGCCTTTCCACGGGCGAACCTCTTAGAGTGTTATGTGTGTTATGTGAAAAAGCAGTGGCAGATGTCTGGCCTTTGACTCTGCCACAGACATGTAAATCACAGGGTCTCACAGAGGAGGAGGAATTAGCATTATGCTGCTCTCTGGGGAGTGGGCCTTTCAGAAAGTCCCTTTGAGCACAGGGCATGAAGAATGCTGTCGGCAACCACAGCGAAGGGACACCGTGTCTCCCCTCCACCATCCCACACGGTGCTTGTAGAGTGGGAGCCAAGCCCGTGAGCCTCATTTCGGAGTACGTGTCCTCATAAGTTTGGAAGAAGAGGCTATCAGACAAGTTGCCTCACATCCATGCTGGCCTAACACAAACTAACACGTGGATATCCCACCTGCCATGCCAGCTTCCAATTTCCCTTGTCTCTCTGTCCTGTACATGAGGTAAACTGTTTCAGAATATCCTTGCATCGCAATCCCACATGTTAAGTCCAATGTGTGAAGAAAGGGATGACAGCAGCTTTCCATGTTTAAAGGGGACTTATAAAAAGGAGAGAGGGGGACTTTTTACATGGCGGATAGTGGTCGGATAAGGGGGAATGGTTTTATATCCGGGTTTGGATATGTCGGTGTGTTGAGCCTCGTTGGAGTGTTGGGTGGTGGGATGGCCGCAGTGGTATGATATTAGTCTCCTAGGCTAGGCTTTTAGTCCATGCATCTAGGAGAGGAGGGGGTGCTCTCCCCTGGTTCCCCCGCCCCCCCCCGGGGCCACACGATGCCTGAGCCCTGGGCAAAGGACAAAGACACCACAACAGCTTGGGGAAGGTCCGAGCAGAGAGAGAGAGTTTATTCAGGAAGCAGGGACTTTTTATAGTCCCTTGGAGGGGGTTCAGATTCTCCAATGGGGGAAAAGGTATTGTGTGGCTTTGGGCCAACAGGGATGAGGGGATTAACATATAGGCGGGGAAAGGTCTCAGGCAGAAAGGTGGGTCACGCCCCTCTGTTCCATGAGGAGGGGTCTTGGAGAGCCGAAAGGACTCTCTGGGAAGGAGCACATGGTTTCGGGGAAGTGGTACAAATGGATTCTGGGAAGGGGAAAACATGGATTTCGGAGGGGGACACGTGGAAAAGGGTAAACACACATTTTAAAGCATCAGTTCAAGGCATTATCAGTTACATTCTGCATCATTTCAAGGTGTTATCAGTTATATTCTTAATCCATTCCCACAGTTTTAAATTGAAGGAGGGCAGGTTTAAACTAGATGTTAGGAAGAAATTCTTTACTGAGAGAGTGGTGAGGCAGTGGAACAGGTTGCCCAAAGAAGTTGTGGATGCCGCATTCCTGGAAGTGTTCAAGGCCAGTTGGGCTCTGAGCAACCTGGTATAATGAAAGGTGTGCCTGCCCAAGGCAGGGGGGCTGGGACAAGATGATGTTTAAGATCTGTTCCAACCCAAACCGTTCTATGATACCATGATATGCAAAGACAATGGTATTCATCTACTCATGGTAAAAGCAAGGCACTCCATGAGGAAGAAGAAACTGGGAGCTGAGGATGACTCTAAGACTAAAGTCTCACAAACAAAATACAGTCCTTGATTGGGGGCAGTCAGTGAACAGAAGTCACAGTGTTCACCAGCACCCCACTGCGCACAAGTTGGTGAAATAAAAAGTCACATCCCAGACCATCTCAGGAAAACCAGTAGCAATTTGGAAAGACCAGAAGTTGAAAGGAGGCTTCCTGTCAATGAGGTGCTGCTAACTAGAGGTATTTTAACTCTGGCAGCTGCTAAGTTTCTGAAATAAGTTAAAGTGAAAAAACAAACTGTTGTATTTAAAATCTGCCTATTCATGCCCAAGGTTTTGGGATGTGTGAGATGGGCTGGTGATGGCAAACGTACGGGTGATATGGTTTTAACAGGGAAATGTAGAAAAACTGGATGGATTTGCAGCCACTCTGCATGTCCAAGGACGTTTATTACTGGGCTGATGTCCACAGTGGGATAAGGCCCCATATAAAAATGGTCTGGTTTGGCAGATGGTTGAATAATCAGACTGTGTTTTTTAAAAAAGCTAAACCTGGTTACGTTTGGTGGCAGATATCTGAGAATGGCTGCCTGCTGGCCTCTCACAAATTCTTCTGGCCTTATTTATGAGGAGAATATGAGTCTGGTGAAACTGGGCAAGAAGGCTATAGGAATGTGGGAAGGGGCTGGAATACTTTAGTTGCTGAAACTGAAACTAGCAAAGGATGGAGCTTGTGGCATGGGGATGTGGATTTTATTGTCAGAGGCGAAACTCTGTGGAGAGAAGGTAACCCAGCCATCTTGGCGCAAGTTGGTGTCATGCTGGTGTGCTAGAGGTCTCGTTGCAGGATTTCATTCACTCTGCTTGTGAGTGAAGCAGAAGCGGGGTAGAAACCAGTCTGCCTGCCTGCTGGTTTCACAGATCTAAAGAACACTTGAGACTGAAAGAGGCCTTCGGCAGTCTTCTTGTCAAATCCTCTTGTTCAAGAGCATAGGTCCATGTCCAGATAGCTTTTGAATATCTGTAAGGAGGAGCACAGTTTGGGGTTGGTTCAATGAGAACAGGGGAGTTTACACTTGGAGAAGACCCATGAGTTTCTTCCAGTTTCTGGATTTGGTTTGAGCCTCATCAGTCCTTAACGATGGGGCAATTATTGCCTATTAGGACCTTTGAGGCATTGGCAAGAATCTGGGCTTCCCCAGAGTAAAATAGTGGTTATGAAGCAAAGATAAATGATGCTGATGGCTCTTCTTTTTTTTCTGAAAATCAACTGAAAAGTGTCGCCTGATGCTATTCTTTAAAGCAGTCATGCTTAGACTATATGTGTAACCTGGGAGATTCCTGCCCCCTACCACCTTTGAGCCCACTACTCTTTTGGTAAATTCAGAGATATCAGCTTCCTTGCATTTCTTTAGTAGTGTCTAGATCAGGTTACCTGTTTGATAACCTTTTCATCATATCAAATTAGTAGCTGCAAAAGCCTTCATGTCCTTTCCCTAGAACATATTTGCTGTTATGCATCGTTAGTTGTGTAGCTGTTTTTCATTGAAACATGCCTCTTTCAGAGAATGAAAATGGACTTTAGACCTTTGGTTGTACCTTATAAACTTCTTAATTACCAACCAATGTTCTTATTTAGTGTCTGAACTTGTGTCCTCTTGTAGCTATGCTTCTTGGAGCCATTGTATCCATATGTATATACACTTATTGCTTATTTTCTATGTGACTTTTTTAGACCCAGCTATATTCTGAATAACAGGCTATATGAATGCAGTGTATCACCCTTTCATCTGGATTTTGATTTTCTCAGATTTCATTTTACCTACAGAATGGCAAAATAGAGCCTCAGATGGCTCCAACTAACTATGAATCAGCTCTTATTTTTTGAGAATAGCAGAAAAAGAAAAGTTATGGAAACATCATCTTTCCCAATTGCACTTTTCATGCTTAGATTCATAATAATGCCTAGGTATCAGTGGGGAATGGGGTCCCACTGATGTAAGGCTTTTTCCAGCTACGTATGCAATCTTCTCCCCTGAGGTGACTAGACTAAACCAGCTAAAATAGACACAAAATGGAAAAAGAAAATTAAAAAAAGGAAGCAGGAGCTCTTTCTGGAGCTCAGCAAACTTGGGAAGACATGGCAAAGGGGGTAATGGAAAGTTGTGGCATGCTTAGGTAACTGTTGTATGATGCAGTCGTCTGCCTACCCACAAGACCTACCAAGTAGCCTTCTCATTTAAATTGCTAGTGCTTTTAATTTCCAAATATATGGGAAAATATTTTAAAAATTTGGATATATATGAAGACTTAGATGCTCTCAATGCTTTAACTAAGTATGGAAGCAGCAGCTTTCTTAGCCTAGAGAAAATAAGGACTGATTTTCATACGTGTTACTTCAGGTCAGTGAAGTGCACAGAGTAGCACTGCACTTAAGATGGCTGTGATAAGTTCTTTTTTTAGATAAGGATCATTATTTACTAGTTAAGGGATCAAATACAGGCTTTGTGCAGCTACTGTGCTCCAAAAAAAAGGAACCAGCGAGGCCTTACTGTGCAAAAGGTGACTGATTTCTTTAGTAGGCATAGAGTGCCACCTGCAGCACCAAGTTTGAAGATGAAAATGACATAAATAAAGCCATAGCCCTGACTGAAGTGAATGTAATATTATTATTATTTAAATACTGTAATGGACAAATCCACAGGATTGAAATTGGAAAATATTTAAACAAAAACCGAAACAAGATGACTCTTATTTGTCTTTAAAGTGGAATAGAGAAATTAATGAATAATCAAAATGAGTAAATGAATTGACAAAGCCAGTACATCAATTACTGTGAAAATATATAGTGACGTTTTAGGTGGGATATATTCAAAAATACATGTGAAGAGACTTCATGAATATCAAATATATATTGCAATTAAATTAATTTTAAGGAGTCCTTAATAATCATTTAAGATTCCTTAAGACTTGGAAACTTACATTTTGATTAATACTAATTTAAAAAGTGTATTTGAAAATATATGGTGAGTACTCATTACTGAAATGGATGGAAACTCCTTAATTCCTAAGCAGTTAGAAGGGATCTGAACTTTTGAACATATTTCATAGTTGTTTGTCTCTTTGTGTGGGTAAACTACCATCCCATATTTCCATACCCTTGAAATCTGATGAAATTGCAGCTTATTAAAAAGCTTGCTTTAAAAATATTTACAAATTAATTTGGAAACATTTTAAACATACTTTGCACTTCAGCAGAGTAGTGCCTGAAGTCATTAAAGTAATCTGCAGATGGAAGGTGATCTTTAAAGAACTCAGAATCACAAGAAATCTGCAAAGGAAAAGAAAAAGGCAGATGGTGCTGGCAGCCCTGGCATCTTTTCACGGGTGCCTTGTAACTGTTGTATCTCTGGCTTTGGATGCAAAGCTGGAATACGCCTTAGAAAAGCAAGAGAAAGCACTGATGCAGTGTCTGTACACAGGGCTGCAGCCTTGGCTCCCAGATGCTGACAGCATATTGCCATGGATTCACACAGAACATTGCAAGGAAACTGCCATGCTAACCCTGAAAACCCTGGTGGCCTTGGGAATTGCTGTAAGAATTTTGTTTTAGTTACTACAACCTGAGTTTGTGATAATGTTGTTTAAAGGCCAGTGGTAATTTTACTGTCAAGGTACTAGGGCAAAGGAATTGGCCTGTATAATTTTATTTTTTAAGTAGTATTTTTGCTGCTGTAATCAAAGGAAAAAAAATCAAGCAGGTTGTGATACAAAAGCCCTCAAATGTACCCAATTTCAGAGACAAATAGCAGCTTTGATGTCAAATGATGTTTGTAAGAATATTTGTTGTAATCCCCTGGCCTGAGTGACACTTTGTACAAGTTTCCATTTTTTCCTGAAATACCCCTTGCAGGATTTTAACACTAACTCCCCCCTCTTAATATTCCTGCTGGCTTCTGGGATAAACAAAAAAATCCCCAAACCTAAACTGAGAAAAACACAGTCATTAGGATCATCTTAGGAGCTAGGAGCTCTGAATAAGTCACGAGGACATGGCAGACATCAGTGTTCCTTTGATTAAGAATTTACTTTTTCATATTGAGCAAAAAAAGTTCAAAACTTTAATGAAAAATTAGAAAGGAAGTATAAATAACTTCTGTCATACAGATTGTTTCTAAAAATGTTATCTATTTTTTAACTTTTTTCAGCACAGACAATTTACTCAAAATAAGCTAGTCATGGCTAACATGGTTATCAAGAGTAAAAACATATTTTGCAAGTTCAGTTATTTAAAGAAGGAAGACTCCTGGGTTCTTCATGAAGGACCTGGAGAAGGGATGTTGTATTTCTCAAAGAAAACAGTAGGAAGATAATCTCCTGCCACTCATTCTGAAAAAAAGCTTTGGAGGAGGAGATTTTCAGCAAATATTCAGTGAAGTGTAGTAATTTGCATTTCTGTCCTTTTATTAGTGGCTTTAAAATGTGAAAATTCTCAGAATGCAGTAAAGGTATATTTGTAGTGAAAGACTGAAACATTTACTGTTTTTTTCTTCCTATATTTTCAATGTTAGCACGATGGTGATTTTTTCTATATGTAAACTCTTGCCTTAGGTTGAATAATACTCAAGGAGCCTGAAACTGCAGTTTGAAAATCTTAAGGTAAAATATTCAAATCTAAATAGCTCATATTAGCGTTATAGCTCCATCTCTTATACTACTGGTGGAAAAACTGGGGGGACCCTTTTGCTCTATAGACCCTTACAGAGGAAAATCCTGAATTTGTGATAAGGACATTTCAGTCATGTCTGACTGTGGTATTATTTGTACATTCTGTTGAATTCCAGTTTACTTGGTGGAAAGGTAATGGTCTGAGGTAGCCTAGAATCCTAGCAGACTTTTTTGTTTCCTTTTCAGAAGATGCAAGTTTAAGGACTGGCAAGGAAGGCTTGGGTAGCTTAAACCACTTAAGTCCATGCACCAAAGATAGGGAATAATTGGTTTTTATGACACTTGGCCTTCCCAAACCCAAACTCATCAGCAGTGGTGTCCGCATCTCTCCTCTCTTCTATTACCTGAGGTATAAAGGTGTTCTCAAGTGAGAAGAAGCCAGATGTTGCTGCTGTAGGGAAGTTTGACTGGGTATCTAGGGGAAAAAAGGATCCCTCTGAGAACAACTGATTTGGAGCTAAGTCTTAAAACAAGAAAATTTAGTATTAAAATCTCCACAAGAGGGCATTATTAAATATTAAAATAGCATTAGTTTCCAGAGCCTGTGTGTGAAAGTGCTGGTGACAGTATGATTCATCAGGTGGAATTTATTTTCACTCAGTTTTTCTTAGGGCTACTTGAGTTCTGAGATTCATAAGTCCTAGAGCCTGGAAAAAGACAATGAGAGGCAGCAAATATCAGTCCTCTGTGTTACCTGTAGCACAGATTATGCATATGTACTATTGCCACCTTCCCATCATCCTGGTGGGATGGAAGGAAAATTAGGAAATTAGGTCCTGGAAGTCAATGCTTCACAAAAAAATAATCCCTTGCCCAGTATATAACATGAGACTGTGCTTAATACTAGTTAGCCCATTAGGAGATAATGGATTTATTTGGAGATGTAACTATATAGTTATGTAGCTTGTTTGACACACACACAGTAGGAGGGCAGCAGGGGAATCTGATCTCGTGTGGTAGGAAAAGCTAGAAAAACAAAGGTAAGTGGAAGAAATAATTAGGAAAAGTAGGTTGTGATGTGTGGGAGGGAATTGTAGCAAATGCTGAACAGACAGTATAAAAAGGGACAATTAAACCGCTGAAGAGAAGTTAAGAGAAAAATACAATGAAAAGAGGGGTCTTTGGTATTTTAGTTATTGCCAGCTGCAGAGAAGTGACCACGTCCTTGACTGTGCTTGCTTCAAATAGTGTTCAGTGATGAGCATAGGCCCTGGCATGGAGAACAAAGTCATCCCAGGTTCACTCAGTTACCTGATGTCTTCACAGCCCTGTGTCCTTTCATCCCACAGGTTCCTGTTTATTTGCCAAGACTGTGCATTTGGTTGCTGTGCCTGGTAGCTTAGCCATGTCAAAGGGCATGAATTCAGAATTATAGGGAGAAGAAATAAACAGAAGGGATTACAATAAAGAAAAAGGGGCCCAAGGGGCTTGTCTTTATAGAGACTTTACAATTCAACCATATGGTGCACTCTGCTTGTACCAAGTGCTTTATTCCATGCAGTAAAGGTTGCTTATAACAACTAAGATTCAGCCTGAGATGTGCCACCAGAGTTTTCTAAATTGCAATACCTTTTTCTCCTTAAAGAAGTCATACAGTAAAAGTAAGCTCGATTATTTCCCCCTGCCAGTGAATATGTGTACACAGAGAAGCAATGTGTTGTATATCTTGTTGATCTGGTGATTTCTTCTTTAGAGAACAGTTAAAGCCACTAACAGACTCACAAAACCTGAGGAAAATGTTCCCCAGATCCCATATCACAATATCATTATATTCAATAGTGCAGAAACAGCTCACTACCACACTTTGCTATTGGGTCTTTTTTAAAATAATCCATTTTTATTACCCCCTCTCCCGCCTGATTTATTTGTTTATATATTATTTTGTTAACTTGGAGGATTTAACAGCTTCTGCTGACTATATAGGACTGACTAAATTGAAGTAATTATTTTTCAAATGAGTTTTCATGCTTGAATGATCCCCTCTTGTCAAGAACTTCCTTTGGCTCTCAACTTTTTTTACTTAAAACACATTAGAAAAACAACTTGCAAGAAATGATCACACCTTTCAAAACTGCTGTTGTAATAATGCTTCTAGCAAATTTGCTGTGGAGGAGAATTGTGAGTATTCTTCTGAAAGAATTAAAGTGTATAAACAAAACAAAACAGGGTCTTTTTTTTTTTTTTTT
>VXAU01003653.1:84486-157948 GCA_013399695.1 Formicarius rufipectus
TTTTTTTTTTTTTTTTTTAATGGGAGGGGAAGGATAACACTTAGAAGACTTGAGTTCTCCTAAGGGTCTGAAGACAGAAGAATGGATAATTTCAGCAACTTCAAGAAAAATATGAGGCTGGATCCAGCCAGAGAAGTAATCATCACATTGGTTGTAAACAACCAAGAATGGGTGAAGCAAAAATTAAAAAAAGAAAAAAAAATTCAAATAATCTTAATTCTAGAAGAGTAATAGAAGGCAGAAGGACCTAGGCCTGCCCTCTCCCGATAAACCTCAACAATCTGATGATCTCTGACCACAGAAGAAGGTCACCAAGGATCCACCCAGTGGACTTGCCCAAGGAAAGGAGTACAGCCCTGCTCATCACTGCTATCCTCCCCCAGGTGCTTTTGGAAGTTGTGATGTACCATTGGAGAACCTTAAAGAACAGTTGTGTTCTGCCTGCTTTTGCATGATTTCTGGTGCTAAAACTAGCACCTGGATTTCCACAAGTCTTGGGATTTGCTACTCGTTTCTTCCAGTTGTGGCAGTCAATCACTCTAAGCATCCTTCTATGTACTATTACCCAGGCACCAAAAGCAACTGAAGAAAGCAAGAAAAGGTTCCAGAAATTATATTAAGTACCTCATCCTTCACTGCGTTTTGCCTATTCGTTGTCTAAATACAGCAATATTATTAACTTCACTTTAACTTGGAATTACTCATGTATAAATTTAAGTTAACTCACAAATGTTTTCACCTGTGGCCATACTGGTAGCCTTCATCTTCTAGGTAACTTTAGTAGTTTCTTAGTTTGGGCTTTTTCAGGAGGAGACTCCAGTAAGACAGACCTAAAGGTGTATTGGGGCACCAGATGTTGGCTGCATGAACATTCTTGTCAACTTTGTTCATGAAGTCAGTCTGTAGGAGTGCAGCGATTTACAGTTTTACAGACATTGTCTGTAAATGGGGGCATTTGGTGCCCCTGAGTGTTTTTTCGGCTTATCCTAATCCTCATGATCTGAACATAAAATGTGTATGAATATGTACAAGAAAATCAGCAAAAACATTGGAGCAGGATTGCAAGAGGAAACTGTTATTTGTTCACTGTACAAGCTAAACATTGAAAAGGAGAAGAACAGTCTAAGTTGCAGAACACAGACTGGGAAATGAGCTTCTGCTCAGTTAAATCTGTTCTATTTCTTGTAGCCATGAAGGCCAGTAACAAAATTCTGAATTGTTTCTGAGGATGTGTCTTCAGCAGAAGATAAGAGCTGGGGTTAATTCAAACAGTTTTTGATTGAGGGAAAAGTGGAAAGGTTTGGTTTTGACCAGACATTTGACGATCTGCAAAACAAGGCTTAATTAAAAAGTGAGAAACCATAGCAGTGACAATAGGTGGCAGTGTCGTCTCAGAGAAATCCATTTCTTATATTTTAGCTTTTGCTTGGATTTCCTCTTCCAGGGGGTTGGGTGGGAATAATAACTGTGAAGAACATTAGGAGTCAGGAGTCAAAATTATTACTAGCTTTCATCTGAGGTTAATTTTCTGCCCAGATTTTTTTTTTTTTTTNTGTCATCATCTTAAAGATTTGTGTGAAGATTTCCTACTTGGAATTGACCTTGAATCCTACAGTTACAAATGCAGACCAAAAGGCCGACTTTAATACTTGGTCTGTATGCTAGGATTTGAAAGCCTAAGGGGCTCAATCAGCTGGAAAGCAATTCAATTGATTAAGGGATGAGTTGAAGTTGTTTAGGATGCTCTGCCTGCCTGTCAGCTCTTCTGGTGATTCTTTCAGGTTTCATATTTCCTGGCTTTGCAAGCAGCAATCTCTTCTCCCCTGCTGCAGTGTGAGACCTTGCAACCAGCAGCAGAGGGAAATGTCACCAGGTAGATGAACAAAAGTATTCAAAAAGTTGATAATACCAAAGAAACAGCCTGCCCTCCAGACTCACAGAGGTAAAGCTTTCCCTGTATTTTTAGTTATAGGCTAAAGAAAAGCAACGGTCTGCAGCTCTGAACAGTGTTCGAGGCATCTCTGCTCCTTACACTGTCAAAGTTGTTTTCCTGTGTGACCTCTGGCAACTGGCCTAATCTCCCCCTCTGCTGCTTAGTCTGTACAATGGAGATAGCAGTTTAATTTGCCTGTCTTCAGGGTACAGTTTGTCTCTCACTCTGCTGCCATCTGTTAGAGGAGTTCTGATATTGTCCATTGCATAATATAAATAAAATTATTTAATTGTTGAAGAGTTTTCAGGTTTGAGAAGAGCAACAGAAGGAGAGTAAAGGTAGCACATGGGTAAAATCACTTAATATGAAGTGCTTCAGTGGGCCAGGACCAGAGGTGGTCTGATCCTAAACTAGAAACCAGCAGTTAGATCACTGACCTATAATATGGAATGATCTAGATTAAATTTTCTCCTCTGCCAGAAAACATTTAAAGTTTCCAAATAACATGAAAGAACATTGATTTGTAGGAAATGGGATATTTATGGGGGAGGGGGAAAAGGCTTAGAATCTACTGGTATTAATTTTGTGCACAAAAGAGTGAAAACCATAATTTACTTACATAGAGCATTCAGATGAGTAGTAAGAGTTGCAGCACAGATCTTACCTTTCGGGCAGATGTAAGGAGTGCTGCTTGTGGCTGGGTAGCAAAAGCACTAGACAGGATTGAAACTCCCCTTTGTTATCTCTTCTGAGGCAAAGAACTTGGTCTTGTTGCCTTCCCCTGCTAGTTCACTGCACAGAGCTATACTGTTTAAGACAGTCCCAAAGAATTAGGGCATTCAAATTCTGCATAGGTTTTTTCCCTTTATATTACCACTAGAACCTTTTTTTGAAGTGCCTCCTGAGTTGGGGCTAGAGTCAAGGCACAGTCTCCACCATTGCCTCTCAGGCATATGAGCACCTCTGGTTTCAGTGTGCTGTGCCTGTTCTGTATTGCATTCTTGGTACTGGATCCTCAGAGGGTATAAACAGCCCATGTATTGGTGTTGCTGTGATGGCTGGTGTTCAGCCAGCAGCAAGCACTGTGAATCCCGAATCCTGTGGTGAATTTAGGTGAAAGAGGTCTTGCTTCACTGACTGCCCTGAAAGCTGTAAAATGCCACTCTGCTCCTGTTGTGAAGAACTGCTGATGTGCATGGCTGAAAAATTAGGCTTCCTATATGCTTCCCTTCCTGGGTCTTGATGCTGCTTGGTGTGCAATGGGTATTAAGTCTCACTGTTGACATGATTGTTTTGAAATATCAACCTGTGAAATTTATTTGTTATGCAATTAGATGAATGCTGGAATATAATTGAGCTTTTCTCTGGCTGTAAGTGTGTGCATTTGTTACTTTTCTGGTTACAACTGATCTTGGAAGTGCTTGGCTTGGGGAATTGGTGCACCTTGGTGGAGTGACTCGACATTTGTATCACCCATAGGTTCCATCCTCTGGATCCTTCATCATCAGTTATGCTTTACTCTGTAGGAAAGAAGTGTGTATGGATGTAAATGCCTTTATGATTCTATGAAAAGTAGCTCATCAGGAGCTCACAGAGGCATGAAAAGGAGGGAATTGGTGTGTGCCAGGTTCCTGGCAGATAACCTAGGACAAAGAACCCATAACAAATATGGAGAACAGGGTTATCCAGCAACTTGGAACAGGAGGGAAATATGGGATGCTGTTAGAAGAAAAGAATCGCTTCTTGGCAGCTAATTGTGTGGTATTTTAGATATAGTATGATTATTATTCAGACTAACAATCTTTCTCCGTACCTGCTGCTTGTGGAAACCATATCTCCTACTGACAGGACTACTGAATATTTGCTTCCTTTATATCTGCCCTTCCTGAAGTCTGTGGGGACTTATTGGATAATAACTGTTTTCAAGAGCCATGAAATATGAAAATGCTTAAATCCTACACCACTGAATTCATGAGGAATTAAGTACCTAAACATATGCTGGGTATCTGGGTTCTCATGATAGTATTTTTCAATTAAAAATCTCAGATATAAATATTCAGTTTTGAATTAATACAAAGTTAACAGGAAAGATATGCTATTGTATGAATTATAATAATATATAACACATAATATATTAATCTGTGTGCTATAATTCATATCTTTCTTATAATTACTTATGAATTATGAATATAATGTTGTATGAATTAATATGAAATCTCTGGTTAAATTTGCACCAAACTCCACTAAATTAGGTAACTGTAAGAAATGTCTTTGCCCTATTCCAAGCAGGAATGAGGTAGCAGAAGACAAACCATGAAACCGTGTATTCTCCAGTTCTTATTTCCTCATCTGCTGCTGTTCAGTTTGTGCTGCTGCATTTTTCACTCTGGAATGGCTGTTTGAAGAGGATGAGCTATTTTCCTGAACTGTGTTCTTGTAAAGCACTGCCCAAAGTAAGTGGAGACAGGGAAGGCTCTCCCACATGGCTCCTTCTGCATAAATGCTGTCAGCTATTGAGATGAGTTAGATACTTGAGCCAGCTGTGGGAGCTTGGATGTCTGCTACATATTCCTGCTGCGTAGCACTTATGAACAGTTTTGTAGTTTTTTATTGCACTAGAAAAACAGGAGCAAGACGGCAAAAAGGTGAAATTGCTAAAAACTCCCACCTCACAGCCTTCAAAAGTATGACTCCAGATAATCAAAATTATCTGATGGTCTGGCACTAAACAAATGAATTATTTCTTCAGTGTTCATGTCAGTCCTTTATATCTCCATTCTTTTGCATTATTTCTTTCAGAACATACTATTCCGCTTTCTGTCTTCATACAAAGTCTGAAATTGTGTTTACCGTATCTTCCAAGAGCTAGCCTGGAGCACTTATAGCCCTATCTAAAATCTTGATATATAAAGGAGAATGTAGCTTTATTATACTTTCCTCAGTAGAGACTAATGCCCTTTTTTTGTGTGAGTGTGTTTGGATCCTTTTGGTTTTTTAAGCTGGGCAAGGAGGAAAAAGGAGTACTAAACTTTTAATAGGTTACAGTATGATGTATATTAAAGTCACATCATTCATGTGTTAATATCTGTTAATATCATGTCTTTCAGTAGCTAAAGAAAAGTATTCCTAATATCTTCTTGACATAATCCTTAGAAATGTTGGTAAATTATAGTAATATTCCCTTGTGTAGATCACACTGCTTGCTGACAAAGCTTGGAAATCTAAATCTTTACCCCTAAAAGTAGTAGTGGTGGACTTAAAGCAGTGAACCTTAAACTGTAATCTTCTGTCAGTTATCCCTCACATGGCTTCACATCCCTGTGTCCCCAAGTTATACCCCGATAACTTATTGTATTTGGAAAAGTGAAATGAATAAGGTCAGTATACTCCCGCCTATGTGCAATTACTCTATTGAAGCAATTGTCAGCCAAAAATACCAACAGATGGTAAACTTTTAACTGATCTATCTGTGAGTAAAACTTGGGGCAGATTTGGTAAAATACATTTATAGGTTCCTGTATTTCAAGAAGATAATGAGGAAAGAGAGAAATATTGTTAAAAGCTAGGTGAATTTTTCTGAACTTGACATTTAATGTTTTATCTTAGGTCCAAGCAAAATCACAAGTAAATAGTTTGTCTGAATTAGCCTGTCTTAAGCACAGATACTGATCCTTTCAGATCTCTACACACCCCCTTGCTCCTGATCTAATGTACAAACACATTTTCTGTCAAACTACTTTCTGCCTAGCTTTTGATTACCAGTGGTTCTTTCTGTATCAAATTTATTTGCTGATCAGACGAATAGGCTGGATAAATTCTATAGAAATCTGCCTAAGAGACCTTGCTGTGAGAATTAAGAGGGGGAGTCTTGCGGAATTAGCAGGAAATTGGACACAGCACCACGACCAATATAATCTCCGACTAACGCCAATTTATTGCTAACAAAGCTTATAGTTTTATACAATTAGAGCATCAGCATCATACATATGTCAAGTGTTTATTGGCTACTACATACTGTTCACATGATTTCTTTATTCTATCGTTGGCTAAAGTTATGAATAACTATTGCCTTTATGGTCACAGTCCCCTTGTCAGGTAGGCATCTTCTTGTTCATTTATTTTGCAACTTCATACATATTTCCCATCCACAGTCTTCTGTCTCATGTATCTTTTTCAAGGTTCTCACCACACAGTTGTATTGTCTCCACAAACTCAGAATATCTGGATTGCTCATATTTACAATATACCCTTGTTCTTGCAAATATTCCACAGAGTCTAAGTGCTAGAATAGATATTTCTATTCATTATTATATAAATACTGTCTTAGAGGCTGTTGTAGCTATACAAAGTGTGGAGCTAAAGCTGTTATTTCAAGACTAAAATACATCCAAATACAGTTCTAGGAGAAACCATTATCAAACCTGAAGTGTGTGTACAAGCCAGGTTATGTTGCCTGTCTCCTGCAAATACAACCTTTTCCATGCTGTTTCCAGTCCCTGGTTCTCTTGTTTACTTGTGAAATGACTTGAGGGTGTAATTTCAATCCAGTAAACACTTCATATAAAATAATCTTCATCGTTTTGTAGAAGTAGAGCTGGTGACACTGGAACTGAACTAGCTTGCCTCTAAAAGATAAAGTTTGAACAAAAGAAATACTCCTTTCTAGTAATTGCCATGTCAGGCCAAAACTACCAGGAAGTTGTTTCAAATGTTAAATGAAGTATTTACATGTACAAATGGAGAGGATTGGGGTTTTGTTGCTTTGGACAGCTTTAATAAGCTAACTATTTTCCCACATCCCAGCCCTGGTTCTGCCAAAGCTTTTGAAGAAGTATGAGACTATTACTTTTATGTTTCTTTCCCTCCTCCTGCTATGCATCAGCTGAGAAGAAAAATGGATTTCCTAATGGGCTGAAGTGAGAAGAAAAGGGGAAAAAAGATTCAACTGTTTGTCAAACTTAGTAAAATCATTTAAAGTGGCCTCATGTATGGATGCATGCAGATACCAAATTACTGTTTTGCTCAAAACTTGTGTTTTTGGATCAGCAGGTTTTGAGCACTGTAGACTTTATCATCGAAATGAGTCTTTAAGCTACCTGCAGAAGTTGTGTTATAAGTGCAATTGAGTTGTTAATTATACTGTAGTACACATATATTTATTGAAGTTCCACATGTGACCAAGAGGAGAGGTACTGAAAATGAGCATTTTATTTTGCAGGATTAGATTAATTTCCTTGTTGTAAATACAGCCTTGGATCCATCAAGAAAGAAGCTCACAGTAGGGTTCTTCCATGCTTTCTAAGTCTGCTCTCTCCTGCTGTTTCCTAAACAGCTATTATTTGAGGCATTTCTTGAGCACCTGTGCAAGAAAAAGAAAAAGCTGATTTGAGATTTAGTTTTCTGTTCAGTGGGGAATGGGAATGGCAGGATGGGAGGGGGAAGGAGGGATTAGTCCTTCTCACTATGGCACTAATGAAAGTATGCTTCTCCATGAAAGAAATTTGTTCTGCTTTGAAGTCAGTGGAAGGACTTATGACGTGGAGAAGTTGACTAGTGATGTGTAACATCATGCAAATGTCTGTATTTTAATCTTTAAACTGAAAGTAATTAGTGTCTTCTGTCATTTCCAAGGAGGTTTTTTTTGTGTCACCTGCTGTGGATATTGTTCCCAACACATCCCAAGTGCACATACCACTTCATGCTGACATAAAGCCCTTTGGTCTGAGCATTGTCCCTGCAGGCCCAAAAGTTGCAGTAGCACTCTTTTCCATACAGAAGAGAGTGTGGATGAGTCTAACAATCTACTGAAGGAGGCGTATTTCCAGAGGAGTGCATTTTTTGAATCTTTGGTGTTTATCTTCACTTTTGTGGGGATGGCTTCTGCCAGTCAAATGTTTAAAGTTTCCTGGGACCATTAGAGAAGGAAAGAAATTCTTTCATACCAGTTTTGATGAAAATAATCTGAAATAAAAGGCAAAAAGAGGCACAACAAAGAGTATTAGTGATGCTTCTGACACTCTGTGCTGCTTTAGCCAAATAGATGGACACCTGCTGATTGTCACTTGTTTAGTGAGGATTCCCTCTGTTCCCTCCATTTCTTCCCTCACTATTAGAATTACTGTGGAATTACTTCTTCATTTTTATTTTACTTTTTGGTAGAGGTATCAGGAACAGTTAACTCTGAATCCTTTATAAACAATTATACTACATATCTGTGTCTCCTCTTTTTTGGGAAGGATGATTTTATTTTTTTTTTTGAGATTCGTCTCCTAGAGGGTGATTTTACCCATGTATAGATATGCCTAGTGTTCTTAAAATGTGAGCTTCTGTACTGACTTTTTCTGAAAGCCTTGCTTCCATTTTTCTTTAGTACAAATTCCAAATAATTCTATATTGAATTTAAACCCTCAGCTGTGCCTAAGTTCAAGCAGGCTTATGAGACTGTCTTTGTCATATAAAAGGCTTTAGGCAAGATGGGCAATGGGGAAAGAAAAATGAATTCAAAAAGTCTAATTGCCTTAGGAAAAACTGAGCAGTCAGAAAGTATTTTGGGGGTAGGATAAGGAAAGAAAGATGACTTTTTCTTTTTTTTAAAGAACCATGTACCCTATGCTGATGGGAACCACAGAAAGGTTTCATATAGTTTTTGCTGGGGTTTTTTTGCTTATGACTGTTTTCAGCCATCTTTTTCTTTTCTCTGCCTTTTCTGTAGTGAGAAAATATTTCAGCTGTTCTTGTTGACTAGTATTTTTTCAATGCTACCTTCTCATACAGTTTAATATATGTTTTAAATAAGGACATTTGTAGTATTTCAACTGAGAGTTGTTGAATGCCAATTTGTGCATGGAAAAAGTGCTTGTCCAGCCTCTGAAACATTCCTTCTCCTTATAACATACAAATGTTTCCACTAGGTATTTTACTGGGAGTAGTTTCTCAGTCTTTAGATATTATCTTTTGTTTGTTTGTTTAGGACTTCTTCTAGAAAGATCTGTGTCAGAGAAATCACTGATTCCTAGAAGCTTCCAGCAGCCTCAAAGGAAAAGGGAGCAAACTTAGTGTGTTTAAGGTCAGGAAAGCAAGGTCAAGAAAGAAAGAAACCTGACTTTAGTTTAATTTCCAATTGCTGCTAACTTGAACATGGTGTGGTGCTGGAGAAAGGCAGTATACTTACAGAAGAGGCATCTTGCAGGCACTGGTCTGCTCACTGTTCCTGCCTGCGATGCCCAGCCCAGTGGAATATGGAAACTGATCTCTGCTTCCCAGCACAACATATGTCTTGGTCTTGCAAATGCCAAATGGGGTACTGCACTTGAGGATGATGGTCAAGTTTGAGCCCAGCAGTATCCAAGTTTGGATGGTGGCATGTGGCCAGCATTTAGTGTCCATCTGGCAAGGAAAACAAGTGGCTGACTAAAGCCCTTCCTACAACACAGACACTTCACATGCTGGCAGGCGGAACTCGGATGTCTGCAGGCATGATGCACCATGTGCTGTTATTGGGGTCTTCAGCTCCTGTGAGAATGATGACTTCAGCCTCTAGCTGCCACCTGTCAGATCATTGCTATAGGTTATTCTCATTGAATTTGGCTTTCTGGCCACAGTGGAAGCTCCTTTCCTCTTGCAGAGAGGACAGAGGGCACTGACACAGCAAGCATTCTTTATTATGCCATGTTTCCCTTAAGGTTCTGTACCACTTTCCCACTAAAATTTTACTCCAGGCTCTCAATCATGGCTGGGAGAGTTACCAACCATACCAGCACTCCTGTGTTACATGCTTTTAGATCTCCCTCTGTGCATCTTGTAAGAGTTCCTCCAGGCTGGGAGCCAGGCATGTGTACTCAGAAGTGAGAGTATACTCATCCCACTGTGCTCCAGGAGCCTGTGCTAGGAAGGAGCAGCACTCTGCTGTGGCTGGCATGCACACAGTCCACAGAGGGAGGCTGTAGCTTTTTGGCCTCTGGGGCTCTTTGGTTAGTGGAAGTGATGCAGCGATGATGCTATCAGTTCTCCCAATTAAAACTATTTGGAAGCTATTATAAGAACGTCTGCAGAAAATTCCTAATTGCTCTTCAGGTTGTAAATGAGTGTTTTCAAGGAAGATCACTAAACTGAGACTGTTAATCTAAGTTCTCCTTGTCTCTCTGACCATTTATTTAGTAACTCCTTTCCCCTCAGAGCAGCATATATGGATACATGTTTCATACTGCTACCTTGGAGATGACTGTTTGACACCTATTCTTCAAATCAGACAGCAGAGAGTTTGTGTTTTTGCCTTACAGAACTAGAGAGACAAATTCAAGCTGCTGCCAGAGGTGCAGCAAAACATCTTGTCATGGGTGGGTATTCCCCTTCTATCACACAGCCTATTTTTCCACAATTCTGCTGCTGGTAGAACTGGCAAGACCAAAGTATATTTCCCACTGTTGGCACCCCCACACTAACAGTGGATTTCAAAGAGAGGTGTCTTGTACGTGTCCCCTCCATGTTCTGTCTGTCCCCCATCACCCCAGTTCACTGTTTTCAAATATATCAGACTGAACTCATTGGCTTTGCCATGAAATTTTAGCACTGGGGATAGACACGTGATGATACATGGAGCATATGCAGAAATGTAAACTCCTGCTGCTCTCAAAGTTCCTCAGATTTAATGTTCATCTATCCAATTAAAGCATATATCTATCTACACAGCTTGCAATTTCAAGATTACAAACCATGTTCCCATGTTGAAACAGTGCACAGTCCCACCCACTCCTGTAAATGTTTAACATCTGAAAATGTTCGTGTAGCTGTCTAACAACATTGTAACTCTGCAGAAGTTTCCATTTTTCACTCTAGCAGCCAGTGAGTAATTTGTTGCAAATGAAAAATTGAATTCTAATCCTGATTATGACTGGCCTGAAGACAGGGGTGATAGAAGAGGAGATTCCACAGTTGTCTTGAGAATAGTAGTTGCTGCCAGGGGCGGTGAGAATGGGAGTGTTTCAAATAGCAAACCAATGTATACCTGCCTAGCTCACTAAAATAACAGAGCTGTCTGTCCAAAGGTTGGTTCTTTTGCTTCCTCTAGGTTGCTGGGGTGTGATGACAGTCCTGTCTCTCTTTCAGTCCTGAAGTTCATGATAAAGGCACTGCTGTAGCTTGTGTGTCTGTAAGGTGCCAAATGCAAACTTTATCAGGTCTACTCTGTAAGTTATCACTATCAAATGCTGTAAAGTCTGAATATGTTATTTCCTGCTCTTATTAGAAACGGTATGGCAAAACCCATGTGAATAAAGTGTTTCATTTGAGCATGATGAGAGCCCCAATTTAGCAAATCTGTGACCTATTTTTTGCTTCAAAAGCATTTTAAGTATGAAATTTATATTATTTACTCAATATATTTAAATTGTTCCCCCAACTAGTTCTAGTACATAGAAACCAATAAAGCTAAGACTATGCAAACAAGGCAAGCAACACATCTGAGTTGAAAATTCGAGAAAAACCTAAAAACAAACTGAAGGAACTGTAGAGCACCCGTTTGAAATACAAAGTCTTTGTTTCGTGATGATGTTCAACCTTGTCCTTTCCTTTTTAACCTTTTCTGTTGTAACACCAGTTGACAGTCTCCTGGTTTTAGCAGAAGATATAAGGGCCCAGACTGAGTTTCTCCTCCTACTCTGCAACACCGATGTCTTAACTTTGTGTGAACCCAGTCGTTGGTCGCTTTTCAATACTTTGTGTATCGCAGGGAAACTATGGGTGGAAGAGGAATAAATTGAAACCTGTGGAAAACCATCAAATCCCATTTCTGTTAGTTCCTAGTAACTAACAAATCCCCTGCTTGATACAGTTATATGCATTGGAAAGTTGCTGACTGTCCCTGATGACTACTCCTTACATTCAGCACATGAACAATAACATCTCCTAGTGATACTGGCAAAAGGCAAGAGTTGCAGAGTAACAAACTCTGTAACTTTCAGTCAAAGCCTCCACTTTCTTTCCACATTGATTCTTTTCTTTTCTTTTCTTTTTTTTTTTTTCTTTCTTCTCCTTGTTTTTTCTTGTATTCTTGTTTGGTTGGTTTGATTTGGTTTGGTTGTGTGTTTTTTGGTGTTTTGTTTGTTTGATTGGTTTTGGTTTTGGTTGGTTGGTTGGTTGGGGTTTTTTTGTTGTTGTGGTTTTTTGTTTTGTTTTTGTTTTGTTTGTTTGTTTGTTTGTTTGTTTGTTTGTTTTTCCGGACCTTTTAATCACATTTGAGAATGAGAGGAAGAAATACTAGCCTTGGAACCACCTTCTCCAGTACCTGTGTGAATTAAGAGCAATGCAGAGTCAGTAAAATGAAGTGATTCCCAATTCTCCATCACCCTTATGCCTTCTCTAGAATGACTTTGCAGAAGTCCCATCAATCTAGATACATCACTACTTCCTTGTTGCTGTATTTAAAGTGCTGCCAATGTGCTGTAACCCCATGGAACTGCCACCACACTGTCTGTAAGTGCTGGATTTCTGACACAGCAACATCACAGACTTGCTGGCTGGAGCACTGACTTGATTGCCTTTCTTCTCTAGGGAGAAAGTTTATAGTCTGCTATCTATTTGTAACATGGCAGTTTAGAAATGCCAGAGACAGGAAATTGGACCAAATGTGCCATTCATAGAGTTACAAATGGGAATCATTTAATGTTAAAACCGTCTCCTGCTTTTACTCCGCTCTCCCTTTTCTAAAGGTCAAGCTATTTGTGTAGAAACATTAAGCCAGCTGTAGAGAGGTTGCAAGACCATTCCAGCTACACTGTGATGTGATTTTTATCTCCCATCTTCACAGGCAATGTCAGTCATAATTAGTGTTATACACAAATTCCTCACTGGGATTCAGGTTTCACATGATTAGGAACTAAACTATGTAGAGTGCTGCTCTTCTGACTCTGTAGTTTCAATTAACAGATTCAGTGATGAAAAACCACAGTGAGAAATGATGGCTGAGGTCAGAGAGGTTATCTTTTTTTATAGCAGTTGTCATCTTAAAGGAGAAAACACAAATGAAAGAGAGTTTCATTAACCTCACTAAGGAAATGGCTGCCACAGATAGTGTGTCAGCAGGAAAAGCATGATCAGGACAAAATCCTTTCCATGGCCTCGATCACTGCTATAATCATCCTAATCCCCAGTGGGTATGGTGACGAAGCACAGTACAAGCCTGCTGTAGCCTAGCTCTGTTTCATCGGTGAAGCGTGTAAGCAGATTATTACTGGTCTGATCAGTGCTCTTGCCAATCAAGAAACTTTCTTTACTTTCGAGCAAAGCATAATAAATCCAGAGGATGAAATAAATACGGCACAGTGCTGGGCAGAGAGAGAAATTCAGCACTGTAGTCTAGGGAAATGACCCTGGATTTCTTCCTTTTCTTTTAAGGGACCTTTGAGCTCTGGAATCCCATTCTAAGAAGCATTCAAGGGATAAAATGTTCAACAGTGGGAAGGCACATGGACATGCTCCTTACTTGGACTGTGTCCGAGTTCTTGGGAGCTGTGTGAGTGGACTGCCACAAAGAGATATTATTACAGAACGGACTTAGTTTTGGTGACAGTGGTTGTAGTCTTGGTCTCAAGCCCTCAGCAGTGTTGATATGCTTCTGTGCTCCTCTGGCCGATTGTGCCCTCTTAGTGCCTGCTCCTGGCTGCTTGCCACACTTCAGCCCCTCAGTCTGAGAGTAAGATGTGGAGCAATAACTAACATACTTCTACTTTTGAGCAGAGTTGAGCCAGCCCTGGCCTCATATGGACCTTTTCATGCAAGGATGTTTGCCTTCATCCTGCAAAACATTAACCCTGTTTCAATTTATATCAAAGGAAAATGGAGGACTGACTGGAATTGCCTTAGCTGAAAATGCACAGGATGTTATCCCTTATTGCAAACATAACCTGCTGGCCTGGTGCTTGTTGCTAGCCAAGCCCCACCGAGAACACCAGGGTTCATGCAGGGAGTGGAGCCTGTTTCAAGAGAACAGACAGCTTGAAAAGTTAAGTCCTCTCCTTGCATTGAAGGGAAAAAAACTCCACAACCCAAATGGTGAATGCTAATTTTACTCTCTTGATATGCTTATTTGCCCCACAGTAGTATGAATTGTTGCATCAGGTAAAAAAATCCAAGACTTAAAGTATAATTTCAAGCTGAAGCCCAGAACATGTTATGGGAAATGAGACTCAGTTGCCCCTGTGCAGCATGCTAAAAGGTAAGGAAGTTGTCTATGTGCAGACAGAAAGCCTTTCAGAAACTAATATTACCTCCTCTGGCCTATATTCCTTTTTTTTTTTTGCTGCTTTTGAGCAGCATAGACTAAAATGTAAGGAAGAAAATGCAGTTAAGGATTTGAAAATACCTTCCTATGTTAAAAAACTCTCATTTTCCCTACTGACTTGGAGAGATGGCATTTATTACCTACTCTTGCAAACACGAACTTAAGTGTAACTTCACTCAGATAAGAAATCCTAATAAAAGTGAAAAGTGGGTGAACTGCTTAGTCAGTGAAACTGCTTTTATAAATATTTGCAGAATTGGAGATTAAAAGTGCAGCTGTTACTGTGACCATAGAGGCAGGAAGATAATTCCCTAAATAATTTAAATTTAGTTATTTTGTGCTTGGGGAATACTTGTAAACTGTTCTGAATTTAGTATTTGTAAAATCACAGGCACAATATCTGCAGGGAAAGCAGGGGGAAGAGTTTTAGCCAAGTTTGTGAATAAGAGGTCCATAGAGAAAAGGGGAATGGGTATACATGACCTTTTATGCTCAATATGGAAATTCTGTATGTTAGGGGCACAGACAGTGACTATGTCTGTATGCCTGCTTTCAGAGGTTTTTAGGACCTTTTGTGTTGGAAGGCACCTCTGGAGGTTTCTAATTCAACCTCTTGCTCCCCAGCAGCGCCAGCTCTGAGATCAGAACAGGTTGATCAGGGCTTTATCAAGTTAGGTCTTGAAAACCTTCAAAGACAGAGTCTGCAAAACCTCGGTGGACAACTGGCTTTTGCCTTGCTTATGGTGAGAAACTCCTGCCCTCTCCTGGTACAACTGCTGCCCTTTGCCCCTCATCCTGCCATATGCCACTGAAGAGTCTGGTTCCAACTTCTGGACACCTTCCTTGCAGGTGCTCGGGAATGCTGTGAGGGTCCCCTGAAGAAGTCTCTTCTCCCAGATGAGCAAGCCTTTCCTTATTGGACAAGTCCTCACCCTCCAGTCCCCACCAACCTGGTGGTCTCTGCTAAACCTCCTACAGCTTGTCTTTGCAATTGTGAGGTTACAGCTTGTCTGTGCCACTGTGGCGTCTGGATGCAGTCTGACTAGTTCTGAGTAGGAAGAGATAGCCCTTAGTCTGGGGGCTGTGCTTCCATTAAAACCATGCTGGATACCTTGTTAGCCGGCTTTGCTGCCAGGACACACCGTTGCTTCCTGCTCAGCTTGGTACTTACCTACATCTCCAAGGTTTTCCCAAAAGAGCTGTTCCCCAGACAGGCTATCTGCAGCCCACAGTGTTAAAAGGGCGGAGTTCCCATGTTCCCATGGGCAGGACTCTGTCCCAGTTGAATTTCTTCAGGTTAGTGTTGGCTCCTGCCTCCAGCTGTCCAGGTCCCATTTAACATCAGCCTTGCCCTTGGGGACATCAGCAGTTTGATGGCAGACAGAATTTAGTGGTGCATAGTACATTATTTATGTGCTTTTAAAAAAATTTATTTATTTGGATTTATTAAATTTTTGTGCTGCTGGATTTGTCCCAGTTCCTTTTCAATGAAATAAATACCAGCAAGTTTCCTCAGCATTATTCATGTTTTGAGGATACCCCTTTGTTATGGAGAAAAAACACAAAGACGCAATAAGTATTCCTACTTAGGCCCACTGTTGAACTCCTGAACCTACTACCTGATTTTTCTTTCTTCTCTCTGCTAGAGAGAAATCATACAGGGAAAGAAAAGTTCCATGCAAAGATCCCTTACCGCACAACTTGGGTATAAAGAAATTTGACCCTAGCATCGAAATCTGTTGAGAACAGCCTCATCTTATGGAAGATCAATCGAGTTCTCAAGGCTGTTTTCACAGCATGGAACTCCTTTATAGGTCAAGGTCTTCTGCCTGCCATTTCTACTTCCCTCCTTTCCTTCAGGAGACCTGGAGCATGCTGGCTGGAGGGAAGGGCTGTTCATATCTTCCAGGAGTTGCTCGATCCACGTACTTGAGTTAAAAGGTTATACAAATATATCATGCAGATGTTGTCTGCATGCTATTTGGAAGTTCTTACATCAGCAGGGAAGAGTAGAGAGTATTTTCTTGTTCAATAGACTCCTCACTACATGCTCAGTAAGGCTTTGGATATCTCTGCCTTCAAAAATCACTCATAGGTTCAGGGTTGAAATGGGGAGGGAGAAGAACAAACAATCCCATCTTCCCCTCAACCTTTTACTCACTGATACACAGTGATCTACATCAATGTCACCTAGTGCTGGCACAGAGTGACTTTTATATATGCAGATAGCTCAGAACTTTGGCTGCTCACATCTTTCAGTGTTAGAGCTCATTTGCATCTCTAACTGTACGCCTTGATGATTGCTCTCTGTCACATGCCTGGAGTTGTCTGCAGTTCCCCCTCTGCATCACCTGCCTCCTCTGGTTGATCTTCAGGGCTGTCTCCAAGCAGAACACCTATGAAATAAGTTACAAGATGAAAGGCCCCTCTGCTTTCAGCATGGATCTGCAACTACTATGCCCAGAAGACTGATGAGCTTTGATTTCACTTTTGATTTTTAATGATATCTAATACTTGAAAAAGAAACATTATTTTAAAATTTTATAATTTCTTGCAATTTAAGGAAAGAACTGAACTGTTCTCTTCCAGGTTGTCTTTGACCATCCTTACTCTTTATTTGAATCTGATTAACAACTGTTCTTGAAAGTCTGTCAGTTCTTGAAGCAGAACCTTAGTACTACTGCACCTTCAGAGAGAATTAACCAGATATCTCTGGGTATAGTGAGAGCTAGGTGGACTTCTTAAATCTGGGTTTTTTGTGTGGTAATGCAGGGAGAGTGGAGAATGTTAAAATCAAACTACTTAACAACAGCCTTCCTGACTGTTATGAGGGATCAGCCATAATGTGGGATAACAGTTCCGAAGTCACAGGTAGAGAGCTGCTTTCATTTGAAAGTAGCATCATTAAGAAAGAAAAAAGAAAAAAAGCACTAAACATCTGAAATACCTTTTAGAAAGATGGAAACAAATGTGAGTTCTAGTACTTTTGCAAGGAATTGTATCAAACAAATGCTTTCGAGCAGACAACATAATGGCCTATTAGAGAAACACAATGTCACTTGTAGGTGGCTAGAAGTACCAAGTAGGAAGATGATAGTGTCACTAAATGCTTCTTCTAAATTGCAAGGATGGGTGTTCACTGAAATATTTTCTGGCTGAGTAGAGATACAAGTGCAGATAGACGGGGGCAGGAGGAGGCAAATAGGCTGTTTTCCCGAAAGGGCTGTTTCCTGTCCCTTAATCTTTGTTCTGACTCAAGCATCCAAAATTTGTGGATTCCTTACTGAGGTTATAACATCATTCAGCTATGAATAGATACCCAGTGAACATAGAAAAGTGTCCATGTTTGTTTCTCTCTCCCTTTGAAGTGGTATCCAGAATGCTATAATATTGCTGTCGTGATAGGGGAGGGGGGAAAAAAAAAAAGAGTCACAGCAACAAATTCTGTTTTCTAGTATATGGAGGAATGTTTTAGTTGTTTTATTCTGATGGCATGAATAGAAAATTAAGTATAAACTGTGCTGCAAAATGCAGTGTAGCTTGGGGATGTCTATACTAATTTTAAAGGAGTCAACTTGAAAAATCAGAGTTATCCAGCTTGTACAGTACCCTGCACTGACACATATTGTCATGTTATTCAGACAAAATACTCATCAGGAGTTAACTTGATAAATATGTTACCTTAGCAACAAGAATATTAACAACTACAGCAGCAAAGTATAGCCAGCTTATACTTTGATTTCAGGAATAGGATTTGGTGGGCTGTAGTGCTATGCAGTACTGGGATAAAAAGTAATAGTAAAGCTAAAGAAGAACTGAATGTAATATTTATTGTGTATTTAATGCTTAGGCAGTTCTGGTTACTAGAGTGATTTCAAAGTAACACAAGTGAAAATAATACATGAGCCAGAATATATTGGCAGATCGCTCCACATTCTCTTTCCACTTCTTTGCCTAACCTGCATTAATTTTACATTTTATTTCTTCTTAAGCAAAACCTATCATAAGCTTTTAGTATCCCTTATTTTTTCCCTGTCATTCATGCATTTTATCCAATATGTAAAACATTGCATTAATGAGAAATACTTTCAAAACAGCAGAGATGTAGCAAGTAGCAGATGCCTGGAAGAGCATCATCTGAGAGTAAAAACTGAGCACTCAATCTGACTGACAAGACCTATTTAATTTTTAGATTACTCAGTATTTTTCTACATATGGATCTGAAGCAGAGAGAAAACCATTTTGAAATGCAACAATGCCATCCAGGACAGACCTGATTCACCTTCTTTTACAGCCTGGTGCAGCTGTAGGTACATGTTACATTCCTTCCTGAATCCCAGCGTGCCCCAAATGTATTGTTGTTGTTGTTGGCCGGACTTCGCGAACGAAGATCTTGGGATAAGCCTGCGCAATGGATTTTTTAGGTGAGGCACAGTGTGCGCGGAACTGGCCCCACCCACCCCAAATGTATTATAATTGAGATATGAACTGAAAATGAACAACTATATTCCAACTCTGCACACTGTTGCTTCCCATGCAGACCACCTGTTACTGCCATCTCCAGCTTTGGCCTAGGGATGTGAATGAGACTGACTTCCACTCATGTGGGATGCAGAAAACTACTTCAAACTGATATCTCTAATTTTGAATTTGAATGCATATCAAAATGAATATGAACAAACTCTAGAGCACCCAAATGGCTTCTCTAAAGCCATGGAATAGCTCCATAAAACTCTGTGTTGGTTTAGAGTTAAACTGGCAAGAGAAATGAATCCAACTCAGAATGGGATTGCAAGTCAGAATAACAATTTAATAAAAGATCACAAAAAACACTGATACAGAAGGAAAATTCATTTGTGCCACAAAAAAACAGATGTACAGCCCAGCACAGTGGGGCACAAGCAGAATGAAGCTCACCAACCCCTGTGCTGAACACCACATGGCCCCACCGAGTTCAAAGTAAGAAGAAAGGAAGAAACCTGCTGGTGAAAATGATGGTTGCAGTCCAGTGGCAGTCTCAGTCCGGTCGAGTCTCTGTGCCTCCTCTGCATCTGAAGAGCGATCCCAGTCCCAAACCCCCAAACTTATATAGGCTTGGGCTCAGATGAGAACGCCCACTCCCTCCCCCAGGGTGGAGACTTTCACAATAGATGATTTACATTGTGAGGTGGACAGTGACATATTTTTGGCATCCCTGATGGCCCATTAGCAGACGTGACCCCTCAGGTGGGTGTGAAGGCAGGAAAACTTTCTTATCCCACAGAAGTTCCTAAACACGCAGCTTGTAGCCTGAGGGGCTGGGAGGGCCTTAGGCAGCTGCTGCAAATGGTCCATTGTGAGCAGTTCATGAGAAAAATGGCATAGAGGGTTTAGAATACACACCCACCCAGTGACAAACTGATTCTGGCTGCTATAACCAGGACAAACTCCTCTGATCATCAGCTGTGAGACAGTTTTATGTGTCAGTTCTGTTTTGCCCGGATCTTCAGAGCTATGCTTTTAAAACTCACTTGGGCATTATATCATCACAAAATAAGTCTTCATTTGCCTCTCTGAAACAGCTCTTTGTTTATACAGACACTATAGTTCTGAAGGCTGGGATCATACCTGAAATTTCATTTAAAAAATATAAAAATGTGGTTTTAATTATTTTTACATTATTATTTGTTCAATCCAGTCTTAGATGCAGAAGAAAAGTCTTAACTTCTTTTGTTTGTAGTCTATCTGAGTCTATGCCATAGGCACACAAAGATTTTATAACAATTACCTTGTAAATTATATTTATGTCATATATTTAATGCTCTTTTGACAACCTCTTTAATATTGTGTTCTGGTGATACTCACAGAATGCCAGGCAGTTTGACAGACCTTCATAAGATCATCAACAAGGTGCAGATTTGCAAACACAGAAGCAGATGGTAAACCAACCAGCAGTTCAGGGAGACAGGCATCAGGAAATTACAGCGGTGGCTGAAATGAAACATTTACTGCCAGTGGCCCAAGTTCTTCAGTGATGTGAAGTTCTGTATGTGATGGTCACTGTATTATGAAAAAAAAAAAAAAAAAAGGTAGGAAAATAACTAGCTACTGCATGTTACAGTTGCACTTTTAAAATAACCTGGTCATTAAGAACTAAATATCCACAATAAGGTTTCTCACAGTGGTTAAAATGCAAACAAACAAACAAACAAAACACCTCCCAAAAATCCTGACAGACAAACAAAAAAAATCACAAAACAAACAAACAAAAAACCCCCAAACAAACCTGCTCAAGTCTGGATTTTGACTTTTTTTTTTCCTTTGTGCCCCCTGCCATGTTCTTTAACTTCTTCACAAGTATGATTTGCCACTTTGCTGCTGTGGAAAACATTGAATGTAAGACCCAGAGGCACTACCTGGGGTCTATATAAAGTTAACTCTGATGCCAAGACTGTCTATAACCACTGAAAGATTCTCAGAGGAAAGTGAGATGGAAAGGTGCAGAAAAAACCCCTTCATTTTATGGATGATATCAGTGTTACTTTTCCCTAGCAAGAAGTAAGGAACATATTTTCTGCATAAATAGGTGCTTCTTAATCAAAGAAGTGCCTAAAGAAACTCCAAAAGAGTAGGCCAGCTAAATTGAATAGAATAATAATTATGAATCAATCAGAATTAACAGGACATTTTGATTATGTTGTCCTGGTTTTTTTTCAGGAATAGACCTACTCTGGAGCTTTGGGTGTATATGACAAAACTCTGTTTGAAAAGCATACCCTGCTGAAATTCATAGCTGTAAGCTGAATCATAGATTTCTGACTGCCACTGGCATGGATTTATGAATTCATTATCTGCATTTAATCATACATGAAAAAAACTCTTAATCTATGTGATTCAAAACTTCAGCTTTTCATCATCAATTAAGACTGATACCAAGAGTGCAAAGCTAAAATTCTTGAAATAATTATCTTTTGAGTGTTTGCCAATGACAAATTTTTCCACTCAGATTATTGTCTTTGCCACCCATGCTGATGTGTTAGCTTAATATTTAGTAGGAAGAGAATGCTTCTTTGCATGTCCTTTTGTTCAAAAATTAGTTGCTTTGAAACATGGTTTTACTTGATACCTTTTCTTTATCCAACATTTCCCCCAGTTTTATTAAGGAATTTAACAATACTCTACCTGATTGAGTGGCTGTTTCTAGCTGTGCTTTTGGAAATAATTCTCTTTTCACATCTATTTCTTCTTTTATCTCTGAATGCATTCAGTTGCTGCCTAAAGTTCTCATGCAATCTACCCAATGTGTAGCTGAAAGCTTTATTTATGAGTCCCAATAGGATATATTTGGACCCTAATAACCTTCAGAATTTACCTAGCAAAAATTATATGGTTTACATGGACCTTTAATGTCTACCATTGTTCTGATTCTCTCTTTTCCTTTCTACAGCATTAGGGAGATGTCTGTAGTTCCTCACTGCATGGAAGAACAGACACTTAATCTTTTATCTGCCTAGGCTGTGGGGACCTCTGCACAGCACAGCAGAGAGAGAACCAGCCTGAGCTGGGCCAAAGATCTGTTTGGTTCAGCATCCTGTGTCTGGCAGTGCTAAAATGGCAGAGAACAAGGGCAGAACAAGCTCAACCTTCAAATGTTTTACAGGCAGCAACATTGAATACAGGAGGACAATCACATCTTTTGACTGGTTGGGTGTTCTGTGCTTGGGGCAGCCCAGGATGGTTCTGGGCTGCCAGGGCACACTGTGACTCGAACTGAGCCTGGTGCTGACCAGCACTCCCAGCTCCCTCTCTGTAGGGCTGCTCTCCAGCCACTCCTCTCCCAGTTTATATTTGTGGCTGGTGTTACTCTGCCCTAGGTGTAGAATCTGACATTTTAATTCGTTAAATTTCATCCTATTAAATCTTGTCCTGTGCTCACCCTCTCTACAGCCCTCTGCAAGCTGGTCAAGAGGTGAATATCTTGCTGTATGCAGCACTGGTGTGACCTCATTTTGGGTACTCTGTGTGATTCTGGGCCCCATAATTTAGAAAGGATATAAAGGTCTATCCATAAATACATCCAGAGGAAGGCAACATAACTGGGGAAAGGGTTGGAAGGAATGTCCTAGAAGGAGCATCTGGGGACTTTGGTCTTGTTGGTTTGAAGAAAAGGAGGCTGAGGGGCGACTTCATGTGCTCTGCAGCAATCTGAGGAGGGGAAGAGGAGAGGGTGATCCTGAGGTCTTCTCCCTGGAATCCTATCACAGGATGCATGGGAATGGTTGAAAGCTGTGCCAGGGGAGATTTAGACTGAACATCAGAAAGCATCTCTCTACTGACAGGGTGATCAAACATTGGTAGTGTTTTTGAAAGCCTGCAGCCCTCACACTGAGAGGAAGAGGAAGAAATCCGATCCTGTTTATTCCTGTTTTTATACACAGATCTTACAGACCTCTGCCATGCCCTAATTTTTCAGGGTCTTTTTGTTTGTTTTCCTTTTAGACGATATTGCATATTTTAAATCACTATCATTGTCCTTCTCTGAACCCTCTCTGGAAGGAAAAGCAAGGCCAGTGTTGTATATGGTATTCAGCCATGATCATGCACAATTTGAGCATGAGACTACCCATTTTAATACCCAGTTTTAATACCTGGTATTCGTTCGCTTTTCTGACCACTACTGAGCACTGAGTTGATAGTAACTCAAACACCACATTCTGATGGCTAGAAATCCAATCCTCTACATGTGAATATAGGACTATTTTCCCCGTGTTGCTTTAACTATCATAAAGATACTTCATTTATCAGCGTTCATGAGAGAACTCAGATGTGGTTGCTTTTGTTTCAAGGACTGAAAGTCAGCTGTTGGAGAAAATCAGAGAGGAATCCTTAAGGGCACAAGAACAGAGATTAAACTGGTTTTATATTCTGTAATCTCCATGGAGTGTCATATTATAAAATCTGTATTTCCCATTTGTTTTTGAGTTTTTGTTTTTGGTTTGGTTTGGCTTTTTTTTCCTCTCAAAACACTGTACTTTTGTTATGCATCCATGACACTAAATTGTGCCTATGGGCAGCTGTCAGTCCTTTGTTGCATGTTTGTGCACTGAATTTTATGTACTGCTAGACACGAAATGGTGCCATTAAGAGTAAGCAGTCTTCCTGTTTGGTGTATTGGATACAAAACACTGAAAAACAAGGAAGGAAAAGGAGTATTTGAAAGAGACACAGGACTTAGACTGTGCTAGCAAAACCTCTGCTGAATATTCAACGTTGTCTACCTCCATGTCTGCTCTTTTAAAATGGCTAGGCATTCTGAAGTCCATTTTGCACTGAGCTTTGCTTTTGCATAAATTACAGATTTGGTGCCTGTAATGTCAACAAATCAGGAAAAGAAGCTATCGTTTTGAGGAAGACAGGCACAGAAAGTTGCCAGTTGTATTACTAGGACTATTCCTACAGTCTTAAAAGTTGGTCTGCTTTATCAAAGCCCCATGCATATTACAGGTGTGTACTTGTAAAGGAAGAAGGGGAAAAGATGAAGGAGGACAAAATGTTTTATTTGCTTCTGGAAGCAGACAGATTTTTATAAAATCTCATAAATAGTTCTGTTCTCAGTGTATAGACTTACAGAAAGATTTTTTTTTTTTCTATTTCTGCTTACAGACATCTGTTCACATTTGCTGGTGGGAATTCTGGGATTTAAACAGCCATCTGCTTCCTACTATAGCAGCTCAACAACAAAGGGCATTTTATCAACTAACAAATAAGAATCTTTGGCTATTATAAAGGCACAGTTAGAAACATATGCTTCTTTTTCCTTTTAACATTAGTCAATATATTTTTCAGTCCATTTAGATTACACCAATTTACCAAAACAAACTGAATAAATTGTTCAACATTTCGTGCAGTGAGTTGAAACTTCAAAGAAACTTCAGGTGTGCTGCTATTGTATACTTCAGCATGAGCATGTTGCAGAATTCTGCAGCCTAGTAAAGATAAACTCTGTGAGGTTGTACTACAGCTTGTTTGTTTGAAAAAGACAGGGGGAAAAAACTACATGGCTTGTAGAGTAGGAAGCAAAGAAGACCCAACGTGCCTAGGAAGCAGAAGGCACCTGGAAGCTGTAGCTGGCTGTGAGTGCTGTTCCACTCAAGTCTGGTCATCATGAAGATTGAGGCCAGGAGGGCTAGACACTTTCTGACGTGTGAGCTTTTCTCTGCCATAATCTCTGCCTATCCTTTATGATAGGTTTATGGGCAATATGTTGTGTATTAAGTTCGTATAAGTGGTACATGCTAAATACAATATTAAGAGTCAGTCTTCCCCAATTTCCTCTCCCCTCCAAGAGCGTTCACAGTATTATTGAAAATGCTTTGTATTATGTGGATAATCATATTACACTTCTGAAATATAATCTATCCCTCAGCACTAAAGATCTTAAAGGAATAACTCTGGGACAGATCTCCATTTAAAGTAGGCAGCATATGCATTATATATATACTTAATGAACTGAAATGAGGCTGGAAGTTACTATCAATACAGATGAGATTAAACCAGAGAAGAGCTAAGATGACCTAGAAGAATTTATAGTGGTAAAAAGGGAATAGAATACAAGGTCATGAACAAGCATTTCTGCCATACAGTAAGCATATATGAAATAGAAGTTATGTCTGTACTCATTAAATAATTCTGATTTGGGAATACAATTTTAAGTTGTACTCAATTATGTATTTCTACTGGTCACATGCAGGACATCTGTGACCCTTGTAATTTGCGTATGTTGATTTTGTTACTGAGCTTGGGAAAGATACATTCCCATCAAACCAGAGAAGAAACAGAAGGCTAGTCAAAAGAGTGTAGCCTCTGACTTACAGGCAATCACCGTATACTTCAGCTATCATTGCTGAAAGGAGGTTAAGGAGAGATGAGTATGCTCTCAATAAATTCAGTGGGAAACAAGCCAGCATGAAGAGTAAACTGTGAAATAGTCAGGAAGGTGATGTTCCCACAAGAGCAACAGGTATAAGCTAGCTATGAAAATAATTTGTAAAGGATATTAAGGTCTGGAATAGTTTTTCAGTGTGAGTGGTATCAACAAAGAACAACAGCCTTCAGAGAGACTTAGTTTAGGAATTCAATTAAATAATTTATTTTATTATAATGACCCACTGTGGTTTCCCATCAGAATCTGGGGGAGCCGTCTCTCCTGTTCTACTGTGATCTGGAGGAAGACTGGGAAATTCTTTGTAGTGGATTTGCCTTCAGACCATAAAGATAGACGTGTTGTCTGTTGTCTGTACCATAATTTTTACCCCTTCTCTCCTCGTAGTTTTCTTTTTTTTCAGCATTTTTTTCCTAACCTTTCTGTAGGCTTCATTTGCAGTTATGCGTCCTCTCTCCAACATTACAAGGTTTGTTTGGAGTGCATCTTCTCTCCTCCCTGCACCTGTTCTTGTCCAACTTAGCAAAACAAGGATCCTACCACATTAAGTCTTATGTTGCTTTAGGTAAGCTTCTGTGATACAGATCCATACTTCATCTTACCTATACCCTGTGTTCATTCAAAAAATAAAATTAAACCCATCTTAGTATGCCAAATTTTAAAAAGTGTAAATTTGTGACAGTCCACCATTTTGCTGGGCTTGAGATTTTCTGGGTTTGAATTCAGAATCTCAAAACACAGTGAATGCTATCTGAATAAAAGGTTTTCTCATCACAAATTCCAGGAAGTTTACTTTTATGGACTACTAGTGGGGCACAAAGATTAAAATGTCATGGCCAGCCTTATATGAAAGGTCAATAGAACTAAAATAATTTTCTTTTCTCTTAAATTATTCATAGACAGGTCACACCTTTATGTGGCTTTTACATCCATATGTCCAGGTGGGAGTAGGTTGAACTTTGTGTTGTCACTCCAAAGCATCCCATTGCTAGAAATTTCTACATGTGGTCCTTTTTCCAGGTCAACTTCAGTTGAGAGTGATACTAGTTCTACCACAATTGGAGAGCCAGATCGAGAAGGGAGATGTCTATTCTGCTTGGAAATGGGCATATAGCATAGAGTTCTCAAAGTGGCTACTGGCTTCTGAGGAGTTAGCTGAGATTTTATAAAAGTACCAACTCTTTCAAAGTCAGTTTTTTTCTTACCAACAAGACCACCCAGAAATAATTATTCATTTTTAACTCTTGGCTACTGATATTTAAAAATTATCTTCCACACAAAACCATATTAAGGAATTGTGGAACAGCTTGTCAGTCAGAAGACTTCCACTCTGCAGTCACTTAAAATCTGTGGATGTTGGCCATAGGGTCTCAAGAGCCCCCTTTCCCTGGTATGAGGGCAGGAAGATTAGGTACATGCCTTGTCTGGGTGCTGGGCCTGGGGAGAGGAAATGGGAAAAGTGACCTTTTTATTGCAAATACACTTAACAAAAGTATTTAGGAGGGAAACGCTCTGCATCTGTTTCAATAAGCACAACAAGACAATTAAAAAGGGAAAAAAAAGGCCCAGAAGAATTAAAAGTACTATTAGATGAGACCAGTCCAAGATGCTGCTGGGATCCATGTAAGTGCACACAGACCCTGACACTGAATTCTGAGTAGTTACTTAAAATTAACTGTCATTTCAAAACCACTAAAGTTGTCCATGCAAATCCACATTTAATATCCTACTGAGATGCATTTAAAACCCATTAGCAAGATAATATTCATATGCCTCATAGAAAGGACATAAAAAGAGTAGATTTTTAGAGTTGAATCTTCACTGATTTTTCTGGGAGCTTCCCTATTGAAGGTCAGAAAAAATATTTCACCATTTCTGTCAGTGCTGGCAAACTGGGCCAAAGGGCCAGTCTGTTTTGGCAACCAAATCTTAGCAAAGAAGCAAGCCTTTGAATTTCTTCCTCTCGAGCAAGTCCTCTCAAGCTGCTGCCCCTACCCACTTACACAGTTGTTTTGTTTTTTTCAGTGAAAACCCATTTACTCAGTTTTCAAATGCTGGAACAGACTATTCAAAGTCTGTCTTAGGAACAGGTCAGAGTATAAGGTCACACTTCTTTATTTGTTTGTATCAGAATGCTTCCTAATACATCTTGCTGAACTGTCTAGGGTGTGATCTGTTGCTGGTGATCAGAATATTGTCAATCTAATCAAGGGAGGTTTGACTCTCTTACTGGTTTATCTTTGATGCATCAACTCAACAGAAGAGGGAAAGTCTCTTAGACTTTAACCAATTTATTTGCTATCACAGTCAGGCTTGCTTGTCTCCCTAAACCCAAAGACTATATGTTTTTCAGTACATCACTTGTTATCCTCTGTTTCTGATTACAGTTGTCAAATTCTGTGTGGAACAGATTTTTGTAACTGATTTCCCTATTGTGTTCCTATGTTCTTTCAGTACTTTAAGTGTGGTGCTCTCTCATTGTCATGGTCTCATTTGCTTTATATAAACAACATTCTTGCCCCACCACTTTGTTTAACCCTTCTCTGACAGAGACTTGTCTACTTGGATGTCTTTCTTTCATTTTTTCTTGCCCATGTGAGTTTCTGACATAAGAAGCAAAACAACCTTCCTTTCCTCAGCCATAGTAAAACCAATTTCAGAAGCACCCTGAATGAAAGTGTAAACACAAAATTTAGTGTTATAACTCTTAGACTGCAAAATATAGCTGGGCTTTTACAGAAACAAAAAACATCCTGTCACTAAAGCTGTACAACAAATGGTTTATCTGGCTTTCTCTTTGACTATTCAATTCAAACCCAACAATGGAATCCTACAAAACAAAACTGAAATTTAATTTTGTTTAGAAATGTACCATTCAAATCTGGAGAGTTTAAAGAAAAACAAAAGAGAAACTGGGCTAAGTTCTTGAAATCTAGAGTGGGGAGGGGGTTCCTTCTCCACTTTTTCATGTGTAGTCCAGTACTACAGGGGTTGTGCATAATGAGGCATGAATACCATTGCTGTGTGTGAAATAGTCTTTACTTAGGGAGTTTGACTTAACATCAGTTAACAAACTTCAAGTTACTGATTTGCATATTGAAAAAAAACAAGATGATAAACAATTAAACACTTACAGAAGCATCTTTCTTCTCCCTTTTCCAGGCTTAGTTTCAGTCCAGTCCCTCTTCTCCTCCCTTTCTAGTCTCAATTCCTCCTGTTTTTGCTGTGAGTTATGTTCAGTTCCCTCTCAATTTCCTCTGTGAGGCAAAAAGTGGTGCTGAAGGCTGGGCTCAGTGCATAGTGGTTTCTTTCAGCTGTTTCATGCTCCTCACTCTCTTTCACCTCCACTACTCCAGGCATCTTACTTATAAAACACAGAACCTGGAAGGTCACAACAATTTGCATAAATATCCTTTACAAACTCAACCTTTTATTTCTACACCCTAGACTACATAATAATACAAATTTGCATTACAAACTGAGGGCCTTCTTTGTGCAGGACTCACAGCCAGGAACACTGCAGCTTTTTCAATACAGATGCATTACAAATGTCACACTTTGACGCTGCAAGGGAGTATCTCCTCTGCAGGAGCAGCAGGGTTGGGTGACCACTGATCCCAAGCTCATCTTGCATTTGTCAGGGCAGTTTCTATAAGTGGAACAGCCCCCAGATTATGCAGATCAATTCTTTCTTAAAGCCATCATCTGTGTCCCAGCAACGTCACTTTGGTTGTCACCAGGGAGGATGTTGGTCTCTTCTTCCAGGTAACGTGATAGGACAAGGAGAAACGGCCTCAAGTTGTGCCAGGAAAGGTTTTGATTGATTATTAGGAAAATGGGCTGCCCTTGCTCCATTGTGGGTGGGCTGTGGTCCCTCAGGGTTGCCCCAGCCCCAGTGCATGGTGCCTGCTCTCCTCACACCCCTCTCCATGCACCCTGTCTCGCTCCTCTGAGTGGGGGAGGTTCTGTAGCTCACAATGGGTTTGGCCAAGCAAAGAACCATCTGCAACTGACTGCAAGAGGCCAGAGACAGCATGCAGCCATCCCCTGCCCCTGTGTGCCCCATCAGGACAGGGGAAAGCTGAACTCAAATGTCTGGAGGGTATTCTGTGGTCCCTGCAATGGGGTATTCCATAATGGGGCTCTGGATATGGACAGCAATCTACTGGCAGTAAACATTGGCATACTTGTCACTGGAGGGATGATGAGCCAAATGAGTCACTAGAGTTGGAGGAGTCTCTCCTTCCATGGTGCTGAGAACATTCATGTGCTATGAGAGAAACTGAGGGGAGTGAGAGTGAAGTGCAGAAAACCCTCAGAGAAACAGAAAGGTGAAGCACAATGTAGAGAACTGTGCAGGCAGCCCTTTCTGTTCAAAGGTCCAGTGCAGTGAAAAGGAAACAGCCAGCAGTAAAAGGAGTGGGGGAACATGAATTTTTTTCCTCACATCCGTACTTGTGATTTCCTTTTGCAGTTTCATAAATTATTTTTGTTACAGTTTTCAGATGGCAAGATACTTTTTCTCACAAGACTTATGTATTGTTTGTAGCCTCTACGTGATTCCCAAGCTGAGTGCTCCCTTCAACCTACAACACAATCTGCAGAGTAGTTCTGTGCAATTTCATTCCCTGACTCTTTGAGAGGCAATGACAAACTCTTTTCTTGACTCGGCTGTCAACAGAATTGCATCCTTACTTACCAGGAGTGATGTAGTCTTTAAGGTTGCACTCGTATTGATCCTATTAGCTTTCTTAGCAATTCATGAATATTTATACCAACATACAAGCTGCACAGTTTACTCAGTTCCCTTAGAGAGAAAGTTGTATTAAATTGGACATAGTTCAGTGACTTGCAGACATCAAATATTCTCCTCCAAGCTCCTGAGCAATGCATGCCAACAAAGAGGAAGTCAGGCAAAAATGCCAGGAAGAACAAGGAGCTCTTGAATCAGTTCTGACTCAAAAAAGAAGACTACAGGGGCTGCCTTCACAGAAATTGGCCAAGCAGCCAGGAATCAGTTTAGGGAAGCTAAAACACTGATAGAATTAAATCTGGCCAGGGACATCAAGGGCAAGAGGAAAAACTTCTTCAGGTATGTCATAAAAATGAAGACTAGGAAAAACATGGGCCCTCTCTGTTAGGAAACAAGAAACCTGGTTACCCAGGTCATGGAGGTGGCTGAAGTACTCAAGGACTTTTTTGCCTCAGACTTCACTGACAGGTGCTCCAGCTTCACCACCATACTTGCCGAAGGCCAGGGAGAATGAAGAACTCCCTGCTGTAGAAGAAAGTCAGGTCTGAGGCCATCTATGGAACCTGAAGGCACATGTTCACAGGATTTGATGAATACATCTGTAGGTCCTGAAGAAAGTGGTGAGGGAATTAATTAAGATGCTATCCACCATATTCTCACTGAGTAGAAAAGAAGAAGCATAAACCCCCATTTTTAAAAAAGGGAAGAAGACAGACCCAGGGAGCTACAGGGCAAGCAGTATCACCTGGATGCCTGGCAAAATCATGCAGATGATACTCCTGGAAACTATGCTGAAGCACATGGAAAATCAGGAGGAGATTGGTGACAGACGATCACTAAGGGCAAACTGTGCCTAATCAATTTAGTATCCTTCTGCCCCGTTCTTCAATGTGTACGGTTGGATGGCACTTTGTGTGACCTGGTCTAGTGGAAAGGGAGTTGCTTTAAGGTCCCTTCCAACTCAAACCATTCAATGACTATGATTCTATCTTTTTAAACTCATGTATTTACGTTGAATAAGTCTCCAAGTAAATATACAAGCAGTATACTTCAGCATCGCCTCTTTTCTCTTTTCAGTTGAGTAGGCTGTCTAGAAATGCACTTGCTGTGATCTGAATCTTAGTCAAATTCTGATTTTCTTAGTGAAAAAAATTCATGCTGTCCTATAGGAAGTCTCAAAGGATTGGAAATTGAATGAATTTTAGGCCTGTAGCAGGTTTTTGCTACTGTTGGTACAGATAACTTCTTTAATCCTGGTATCTTCTTTTTGAGAAGTTCTGTTGTTTGAAGTCTCGTGGCAAGAACCAAATTGGGGACTATATCCTTAAACACGTGAGGAAATGCCACATGTGGCTGAGTGAGGGCAAGGATTGTGAATGCATCTCAAAACCACTCCTGTCCACTCTTCATCCTTGTGTCTTTTAGAATTTGAATTGTCAGCACTAAACTGAAGGGTTCCCCATACATGCAGCACTTCGATTAACACACTTCTTAATTTCAACAGCTTCTCGACTTCAACAACTGGCTTGATTTGCAAGCAGCTTTAGAAAGCAATGTAACTTCTCATACATGTGACCTTCAGACTGAAGCTTGCAAAGTGTGTCAAAAAGGTTTACAGATGTCCTTTCTAGTCCTGGAGATAGGTACTGCAGAAATAGCAACAGCAGTTCCCAGCACCTGCACTACAGAGGCCTTTCTGCCTCAGACTAGCCCTTTTAGCTACCCAGACACCCCCTCCCACCAGTCATTTTTGGTGGGGTGAGCTCTCACAGACAAGGTTCTGCCACAGATGCTGCTGAGGCCTTGCTTTATGAGTCGTACTTTGGAAATATTTGTTTGGTGTAGGAATCTTCTGGGTAACTACTGGGGCTGAGCTGAAGTGATTAAAACTGAACAATTAAAAAAAAAAAAAAAAGGGATAGCTGGGAATGCAACCCTCAGAAACCAGCCTGCTACTGCAGTGGTTTCACAGCTGACTGCGTGACTGGATATCTGACACAACAAATGTTGCTTTGAGCTCCCTTCTCTGCTGAGCCATGGCAGTGAATTCCATGGAGGCTTGCTTGTGGGTTATTATTATTGAAGACTTCTGATTAGAAAATTAAACCAGCAGTGTTCTGACTACTCAGAATCTGCCTTTGCAGAAATTAAGGAAATGAGGTGAAGAGTAAGAGGGAGGAGCAAGATACTGTGGACTGATGTGGTGATTGTTTCTCAGCAACCTCTTGAAGTCTGTCATTCTCCTGCTCTGTAAGAAGGATGAAATCCTAAAATGCAAGGAATTTTGAGAGTGTTTGTCAAGTCTATGTTTCACAGATTAAAAGTGAAAAAAAGGAAAAGTGAGAAAAAAACCCCAAAATATGAAAAAATGGACACACCTCTTTCCAGGAAACCAGACTTACTGTCTGTGGCTGATAAATATGCCAAAGTCTGTCAGTGAAAATGAAATTTTGCAAACTCTCTATATAACTAATACACAAGATTTGGGAGAGACCAGAGTAATGGAAGGGAATTCAGCACAAAGGCTGGAGGAAATGTTACCAGGGAAGAGGAGGGAACTAAAGGTGATGGTGTATATTGATGCTCTGAAAGAAGAGTAAAGATGCAAGCATTGCCAATCTGTTCAAAAGGGAACAGAAGAATATGAAAAATCAGTATATGTTATTTGTTCAGGTTATTTTACTTACTTTTACCTTGGAGTATATTAGAAGGAAATTTTATTTTCACCCTTTCCAAGGGTACAGTGTCATTGATCTTGATGAGAATACAGGTTCTAGGCACTGAAATATTTTCTGCTTTCTGTGTCCTATCACAAATGTTATGGGATGACTTTCCTATGTGGTGTCAGTCAGTCAGTCACAGTCTCCTCCTTTTTTCACAACAGATGAAAAAAACCAGATGACTTTCTAACCCCAATAGGTAGTAGCTTACATGTACAATTGTCTGAGATACTGCAGTCCACTGTTTTGATATTAAGATGAAATAATGGGAAATAGAGCTATCAACCTGAGAAAAGACTTCTTGTCAGCCTAGTGCAGAAAAGCACATTACAGACAGAACAAAAGCTGCAATTTTATGGGGGGAACAATCCAATGTTCTTCTTATTTCTTTTGTAGTGAAGTAGATGCTGATAATCAGTTTGCCCCTTTTTAAGTCATTATTACCTTTGCACCTATTCTTAATTAAGTATTTGGAACCTCTGAATCTCTTTGATGAATGCTGCAACTGTCACTTTCATTAGTGGTGTCTGGAGCTTATGCTCCTTTCACAGTAAGCCTACTTCAATATTAAGTCAAAAAGGATTTTGCACTTTTAACAGGGGAGATGTGGATAAATTTGTCTGAAGGCAGAACTTTAGTAATTTAGTGTGTCTGAGTTGTCAGATGGTGGCTCGCTCCTAACTTGTCAGTACAGTGAGTACCTGAAAGGGTAACGTAGTAGTGTCTTCTGTCATACACACAAATAGTCACAAAAGGACATATGAGTGAAATGGTGTGAGGAGAAGTGTTAGAAAGCTATTTCAAAGTAACACCTTAGACAGTCCATCAGTTGCTAGAGTTATTTAAGGAAGTGATGACATAAGTGCTGCATTTGGCCTTTGATCTTTTACTGCAAGCTCCTTTAGACAGACTGTAACCTTCCTTTCCTTTTCTGTGTGTGTATTTATGTGTGTTTTGCTCTTCTACAGTGACTTTGCGAGTTTTTTCCTCACAGGAATGGCAGTCACTACTTCATTCCAAAAAGCCTAAAGGGAGATGTATTGCCATGAGTTTTTGCGCCCAAATACCTCACAGGATAAACATCAGATTGCAGGAGGGCAGAGAGGGCTCAGAACTAATTACCTTTCTTGTGAAAGTATTTTCCAGGGATTCTTAAACTAGATATATAAAATTATCCCGTTCATGAAAAATGAGGCTTCTGTAAATACTTACAGCTAAACAGGCTATCTGAAAAGTATTGGTCTCAGTCTTTGATCCTAGAGATTGAGCAGCTGGGATACCGTGCCAGCTGGAGCACCAGGCATGGGAAGTCCTTCTTTTCCCTGTACTGGGAAATGAACTGAGGCAGCAAAGGTGAGCACTTTGATTAGACAAAGAGAGTCTTGGCACTTGTACTCAAGGTAGCTTTTTTCTTTTAATTTTCCTGGCAAAACCAAATACAGTACAGCAAAATAGCATTTTCTGAAAGTTTTTGAGCTAAGTTCACAATTATAGCCCCAAGTAGGTTTGAGATATTGGGCTGCGAGTTGCCTGAAAGTTATGTCCTCTTGTAGGTGGTATGATATATCGTAGAATAACAGGGTCCTCCTACTCTATTTTGTTCATTACAGGTTTCTTTCCCCAGACATTGATGATTTTAATGGAATCTCAAGAATCAGTGTTCTGTCAGTGTTGTGCTCATTAGCTTACTTGCTTACCTTCTTATATACTTGATCCTATAATCTAGGTGTTCTTCCATGTATATGTTTGAATTTAAATTTCCTTGAAGGTAGAAGGTATGAAGAGCAATGGGAAGGTGGAAAGGCCTGAGAAATTATGTTACAGACAATAATGCAGATTGTCCCAAGCTCAGGATGCCTTAATGTCCTGCAGACTTTGATTGTGTCACCCTGTGTAGAGCAGAAAGGATGTGATGTGTTTCCTGGCACTGTTTCAAGTCTGTCTTATGTGATTCTGTTGTCGTTGTTTGTTTTGTTTGTTTGGTTATTTGGTTGGTTGGTTTGGGGATTTTTTTAAAGATACTGGAATGTCTTGCTAGCATTCTCTGTTTTGGAAGCAGCATTGTAAATACAGGTGTCTGACATGGTTTCCTTTGGGTTTTCTACTCTTTCCAGTCTTCTGCCATTTTCAGACTGTCATGGTTATGAAGACTGGGTGGGAGTTCTCTTGATGACAGAAGCCATCCAGAGGTTTCAGTCTGATGGAAACACTTTAAAATGGCCAGCAGTTCTGTGGGCCTTTGAGAGAAATTTGGGTCCTTTTGCTCTTCTTGGGAGGACATAGCATCTCCTATCAAACAACCTTCTGTCTGTACTAGAAGCCTCATTTTTCCTAACAAGGCTTGTCCTTGACATATAACAAGCTGTCAGATATCCTTGTTAATTTAGCATTTCCTTAAGGCTCTTTCTTTGTGAGAAGACAACCTGTTGGAAAACTGTTAGCCAAAGTAGCTCATCCTAATAACACGCCATGTATGGACAAAACCATCACCTAGTGGAGATTTTAGTTTTGCTATTGAGAAGTACCTTGAGGAGATGTAAACCGTTGTTTCCTAAGGAAGTTTATGCTTTCATCTGACTATTACTGGGGATAATTAAGCTAATGAGGGATTGCACCTTATTGGCAGTCATGTATCTCTCATGATGCACTCCCCTCAGACAAGGTATTTGACATCTTTTGTAATCTCTTTGTTTTTGTCTCCTTTTGATACAATTTATTACACCCTTCACAACACAGCTATGTCTTTGTGGAGTTTAGTCATTATTGCATAATTTGAACTATTAATAGGATAACATAATTATTGTGCTCTTTCACTGTTTTTTTATTTTTACATAAACCCTGGTAAATGTGAATTTCCTTTTAAGACCAGCAGGTTGTTTGTTCTCCCCAGTGTAACTTCTGAAATGTTATAATTCTTTTAAGTGCTTCCGAATTCACAGATGATGGTAGCAACAAGACTTGGTAGATAGCTGATAAAAAACCCCCACTCTTTTCTCATGATTTCCCTTTCCTCCATCACTTTTTCACTGCAACTTTTAGTACACACAGTTTTTGTACATCTTTATACCCATCTTCTGTTCTAGGGAAGTAGTTTTTGAATAAATACAAGCTGGAGTAGCAATATTTTTAGACAGCAATTATTAGCTAATGGGTGAAGAACTAGACTGAAATTCAAGAAATGGAAAGTGGTTTAAAGTGAAGCTTTTCAATGTAAGTGGTAAAACAAATTATGGTCACCTTATTTATTGTGTTTAATTTTAGACAAAATGTGCTCAGTTTTAAAACGGAGAGAAGGTAAACGTATGAATCAGTCATCCCAAGTACTCCCTTTGGCACTTGGAGGTCAAAATGGTGCATTAATTTTATGAACCATTACCAACAACAGAAATTTCCACTGGCAAAGTTAAATAGTTATCCTTTGTCTTCCACTTGTGCAGCCCTGGTAACACAAATGAAAGCCCAATCTATGTGGTACATGTGGCGTTATCCGTGATGTTTATTTATTCTGTGTACCATTCTTTCACGTATGTCTACATCCCCGGGCAAAGAAAGACAGATCAAAGAGAAGGCATATTGTGTTCTTGAACTGGGAGTTTTGATGCCTTAGGTAGCTTCAGTGGGTACTTATCAAGTTTAAATTACTGCTGAAAGGCTAACTTGAATGCAGTTGGGGGATCATTAAAATATACTAATGGCTTATTGTTTTTCAATGTGTGGCACCAAGGTGGATGACTTCAGCTCCTATGACCTACATTTTGTCCTGTGCTGGTCCAGAGGAGAAAGAAGAACTTTCTATTTCAACATAATTTATCTGAGCTAGAGCTTAGGGTAAGGCCTTAAAAATACCTCAGTGGTCTCTATCTGTAAAAGACATCTTGTGAAGAGCAGCTGTTAACTGTTCGCACATGGGGAGCCCTGGCAGGGTGAAATAACCTGTTTTCACATTGTGCCTTGTTACACCTGTAACTATGACTGTGAGTCTGCACAGATGCACTTAATTGTCTTCAGTGGGACTGAGGCTTATGGAGAGTAATTTGGCTCAGCAGGTGAAATTGATGCAACGTGCTGATGTGTCAGAATTTATATACTCAAACAAGGAAGGTAAGAGGTTTTTTTCACCTGTAGCTGTGTTGGCTTTGCAGTGCCTTCAGGAGTAGGAAGCACTTCAATGAGTCGGTTCAGTGAAGATGGCTGTGAGTGTTCTTAGAAAGCATGTCTGTGTAGTGACCAGATGCTATTTCTAAGCTGTTTAATTGTCTTGCATAGAGACTGCAGGGTAAGTTTGCTGAAGGAGAAGGTATACTAAATGTTCAGGCTAATTCAGTGTTTGCACCTGTGTTTCTGTGTTTGGCAGCTGCAAGTATAGGAATGTGTAGCCTGCTCTCTCATCAAGAGGATCAGAGGTCCCATCTGTTTAACACTCCAGATCTTGCACATATGGAGTTAGACTAGTTAAGAACAAAAGAGTATGTGTGGTGTTGGCTGTTGTGACTGCAGAGGGCAGGTGATTTGTTTATGCCAAACTTTTTGAAATTAAAGATCCTTTTGAATGGAGATCTGGTGAGTTTAGATTGAAGCCTTAGCTGGAACCGCTATCTGGGAGCGTACTTTGGAGAAGTCAGAGGGCTGGTGTTTTTAATATGTTTTCCTGGGAAAGATAATTGGTAAATGAAAGGTAAGAGATAGTTTGATGTAGAAAGCAAATAATGTCTTGCTGTCTCAAATCTCTAAACCATTAGATCTGAAAATGTACATAACATACAGGAAGGTTTAAGTTTGTTAATAAAGGAACTTCACTTGAGAATGTCCTCTCTTTTTTTGACTTCTCTTCTGAAAGTCTTATCAGTTGGCTTGATGTTGAATCCATTTTACTGTAGTTCTCTGTGCAGCTGTTTCTTAAAAGTTGTCATTGTAGCAGGAAAGACTGCTCTCTGTTAGAGATTGTGTAACACTGGATGGCTGTAGAAGTGAGAGGATGTGGTCTACTAACAGTGACTTCTATAGTATACTCAGAGTGGTATTTTGAGTGAATAAAAGATGAAGGATAGACAGTTCTTTGCTTTTTTTTTTTTTTTTTTTTTTTTTTTTGTTTTTTCAAAANTTTCACAAGTGCTGTCTTCTTAAACACTCTGGGAACACTGTAAGTGAAATAATGATGCTTTTTTTTTCTATCCTCAGTCAAGTAATAAACCTTAGACTGAGAAACTATGGGAGCAGGGTCGTGGGTCTTACTAGGTAGACATGACACGAGGAATAATAATCATTCTGTGATTGGACTCAGTGGATGAAAGAAGTGGTGGTAGGAGCCTTTCTGTCAAAGCCCTTGTATATCTGGAGTGGAAGTAAGAGTTTTCTGGCTAGTTGGAAATGGAAAAGCAGGATCATACTGGCTTAAGATGCATAGCTCTTCAAGATATTGATGGTGTGGCTGCCTTGGTAGCCTAATAGTTGGGACCTTCACTTGGAAGAACAAAAATGAATGACATGTTTGAGAGCTTGAGAGATCACCTTGTTTAAATGTCGTAGATCAGAGTCTGTAGAGCTGATTGATTCTTTCTGATCTGGTAATGAACCATGCTGACTATTTCCTGTAATAAAGGAGCATAGATGGGACTTACTAATTCTTCAGAACGTGTGGAGGAAAACAGTTTGCTGTGATTAAGCTTCACACTTGCTTTTATTGAGTGCTGTGTCTGTAAACTAGTATGACATTTGTGTTACACTACTGCTGATTATTTCTGCATCTTTTCAAAGAACTGGTACGTAGCTGTCTGCTCCCAGTCCGTAGTGAAGCTCACTTGTTTTCTCTTGCACTGAAACAGCAGATGAGTGCTCAGGCAAGCACAGAGAGCAATTCATTCAGTGTGTTGCTGAAGTATCTCACTGTTTACGGCTCTCGCTGCATAAGGGAAGAGTTCAGTCTTCCTTGCCAACCTGACACACTTTGTATTCTGCTCCAAGAAGGTTTTCATATATTGTAAGGAAGAGAACAAGAACTGTGTAAAGGCTGGGAAGTACAGTCTGAAAATTAAAGCTCAGATTCTAATTGAAGTGGTAATATGTCTTACAGAGTGTATATGCCTGATGTTAGTTAGAGTTCTGCTGCATGTATACACCCCTGGAATATTGAGACTAGTGTAGATGGACAGAAAATGAATGTAAGAATGTTAAATTCAGACATTAATCTAAACAACTTTGCAGGTATTAGTGAAGGCAGAAAAAAATACATGTGAATTTATATTCTGCGAAACTGTGACAGTTATTTTATGTGAATCCTCAGCACTTGTAAATGGTTAACTTAGCATACTATGCTCCCTCTAATTTTGATGTAATGAGCCTGAGTAAAAAGGAGCCTGATGTGGGGATTTTCTATCTGTAATACTATTCACTTGACTCATAGCTTTAAATTAACTAGTCTGTATATGTCTAACAATTTAACTGTGAGTTTATAATGAAGCCTAAATTTAGTGAGGGAAGATCTCTTCATGTCTGTAGCTCCTTCTTCCTCTCTTCCATCTTCCTCCCCCACTGCCCTGCTAACATCTCGTTGCTGTTCCTAGAGCTTTGCACTGTGGCTGGTGTATTGGTTTTTTTTGTTTTGTTTTTTTTTTTTTTGGTTTGTTTTGGTTTGTTTTTGTTTTTGGGTTTTTTTTGTTTTGTTTTTTTAAAGCAAGAAAGACTAAAGCAGGAAGCTTTTCCTTTGCGAGTGTATCCTTGATTAGTACGTCATCCTGAATCATTCTTGGCCATTTTTTTAATGGTTACTTTGTAGAAATTCTTATTTATGAGATGTATGTAGAGAACAGAAACCCTGGAAAAGCCTTTTTGGACAGACCTTTACATGCAAAGAGGTGTCATTGAAGTTACTGTACAACTCTAGGCCACCAAAAATCATCGAAGTAGGTCACAGACAGAAAGTTGCTGAGCTGAGGGAGCACTCTGTCTGTCATTGGGTGCTTGGTACAGTGTCATTTCATGGAATATATGTTACAAAGATAAAGGGATGTTAAAATCTGGAGAGGTGCAGTCTTTAGAGTAGGGAGCTATTTTTTATCCCATTCTTGTAACCGTGCGAGTAGAGGCTTTTGGCTGCACTAGTAATGTCCCTGTTGCCTCAATCCAGACTCGGTACATGGATGGGATTTGTATTGATTGTTTTTTGCTTTTTAAAAGATTGCCTCTTTGCTGTGAGTTCAACTTCCCTCTTTTAGGGAAAACTGAGGAAACCAGTTTTGATTCTTTCTGTGCCGCATACACCTTTATGCTAACAGGCTGCACTTGGCACAATCAAATGTTTGTTAAGAATTGCATTTTGTATCCATTACTGTTAGAAGAATCATGGTGTACATTTTGTGTAGATGGCACCAAGCACAATACACATTTACTCTTCTCTGATACTCAAAATCTATGGTACTATATATAATTGTCTTAGTAGTAGTATAACTGGAACATGTTTGTACCTGAAATAATCCTCTTGCAAGAGAGAAAGTTTATGTATCCAAGGGATACGTTGGACCCTAATCAAATTGACACTTTCTGTGTGTGTGTAACTTGGAAGGAAAAAATTATCAGTGATGGCATATATAAATCTCAAATCATTGCCAGTTTTATTCCACTGTTATGGAAAATTAAGGTGGAGTGATCAAGTGTGAATTTAAGACACAACAAGAAAATTGGTCCACTAATTTGTATTCTGCAGCAGAATACTTTGCTTGGGGATTTTCTATGTAGAGCAGAGTTTGAGATCAGCATTACAAGGGACAGGAAATCTGTTATGTTGCTGAACAAAACTTCTAAAAAAAGCCTCAAGAGATACTAATGAACAAAGTAGTGAAAACCAGAGGCTACTAAAAGTGATCTTGATGCCGCAGCCTCTATGGAGCGTGAATGATGCTATCAAAAGGTTATGTCTAGACTTTTTTCTTTCTTTTTCTGTTGCTTGAATGTTTTTCAAGGGTGTGATTGCCAAATTTTCAGTCATTGCTTGTCATGAAAGGGCTTCACATCCGATGCTATGAGGGATTGGAAAAGGGTATTAAAAGGTTATTACTGGCTGCAAACAACTCTGTGTGCCCCTTCCCATAATCTCTTCCTTGGGAGCCATTGGTGTTGCTGCCAGACACGGGCACACCAAGAGCACTGCCCCACGACACACCCCATGGAGCCCCCAAACCAGCCCCCTAGATGGTTGGCCCACTGGAAGCCCCACCTGATGGGGGAAGCCATGGAGTCCAGAGCTAATAAAATCAGCACCATGTCCCCCTGAGAAGTGGTGTAGGTTTTCTTCCACGTGTAGCCTCGAGGTATAAAAGAACTGAAGGCCCATTTCATACATCTGTTGGATAGATTTTGGGGGCCTCGTATATTTTTAATGTAAAACCCCTTTGATGAGCTTGTGAGAAGAACCTGTGGTGTTACATGTTTAAAAGTTACTGTTCTGTTTACTTAGTGAGCAAGAAAGTTTCTCACTTGTTGGGCTTGACAGGCTATGTTGGTAAGTGAAATATGCTTCTGCTGTTAGTATGTATTTTGCTTAATGATGTTTTGATGAAAAAGGCAGTGGTAACTCAGAGACCTTACTTTCATTATGCTATTGAACGGTGACCTGTGTGGGATAGCAACTGAGGTACTGAAGGAAGACATAAAAATTTTGGAGACTGAAGATATGTGAAATTTAATGAGTATTACAACCTTGTCTTTTGGACTCAAATGTGTAGTTTTCAAAGATGAGTTAGAAAGTCCTTAGCTTGGACTTGTTTCCTTCCCTAATAGTGATGGTGAGAAATAAATATTAATGATAAAAAATATTAATTTGCAGTTAATATCGCCATCAAGCATGAAGTAGATATGTTGGTTAGTGTGTTGTCATTTCTCTATTAAAAAAAAAAACAAACAACAATAAGACCTATTGTTTGGAGAGAAGCAGAACAGTGGTCCCCAAAGTGAGGCATGTGCCCCCGAGGATGTCTCCAAGGTGATCCACTGGGATGTGGAAGGAAATATTGGAACCTTCATTTATGTTTTTTTTCTTAGATTTAAAACAAAAACAAAACTAAAGAACAAAATTAAGCTTGATTAATATTTAATATATGGGGCTCTTATTTGGTCCATATGTCAGATGGCCACAGTAAGGTCTCAGGGTCTCTTCAGGAAAGAGTGGCTGCTTCAAAATGCAGAGATGTTGACAGTGACACCTTCACTTGTTCATTCACTTTAAACATATTTTGATATATTGAAGTTTACATATGTCTGATTAAGTGAATTTTAAACATTACAATATCTACTTTTAGCCAGCTAACCCTCACAATAAAGACAAGTGTCTTAAATAGATCCCTGCAAATAAACTGAGGATTGAATGCAGTGTTAATAATGTGAACAAGAAGAAAATGACAGTGCTGACACTTCTCCTAGTCATAGTAGATACTCTGTTGGCTGCATTATGAGGCAAAAACAAAGATGTCCTTATCAGATTTGACAAGAAAAAAAATTAATTTATGATTATACAAATAAACTGAACTTTGAACTAGACCTTCAAACTGCTGTGTCACAAAATGTTAAGTTTTCAAAAATAATGGAGCATATTTGATTACGTACCTTTCCCTAAAAAATTAAATTGAACAAATTAATATTTTGGGGAAAGCAAAAGGTGGTTTTTTTTGTGCTGTTAATAAGTAAAATAGCAATTAAAAATATTGATAATTTAATCTTTATTTATATTTTTCTGTTTTGAAATGTGCTTAATGTTTTAAAAGAGTAGTACATGTATGTAGGTTTAAAGAAATAACTATGCATGTGTTGGGGGTGCATGCTCATAAGTTTGCCAACAGACATATATGATAAAATAATTTGGAGACCACTGATCAAGAAAATAGACACTTAAACAGTAAGTAAGAGATGAGATCATTTGCCTTCATTCATCTGGTGCCCTACAACACTCTAGACTGTTGGTGTTGTGGGGGAACAGAAATTTTCCTATGGTTTACCAGTTTGTTTCACATGGGATGCTTTGGTATTGAATTAGTTCTGTCACGTACAGAATGCAGTGTCCTGTGATGCTGCAGTTACTCTGAGACACCTGTTGTGAAGTGTCTGAGTAACGTATTCAGCTCAAGAGTCTATGCATTAACTTCTGGTGTTTTGTTGAGTTCATTAATATCTTTTTTTTTTTTTTTTTTTTTTTTTTTTTTTTATTTTTTTAAAGTTAATGGCTTTGACTGGAGTGATTAGCACCAACCTTGGTGCCTGTGGCAAGGTTAAAATGACATAAAATGCTTTGGAACACAAACTTTGTCATGGTCTTCATTATGTGAAATTCTGCTGTATAAGTCAGCCAAGGACACTTTGATTAGTCCATTATGTCCTTCTATTAAGTTTCTTTTTCCCCCCCAATGACAGATATTTATTAATACAAGCTATATAATGAAGATTTATTCATTCTAGAGAACTATATGCATGTTCATGTATTTCTGATTATATAGCAATTTTTGAATCAAAGGTAAAAGGCTAATGACCTGAGGAAAGATATGTGGAGGTGCAAAACTTTGCCAACTCGGACTGTATATCATGGTGCTTCTTATGTTGATTTTGCATGAATGAATGTATAATCATGTATTTAATGTGACTATCAAACATTACTTTATGGTAATGAATTAGCACATTATATTTTGAAAGGATTGCACAGTGAAATGCAATCAGTGACTTTTTCATGTTCATTTCAGCTAATGTCACTGTTTTATAGTCTTATTTCAATTCTCTTTTTTTATTCTTTTTAAGTCTAATGATATTTGTGTGTGTGAAGCAACTCTAAATCCACATTTATTAAGGGTGCAACTTTGCATACATTCAGACTACTTCTAGAATCTGAACTGTAGATGTGCAAGTTAGGGCTGAGATATAATTTCCTTGATGCAGTTTTAATTTCTGGGCAATAATGCCTTTGCCATGAATACAACAAGAGGAGACAATACTGTATTTAGTGATTTTTTTTTCCTTTCTTTTTTTTGCTTAAATGCTTTCTCTAGTTGTTTCTGTCATACTTGGTAAGCTCTATTCAGAGGAATTGGCAACGTAGGCATAACTCATATCCATAGATAACCAATACTTCAAAGGAAGCTTGCTTATAATTAGCATGAACTGAAGCTGCAGTAATGGAGAGACAGAATTATGCAAAAACTGCTAGTACATCAAGTTTTTCATCTTTTTACCTCTGTAGGTGAAAGACATGAATTTCTGGAGTTACTTTTCTTTATTCGGAGTTTGATCTTTTTGCGGTGTTCCTATGCATTTTTCTTCTGGTTCACTGTAAAAGCAGTCCCTTTCCATTTGGTTAGTTATAAACCTGGGATACCTTCCCCAATATCACCTTTATCTGTCCCTGTGTATCACTTTTCTACACTTAGGCAATTACTTTGCCCTGCAAAACAACTGTAAGGGACATGCAGACCAAGCCTCTCCTCCTCTGCATCCACCACCCTCTGGACTGATTAAAAAACATGCTGATCCTGAGCTCAAAACTGAACTTCTAGGATGGCCTGTATCCATTTCTTCCACGCAGGTGACATGTCTAACACTGCTTTCCAATGATGGGGAGTGGGTATGCAGGTGTCTAGAAAATATTGCATTGCTGGGTTTGCTCAGCTTGTCCTAAATAGAATTCGTGTACTTTCTGAAAGTAGGAGGAAACCAGAAGACTAATTGTTACTGCAGTTTGCCCTCATACTGTGTTGGTAACTGGTGTTCCACTACTGATTCTGTTTTCTAGGAAATATACTGACAAAATTTTCACAAAGGTCTACTGGGGAGTGGAAGGAAAGCGGGAAGGAGTCTTAGAGGATGTGGTTCACCAGAAACCTGGAAGGTTGTTTACTTGCTGTTTGCTATTAAAAAGTTTTTCTGCCTTCTTGTTACAGAAGCCACTGCTTCCAGGTTCTAAATAGTTGTGTACTTTTCAAAGCTATATTGTAGGGGTTTTTGTTTGTTTGTTTGTTTTTTTTGTGTGTGTTTTGTTTTGTTTTTTGTTCCCCCCCCATTGTCTGTGGAAGAATTTTTATCAATTCTTTATTTCAATATTCACTCATAATGATTTAATTTTATAAAAAATTATTGGCTCTGCTTTTATGTGGGGTAACTTTCCAGCAACTTTTTTACACTTGTATGTTTTCTTCTGTTTTGTTTCAGTACCCAAACACTATACACTTGAAATTTAATTGGAAACCTGAGAGAGGATTTTCTTTCTTTTGTTGTGTCAAATATTTATATCAAATAAAGCAATAATAGAATAAACAGACAAATCTGGGATCAGTTTGTTGTTACCAAAATGGTACCCTGTAGATGCAGTAAGTCAGATGTTTAATACAGAAGATTGATCAATCTAATTTCTGCATTCCTTGAATCTCTGTATAATCATGTAATTTATCAGTAGTTAGCACAAAATTATACTGGTGACAATATATTTGTTATAAATAGATTTTAATTTACAGGTAAGTATTAAAGTATTGAATGTTGAAAAAGGAAATTGAACTTGTTTTTCCATCTGCTTCTGTGAATCCCCAGAGCTATGTTAGGAGTGCATAAGCATGAACATAAATTATGAGTAAAATGTGTTTATTATTTAAGTAACATGTAGTGCTTAGCTTTTAAGGGACAGTATCTTGTTCTGCTTTTCAATTTAAAATTCAGTTATTAAAAGCGTGGGGTTTTATCTTGGGGTTTAAAAGTGAAACAAATTTAGGGCCTGTCCAATATTTCTTCTTAATCTTGTGAGTCCTTATTTTTATTCAAAATAAAGCAGCAGTGAACTATAATACTGAGTCTTCACTCCTGCTGTTTCTCTCAGCCTTATTTTCTTCCATACTTTCTCCTGTTCTATAGTAACCAGATGTGGGATTTCTTAGGTTGTTCAAACTGAAGCAGCAGAATAAGTGCAGATTATCACTCTTTCCTTAGGTTTCACTCTGCGTGTTGTGATTCTTGAAGGGAAATAATACAAACATTGAAATAAGAGCAGAAGTGGTACCTCAGGAAGAAAATAGTCTGGTTTTCTGTAGCTTTTGGTTTCACAAAACAGGGCTTTGGCAGCAATGGCACAACAGCATAAAAATGGACAGGAAACCATCTTGACACACACCTTTGCATTTCTGGTTTTAGTAAGTCCCACCTTCCACTCTCTTTCTGTCTTACCTACTCAAACAGGACAAGGTCCTGACTCAAGATATATATTCCAAGGTTTTCATTAATTTACATTCCCTTACACTCTGCTCAGCAGTCAGGATTCCAGATTCTTGATAAGGTTCTGGATTAAGATGTTGCTGAAGAGCTAGTTAAATATAACGTAAATAAAAAAAAGCCTGAATTGGACAAAATGCCTGGTTTTGTGGGTTCCTGTGTACAGCTTCATCTACAAAGATGTTCAATTAACCGTGATTAGCTGTAAAGAAAAAGTTCTGTCAACTAGATGCCAAATTTCTGTCACTAGCACCTTCCTCTCATGACAGTTTGAGCAGCGTTGCATCTGAGTGGCTGTAAGCGATAACTTTGCCACAGTTCTTCGCTTGGTGTATGGAAAAACCACTCTAAGAACTGTATCTCAATAATAATAAAAAAACAGGTATTGTATTTTTAGGGATTTTTTTCATGTTTTAACATACCTAAGTGGAGAGTATGAGTAGTCTAGACCAACTTCTTTGAAGGTGGTCTTGCAGGGTGGTGAGAGTGTATTTCTGGACTGTCACTGTTCATAAATTTTATGTGGCTAATGAATTACACAACAGATAACTTCCTCATGCTTTGTATTTCCTGCTGTAGATGTAGAAACTTCCTGAGCACTTTGTGGTAGAGATGGACAAATAATTTAATGACTTTTCTCACTTCTGAGGTTTGTAGGTGAAGGACCAAAAATACTTCTTGCTGTATGACAGGAAACCCAGACTTCTAAGTCTGTGTTATTCAGGCATCTGGGAAATGTTTGCTCTGCCACAGAGGGGGAAAAAAAAAAAAAAGCCATTAAATTTCAGTGCAACTGAGGCAACTTGAAGGACTGGTTTTCATATGTGTCATCATAAGAAGCCTCTCTCCTATAGTGCAAATTAGCTTCTAACATGTATGTGCTGTGATAGGAAAGTATCCTTGTCCTTCCTGACTTCCAAGGAATCTTCTAATTTAAATTGTGGTACTGTAGCATGCACATTTCTTCTTGTCTACATCACAAATGGATTTGAATTCTCTATCTGTTTTGTTGCCCAGAGAAGTTGCAGGTGCCCCATCCCTGGAAGTGTTCAAGGCCAGGTTGGACAGGACTTTCAGCAAACTGGTCTTGTGGGTGGTGTCCCTGTCCATGGCAGGGGTTGGAATTAGATCATATTTAAAGATCCTTTCAACCTAATCCTTTCTATGATTCTGTGATTTTTATTTATTTATTTTTTTGTGTGTGTGATTCTGTGTTTATATTTAAGAATGCTGCCAGGAAAAATAGAGTACAAGCACCCAGAGTGTCTGCACTTAGAAGCTGAACAATGGCTTGTTTGCAGAGTACTTGTTCTCAGTTTTACGTCTTTTGAAAACCTTATATTTTAAGCTTTGTTCCTACTCAGTTTGAAAGACATTGAAAGTAGAACTGTACTAGAGAATACTGGGAAATTGGGATGGTTGAAAGTGGTGGACTGGGAGAGTCTAGTCTGTTTAAAAAAACTCACACAAGAAGCTTTTGTCATTAAAAGCAGATTTTGTCCTAGTGCTTCAGCCTCTGAATGCATCCTGAAGCTCTATTTTTTTTTAAATGAAAAATTAAGCCTTCTAAAGTATTTGGATGGTTTTGAAAATAAAGTTATGCTTCTAAATTGCTTGACAGTTGATGTAAATCAATTTAATTTGACACAGGGTACATGTACTTCCTGATCTTCATCATGAAAGAAGCAGGAACAAGAGCAAGAGGTTTTCATAAAATAACTATACTTAAATACATACATAAAGGCAGCATTTTCTATAGAGACTTTGAAGAGCTATGAACTTGGTCTGCAAATGGAAATGCTGTCTTCTTAAATATACAGATTTTTATAACTTTGACAGAATTCCTCAGTACTTAATAACTGCCTTTTGAAACATTTTACTGTCCTTCCTCTTCCCTCTTTCATTTGGCATGTGTTTTACAGTCATAATGCCATGAAAGTCTTTACTTTCTGCCACCAAACTTTTAAAAAAAACACCTTATATGATTCATAGCAGAAAGATGGTAATTTTTTTATCTTGTGTAACTAGCTTATGTAGGAAGCTCATTTTTTTATTTTGAATGGAACAGGGGCACGACTAATGTATTACAAAAAGGTTACAGCTGATACTTCATTAACTTGTTTTTAATACTCAAATTATTATGGTTATTTCACTTTTTTTTTTTTTATTCTGGGGAAAAATATATCTGCTCTTTATTCTCTGCTTTACCCAGATATTTCATGTTGGCTTCTGTGTATTCCATCTTGAAAGGTTACTCAGAACTAAAATGAGTGCCTTCCTGCAGAAGCCCTAGGGAAGTCTATGGACAAGAAAAAAAATTTAAAGCATATACTGATGCTCTGTCACTAAGGAGAAAAATTAAGAGTGCTACTGAAAATTTTAAGAAACTGAAAGAAGCTTTTCTGTTCAACCAGCAGTGTTCATTTCTGTGCATGTATTTTTAAAAGTGTTTGCAAATTTTGAGGAAAGAAAAAATTAGCCTCAATAAATGCAGAGCATCAGTTTCTGGGCAGAGGGCTAGAAAGACCTGGAGCCTCAAACCTTCATATAAACTTGGGTGAAAACAAAGGAAATAATTTTTTTTTTTTGGCAAGGGTAGTGATTTGTGTCCTATAAGATTTAATCTAAAGTACATATCTGAAAGTACTTTTTCATTAAGATTTTTTATGTCTCCATATAATATCTGTTTACTTTCCTTGTCTCCCTCTCTGGTGTCTTGTTATGGTTGCTGCATTGTTAGAGTGATGCCAAAGAGAGGAATATCTTGTCAAATGCCATCTTACAGTTAAGTGCCATGACTTTGAAAGTGGAGGAAAGAGTATGTGTGTAAACTCTCAAAGTAAAAGTTATGGCAGCATTGCCTATAAACTTGAGGAATAGAAAGCCCTCACTTTTCTAAAGCTGTAGTTAGTTTGGATTTGGCTGGTTGAGTGGTTTTGTAGGTTTTGGTTGGTTGTTGTTTTTTTTTGGTTTTGTTTTTTTTTTGTTGTTGTTGTTTTGTTTGTTTGTGTTTTGTTTTGGGCTTTTGTTTCTTTTTTTGTTTGTGTTTTTTTTTTTTTTTCCCCTCCCGTATGATTCTGTGCATGTGACTGCTTATTGTGTTTCTTCTGCAGTAGTATTACTTTAGGGGAGTCAACTTCAGCAAATGAGAGCAAACTCTTAAAAACTACTATAAAGCTCCTCTTATATTTATTGTACAGTCATATGAATGTTGAAACTCTGATACAGATGGAATCTATTAAAAGGTATCACAGACACAATGGAATGTTCAAACTAGGTGTATCAGGGAGACCTTGCTGATGAGTCCAATATTAGCCCCAGACTTGGTCAATGGCTTATCACTAAAGGATTGTATAGGTACCTTTACACAACTTTGCCCCTGGGATTAAGGATGAGAAATTGAATACTTTTATGTAAATAAGATTAATTACTTACATTAATTTTAATTATTAGATGAAAAAACTTCAGTCAGAATTATTTACTACACAATATTGGTAGCTATAACTACTAGTATAGTGCGGTATTTTTTAAAGCAATGCTATTAAAACTAGCAAAATAATTATTAAGTAGAGATTGATGTTACTCACTCTTACCAATGACCATTGGCAAATCTGTTTCATTCTGCCTTGAACAACAGCCTTGAGGGGCCTCCCTCTCAAAGGAGCAATCCCCACACACGCTCTGAGTCTATTAGAAGTCCTTGATGTTAGAAAGTGGTACTGTACTTCTGTAGTGTAAAATGACTAATGTATAAATATGACTGTCATATATCTCCAGGCTGGCTGTGTCAGCTCAGTAGCCTTTAGGTAAGTTCCCAGCACTATCATCTGTTGGTCCCTTTATTAGGGACTTTGGCTATCATATCCCCTGTGGTGTCAATTTCTGTCACAAAATGTTGTTCTTCACATCCTCAGAATGCTTAACTTTAGGATTGAGGCATCAGGCTAGTCTTGGCGTTTTTCGACACCAAAACAGTGTGACCTGTTCACCACTGATAACTTTTGCAAATAAGGTAAAGTTTTAGCTGTTTTATCTTTAGCCAGAGTATCCCACTGCTGAGACATAATGGTTTACATGAGTTAATAACAAAAATGTGAGCTGCAAATAGTTTTACATATGAAATCAGAAATCCACAAGAACTGAGGACTAGTGGAGAACCTTGCATGATGGTGTTTAACACACAGACATGTGCCCCCTGCCCTCACTATCCCCCTTCAAAATCCACTAAACCAAAATCCCAAACACTGCACTCTAGCAGTAACCTCTGCTCTTTTCCATAAACTAGCTAGCCTACAGAAATTGGGTTGGGAACCAATGGAAATACACTCTCTTCTTTTGATAGTGTTGCTCTTCAATGCAGGAAAAACACAGGCATTTTATATTGGAAATCATATGTCATTTGAATTAATTCTTGCAATATTCTGAATAGTTAAATCCCTCAAATGCTGCCTTACCTAAAATAATGGCTGACACTTCAGGATGACACCTCAAATGCTAATACTTCAGGATTATTTTACAGACAAAGGAATGCTTTGCCTGCACACAAATAGGTAAATCTTCAATCACCCATGGGATCTGTAATTAGAAATATATTTTAACATAAAGTCTTCCAAGGTCAAACTCTCAATTTATCACTTACATTATATGTGGCAGGGCAGTGTAATTATTTTATGGCTTTTACTAAACTTATAAGAGGTGTTTCCAGGTGGTGTGGTCTTGGGTGTTCCCGAGTGTGGACAAGTGCTGCACTCTGGAGTGTTCTGCAGGGTTGGTCCTTTCCAGGAGGAAAGCATCTGTCAAACTACAAATGAATCACTTTATGCCACTGAAAGCTATATTTTCTGCAGAGAAGGACCTGTGAGTCCTGATGGATGACAAGTTGACTATGAGCTGGCAGTGTGCCCTTGTAGCCAGGAGGGTCAATGGTATCCTGAGGTGCATGGGGAAGAAGGTGAACAGTACATCAAGGGAGGTGATCCTTACCCTCTACTCAGCCCTAGTGAGGCCACATCTGGAGTGCTGTGTCCAGTTCTTGTTTTCACAGCTTAAGAAGACAAGGACTTATTGGACAGGGCTCAGGGGAGGGCCACAAAGATGATTAGAGGTCTGGAGCATCTCTCTTATGAGGAGAGATTGTGGGAGCTGGACCTGTTTAGTCTGCAGAGAAGACTGAGAGGGGATTTGAGTACTATGTACAAGTTATCTTGAAGGGGGACATCAAGAGGATACTGCTAGACTTGGTTCAGTGGTACCCAGTGACAGGACGAAGAGTCATGGCCATAAACTAAGACACAAGAAGTTCCACTTCAACATAAGGAAGAACTTCTTCACATTAATGGCTTTCTTCTGGATGATTCTGTGGATGTTGTTCATATAGTGTTAATTAGCAACGTACATGGTACATTCCAGAGAATAACAGTATGAGAACAGAACCAACAGTGAAAAGGATCAAAATTCTTGAGAGGGAGGGAGAGAGTGAGGGATGGAGGACTGATATAAGGATAAACTTGACACAAAAAGTTGTACTACTGCTTAAAAATTTTAAGGATGAAATATAAAACCTTTCCTGACTGTGGTAGTTTCGTTCTTAATCCACAAACCAGAAAGTGGTTTTCAATTTAATCTCCCTTCACTAAAGCCCACTAAGAAAACTTTTCTCCATTTTTCACTCATTGGGCTAGTAACTAGAAGAGTTACTTTGTGTAGTTTTGACAGATGATGTTTTATTGAACATGATTAGTGTTTGTGTGTGGGAGTAGGTGTATATGGACCAGCTGTCAGATTACATTTTGTCTTCAGTTTTCTTTTGGGGCTGCTACTTCTCCTTACAAAACTTTAATATATCATAGAGGTAAGAGTAGATCCCTTAAGAAACACATTTTACAAAACCACCACAAAACCAACCACATAAAAAAAATTTGAAGACTGAGAGAAAAATATAAATATATAAACATTTATAAATGTTATAAAACCAGGCCAAGCTTGAGTTATTTCTGGAAAAGTAATTTTCTATAATCTGGACATCTTCTTGAAATAGAAAATTAACTAAAGAAATTAAAATATTATTGTAGGTCACAGAATCATAGAATGGTATGGGTTGGAAGAGACTCTAAAGACCATGTAGTTCCAACTAACCTAGCGTGGACAGGGACATCTTCCACTAGATCCTGTTGCTTAAAGATCCATTCAATCTGGCCTTAAACTCTTCGAGGGATGAGGCATTCACAGCTTCTCTGGGCAACCTGTTCCAGTGTCTCAAAACCCTCACAGTAAAGAACTTTTTCCTGATATCTAATCCAAACCTATGCTTTTGCAATTTGAAGTAATTTCCTCTTGTCCTGTCACTGCATGCCCTTGTAAATAGTCTCACTCCATCTTTCTTGTGGGCTCTATTCAGATACTGGAAGGTCACAATTAGGTCACCCGAAGCCTTCTCTTCTCCACGCTGAACAATCCTAAATCTCACAGCCGTCCCTCATAGGAGAGTTATTACATCCCTCTAATCAGTTTAGTGACCCTCCTCTGGACTTGCTCTGACAGCTTGATGTCCTTCCTGTGCTGGATGCAGCACACTTATAGCTATGTGTCATGACAGCAGAGTAGAGGGGCAGAATCCCCTCCCTCACCCTGCTGGCCACGCTGCTTTTGATGCAGCTCAGGACACAGTTGGCTTTCTGCGAGTGCACATTGCTGGGTCATGTGCAGCCTCTCAACCACCAGCACCCCTAAGTCCTCCTTGATGGAGCTGCTCTTGCTCTGTTCACACTCCAGCCTGTATTGATACCTGAGCCTGCCCTGACACAGGTGCAGCACCTTGCACTTGGTCTTGTTAAATAGCATGAGATTCCTATGGGCCAACTTCTTCAGCTTGTGCTGGTCCCTCTGGATGACATCCCATCCTTCAGGTATGCCGGCTGCACCACTCAGCATGGTGCCATCTGCAAATTTGCTGTGTATGCACTTGATCCCTTCTGCTCCTCTTTTTCCTAAAATGACGGTTTCTAAATATAACAATAATAATAAATCATCTTTTCCCATTTTGATTTGCTCAGACATTTGAATAAGTGAATGGACTGAGAGAGGAGATTTAAACTGCTATAATTTTCACTGGAGAGATATCTGAGGGAATATTTGTCTTAGTGAAATATGTTTATTTTGCTATAACATTTAACAGGAAAAAGTCTAAAATTATTCTTTCAGGCCATCTATATTTAGTCTTTAGTATTATTTAATTGTATTTTAAAGGTATTGCTACTTTCATCCTGCATTTTAGTATTCACAAAAGGTTTGAGTGTGTGGAAATGAAATATTTTAGTATCTTTGAAGCAAAAAAATTGAGGTTTTATTAGCTAGAAGACCTGGGTACTTCAGTTTTCATCCTGATATGGATTTGGAAAACATCACTATCATGATTTCTTAAAAAACTACATTAACTAGAAGTGACATTTCTGAATAACCGAACCAGAAGCATTTCTATCTGAAACTAATTAATGATCTATTTAGCATATTTAATTTCATTGCTTTTACAAAACTGGACATGCCCTCTGATAACTTCAAGTTCTGAATAGCTGAAAGCTCTAAAGGGAAACGTCAGTACATTAATTAAAATGCAATTCAGTGAAACTGCCAGAGAAAATTCCTGATTTTAATTAATAATCTGATATTAAGATGAACTTCATTTCAAAGCTTAGCAAGGTTAAAGACGACTGAAGGCTGGAGTCAAGGAAGATAGTTCTTGTACATGCAGTAGTTGTTGCCTGCTTTGAGACAATAAAAAGATCCCCTGAAATTCAAAACTGTTCTTTAGCTAAGTATCTGCAAACTCTTTGTATTTTAATCTGCTGGGGTTTTTTTGGTTGTTTTAATTTATGCAGCTCATTTAATTGGGATAAATTGCCTTTTTCATTGAAGAAAAGGTATAAAATACTGGCAAAATATCTGTAACAAAAATATAAACCAACACTAACCTGTTTTTGCAGTTTGAGGAAGCTCCTATTTTGCTTAAATGTGGACCACATGCACTAGTGTTTGAAGGAAATCCTTCTAAGCAGAACAACTGAAAGTTGGGAATTGAAGGGGAATCCTATGCTGGTGTCACTAAGCCATGACCAAGAGCAGTCTGGCAGGGGGATGTCTTTGTGCTGAGCATTTGCTTCTGGTTACAGGCATCTGAACAGATGCAGAGAAATGAACTTTGGAATGAACTGACTGATTTTTGTCTCTGTTTTTGAACAGATGAGCAGACAAACCAGTGCTCTTAAGGTGTTTAAGGTAACACTGAGATGAGGGTGGAATAGGACATGAGTGGAAGATAAATGAAGTTGTCCCTCTATGTTTTAATTTCTGATATAGGTAGAAAACAAGGCTTCTTAATTGATAATTTTCTTTTAAAAAAGTATACTTCTGTAATCTGAGTTAGAATAGAAAAAGCTTTTCATTGTTTGTATGTATTGGCTCAAGAGCAAGTAGAGCAAGGATAATTTGGGGCCTCATTGCAATGACAGGAATGATAAACTACAGGGAAATGTTTTCAGCCTTAGTAGAAATATGAGAGAACTAGAAACAGTAGGTATTGCTAGCAGCTGTGCTTGATGGGTGGCTAGAAATGATGGACAGATTAATCATGAGTAAGTTCATAAAGGTCTCTGTGATTCCAACAGTAGTGCAAATATAGTGGTTGTAGGTGCTGTATTTCAGAGATATAAAGTCAAAGAAAGGTTGTGTTCCCAGAAGGGATTAGAGAGCTTTAATATCATATGCGCAGAGTGACTGTCACTTGCAAGCATGATAGGCATATGTCTTACTAATGGACTTAGATTGAGCAGAACAGTACTGCGGAAAACACGTGAACCTTTGACATATGCTTAGTAATGTTGGTTTCTGGAAAATCGGTTGAAACTCTGCATAGGTTATTGCAGAAATACTCTTTTTACCGTACAGCATCATTAAAGTTGATTCAGGGAATGTTTACAAGGGAATTTTGTCATTATTTACACCTTATGGATACCTAACTGTTATTAAACTGTACTTAAGTACTTGAGCTGCTTTGCTGCCTGGAGCTTCCAAAGTGAGGAGCAGTTAGATTCTTTTTGTCTCTGAATTAATCAACAAAAGACTATTTACTTTTATTTGTGAACCTCTCCTTCCTAGCCAAAAACTTCCTACTAAGTTTGTTATTTAAATAATTTCAGACCAGCTGATAAACTCAATCTCTTACAAGATAAACAATATCCATTGCCTATAACAATATGACTTGGTGCTGCATAATCTCTGTGAGTCCCTTGAGTTTTGCTTTTCTTCTTTCCCAGGTTTGCTTTGATAGCATTTCTGGCTATTTAGCTCCTTTTATTGATCTACTTCCTTTTTATTACAGAAATTTAGGGGGTTTATTTGGTATTAATATATCAATCAGATTGAGGGAGGTGATTCTGCCCCTCTGTTCTCATGACACCCAACTATAAGCACTGCATCTGGCTCTGGGGTGCCCAGCACAGGAGGGACAAGTCCAGAGTAGAGCCACCAAGTTCATTAGAGGGATGGACTATCTCTCCTATGAGGGAAGGCTGTGAGATTTGGGATTGTTCAGTGTGGAGAAGAGAAGGCTTCAGGGTGACCTGATTGTGACCTTCCAGTACCTGAATGGAGCCCACAGGAAAGATGGAGAGGGACTTTTTACAAGGGTACATAGTGACAGGACAAGAGGAGATGGCTTCAAATTGAAAGAGTTTAGGTTTAGATTAGATATTAGAAAACTTTACTATGAGACGGGTGAGGTGCTGAAACAGGTTACCCGGAGAAACTGTGAATGCCTCATCCCTGGTGGTGTGCAAGGCCAGACTGGATGGACCTCTGAGCCACCTGGTTTGTGGGAGGTGTTCATAGCCTCATAGTTCATGGCTATGTGGGTTGGCACTAGATGATCTTTAAGGTCCTTTCTAACCCAAACCAATCTATTATATATTTGCTCTAGATTTGTATTGTGGCAGAAAATATCAAAGCAGATTCCTTTATGGATAAAAGTGAACTTTTGTCCTTTTCCTGTCTCAGGATGTGTGTGTAATGAGGAAAAATTCTGGTCCTGCTGTATTCCTTTACAAAAACAGTCTTCTCTCTTGCTAATAGTTTTCAGTTGTCTCAAATATATTTTAGTGAGAAATCACTTAGAATACAATTTGAACCATATTTTTTGAACTGAATAATCCATGTGAATTCCTAAGTTATGCTTTTATATCCACTACTGAGAAGATTAAATTCAGGAAAGTGTCTTCTCTGTGCACAGCTGATCAAAACTTTTCCATTACAGAGAGTCTTTCAGACACAAGCCTCCTTCAGAGCAGAATAGCATCATGCTTTAGCTGTGTCTCTCTTGCATTGTTACGTATTGTTTCTATTCTTTCTTTTTCTTTTTTATTTTTAAACTTTCCTTTCTGTCTTACTCTAAGGTTATTTGTGGAAAGATTTGTTTGACCTTTTTCTAGGACAAAAATGTTGTGTTTTTTCAGTGCTCCTAGATAAATGCTCGGTATGTTTGGTACAGTAAAAAATGAAACAAATAATTTTCTTCAAATTGCCTTTTCTTAGTTTGAATTGGCTTCTGTGAGGCTTTTAGAGTCCTCTTCTCTTCCAGAGATTCATTCTTACTGCTGTAAAGAGTCATGAAGAACCAGGTGAGCAGATGACTGCAGATCACAAATACATCAGTTATGTGAAGAGCTCTGCTCTCTAGCACTGTATTGTGATGCCAGAGAGATCAATTCCTTCCCCTCGCTTTCAATAAAATAAAATAATACACCTGTAAGATCACACAGTGCCTATTCCAGAGAACAGGGAAATATTAACTCTTCTAATTTTAGTTCTGGTCATCCTAGATTCTTAATCCAAATTTCTAGGGCAGAAAAGAACCATCAACATTAAAACACTGTCATGTGATACTACTCAGTGAACTGATTAGCTAGATGGCTGAAAAGTGAACAGCAACACTTCTAGTTGGGATAATAAATATAAACTGCACTGTGGGTCTTGGGGTTTTTTGTTGTTGCTGACACAATAGGCAGTTGAAACTGCTCTTGTGAGCACTCAGAGCTTGTTGTATTATTAAACTGTGAAAAGCATTTGTGTTTTAAGTGTTGACCTAGAAAATTAAAGTTTTCTGTCAAGTCTGTTCCTACTGTTTTTCTAATATGAGAACTTCTCACTTTAAGATAATTCACAGACCTGCAGAAGCACAAGACAGTAGGGTTCCAGGAGGCACTGAAATCCTCCAACAGGTATTCCTTGCTTTGCTCTGGTACAGTAGTTGGTAAAGTAAATGTCTATTGTGCTTACAGCTCTTCAAAATACTGTAGTTGTGAATAATTAACATGCAATGCAAGTGGAAATTTATCAGAAATATTTCACAGTTCAGCAGATCAGGAGAACAAGGGCTCTGAACAGCAAGCTGCCCAGCTGTTCAATGGAGTTCCTCTGGTGCCCTAAGGCATTATCATCCTAATTAAGGGTGGTGCTGGGAGCTCTGGTTTCACAGAGCTCTCCACTCCCATGGGTTTTTCTGGAGTGGAGGGTTGCTCTGTTTCCTCAGGAGCTTTCTAGATCTCTGAGAAAATTGTTATTACAGACCATAATTTCATGACAAAGGAGACACAGGGAAGTAACTAAACAGTAACCTGATGTTCAAAGTGTGAAGCTGGTATGTCTTTTTATCGTTGTATAACAGGGATGAGGACAAGATGTTCACCAGTACTTCTTTGCCAGAAGAACATCCCTAACCAAGTTGTCTTTTCCAACTCAAGAACTTTTCTTAATTCCAAGGCTAATGTAGGGGGTTTAACTAGAACACTTACACTTATTTTAGGTACAAAAGTAGTATACATGTTGAAGGTGTGTGTATAACACTTTTTTATACCTGTTGAACTGCATCTTGGGGAATGAAGAGCAACTGTGAAGGTTGACAGGAAGTAATAAAAGTGGTAGAAGGATGTCTGGTGGGGACAAGACTGAGAACAAGAAAAAGATAATTAAGATGGAAAAGATTCAGAATTCAGATCGGGTAAAAAAACAGTAAGATAAGTAACTCTGTTATATAGCACTGCGTATGAAATAGAAGTAAGATTATGATTCTGCTAATTTGGAGACAACCAAATTTATTTAGAACAGGTGAAAATTAATGGGTTTCCAGTCTTTGTTTTCCTTGTTGTCCTTGTGGAAACATCGGTCTATTTGAATTACATTACATTCTTTAATACTGGAAAATGAACTCAATTCCCACAGCAGAAATATGTTGAGATTCCCTAGAATAGGATTTTAGATGATATGTCAAACTTTACTTTTATTCATACATAACTGAAGAAATATTTCCTAAGCTCAAGATTCTGACAGTTAAACACACTTGAGATCTGCTTACATAGAAAATACTTAATGCTTTGTGTTTGTGGTTATGTTGCCCTGCAGCATTTTACTCTCACCTGCTATAGTTGCTGTGAAAAGGGTAAGATTATTCTAAAACTATTTTCACAGGGAAGAAAACCTCAGTAACACAAGAGAATTTCAGTAAGCTCTGGGAAGTATAACAAAAGCCAGTGTCTCGAAACTGAAACTGAAAAAAAAAACCCAGGCAAACCCAAATAAACAATAGAAAAACAGTTAACCATCGTTAACACCACAAACAGTGTTTTGGCATCTTTCACACAGTCATTGAAATGGATTGTGCATTTGGTGTACCTAGTGGCAAGGGCTGCTATGTTTGTGCTGCTTTTGCTGTACTGTCTTCTGCTTGCTCTGCACTAAGATGGTATTGACTCATGTCTATGCTTTCCTGGACCATTCCATTTACACTGAAGTTCAAACTGAACCAAATTTTTTAGTTGCTACTTCTGTTTTTAGGGAGTCTAATGTTTACTAGTTTCTCTTTTTCTCTAAGCAAGTTAACAGCAGTCTGCTATGACTTGATTTTATTTTTCTTAAAGAAGAATAACTGAAACGGTGAGCTTTTATCTCAGCAAGAATGCAAATAGGACTAAAATAACTGAACTGATTGAGCTTTACTACCGGTGGTGAGTGTGACTTGACAGTTTAGTTAACTGAGATAAACCCAACCCTATCCCTTTTGAAGACCAATGTATTAGGCTCACTTATTTTCCCCTGTTCTTTTAGGTTTTTCACATTTTTTCCCCCAAATTATTACTATGTAACAGCCACCAAATGGGGCTTGACTTAAACAGGAGGATGCTGAGTATTGCTGGGCTGCTGATGTTTTGTTCTCACTACCTGACTTTCCAGAAGATGGAAGTAATGTCTACTTATTTCTATCAGGAATTTGAGATATGTTGGAAGGACTTTCTTCTTCACTATGCAGGTTGTTTCTTTAATTAACAATTAACCTGTATTGCAATAAGCCTTTTTTCTTGTCTCTTCATGCAGTAGGGCATTTAGTCTCTGCAGACTGCTTCAATGATTTCTTTTTTTTTCCTATTTATTAAATTAAATGAACAGTTCTTAATCATTGATTCTTCACACTGACACAGACTGCTCTCTGCTATACTGCATTTGCACCATTCAGTGGTGATGGGAGTGTTTTTGGAAGTTGTATAATGCTCTTTTAAAATTTGTTGTTCTTTACAGAGAAAGTCCCAGTGCTCCAGATCCTTAAACATAAAAACCCTGAACCAACCCTCCCACTGTGTTGTACAGTTCCCTATTTTCCTGCAGAAATTGCAACTGCTGTAACCCAAAGAGTATCTATAAGCCTTCCCACAAGCAACTCTCACCATATTGTTAGAAGCCCTTGTCTTCCACTTGCCCATCAACTCTTCTTATCCACAGTCTTTAAAATTCAGGTGTCTTAGTTTAATCTAGCAGTTGTGATGCCCCATGAAACTATGCCAACTTCTAAAATTAATTTCAAAAGCTCTTTCTAGATTAACATTTTTTTGCTTTTCTCAAGAATAGTAGGCTACCTGTGCTGCCCTCACCTCTGAAAGGAGTGCGCTCTGCTGAACTGAGTGTTATCTTTGCCACTGCTCTGAAGGTTTTGACAAGAATATCTATGTTTTGATTAAGCTTGACTGATCTTTCACTCTTGTATAAAAGCAATTACTTTCCTTATCTATCTCTTTTATATTAGTTGTCTTAGACTATTTAAGCAATGTGGCCCTATTGGTTTTGGCTGGGCTGAAGTTAATTTTCTTCGTAGCAGTTCGTATAGTTCTATGTTTCAGATGTGCTTATCCAGCATCAAGATCTTTTCTGTTTCTCACACTGTCCCAGCAGTGAGGAGGCTGGGAATGCACAGGAAGTTAAGAGGGGATGCAGCTGAGATGGCTGACCCCAACTGATCCAAGGAGATACCGTAATATATAATGTTGTGCCTAGAGGGCACAGGGAAAGAAGCATGGGGGGAATTAGAAGGAGGGAGTGACATTGGAGGTGATGCTCTTTGTCTTCCCAAGTCACTGTTTGTGATGGAGCCTGCTTTTCAGGGAGTGGCTGAACCCCTGCCTGCCAATGGGAAGTGGTGAATGAAATTACTTGTTTTGCTTTACTTTAGTGGCTTTTTTTTTTACCCTGTAAATTGTTTTTATCTCAACCCATGAGTTCTCACATTTTTAACCTTCTGGTTCTCTCTCTTATCCCATGGTGAGGGAGTGAGCGAGCAAGGGATTGAGTGGTGCTTCTCTGTCTGCTGGGGTTAAACCATGACACAGGCACATTCTTAAAATGAGTGAGAGGAAAATACTTAAAACTAGAGACCTGTTTGCACTGGCAGTGCTTTAAGTACTATTTTCCATGGATTTCTATGTAGCACTGCAGACCATGACCCCAACATGAGCTAATGAATTCTTGAGGGTTTCACTTTCTTCTCATATGTAAATTCCTGTCAAGTGACCAGTTGACAGGGTCTAGCACAAGGGGGTGTTGTTGTTTGTTTTTTGTTTTTTGTTTTTTTTTTTTTTTTTGTTTTTTGTTTTTTTTTTTTTTTTTTTTGTTTTTTTTTTTTTTTTTTTTTTTTTTTTTTTTTTTTTTTTTTTGTTTTTTTTTTTTTTTTGTTTTGTTTTTTGTTGTTTTTTTTTTTGTTTGTTTTTTTGTTTTTTTTTTTTTTTTTTTTTTTAAATTCAGCCTTTATTCTGCTGCAGTGGATGCAGTATAACTACTCAAACAATGCATAAAAATGGAGCAAGACTTTTGGATGAGGACTTAACAGTGTCTGTGCTAGAGCATACGTGCCATAATGTGCCTGTTTTTCACTGCCCTTCATATCAGTTTCATAGGCAGAATAGCTGTATATTGTCTGCTGACATTTTTATTGGGAGTTATATTGGATGACTGTGGGAACTATGTTATGACATTGTATTACCTTCTGAAAGTGGTACTATTACTTATGTCAGGGTAGCTTACTTTGTAGTCTGTACACTTTCCTCAGTGGATAGAAAGCTAGTGATTTAAAGATCAACTCATATTTTAAAAGGGACCTGTGTGTATGTCATTGAGAAAGTAGTGGTGATCCCTTTGCCATCTGGTCCTGTCTTGGACCTTTATTGAAAGGCCTGAGACACTAAATCCTGTCTATGTCAAAGGAACTGATTACCTAACCTTACTTATATTAAAATTGTACTTTTATTTTTTTTTAAGGATTGAAAAAACGAGGCATGTGAATCTGCAGTTAAAGGTACCGGTCCAGTCTACCTGAATTTGTTGTTGTAGGATGTTGTTTGTAACTATCCAGCCATAAATACCAGGCTAAACATACAGTGTTCCAGCTACTGCTGGTGCTAGTTCTGGAAGATGTTCAGTAGTCAGATGGAATTTATTACTGAAAATCCCTTAATCTTCAATTTGCTAGTCTTTGTGTCTTCAGAATAACTGCACTAAGGGCATACAACTTATATTAAGGCCAGCTGATGATTGTTCTTTTATCTGTCCCCATCTGTACTAATCCATACTTTCAAACTTTAGGAGCCTCAGAGTATTTCACCTGTGTGGGGAAAAAAATCCCACAAAAACCTCTTGGTATAATCAGATTTTTATGTAAGTGTGTGAGCACCTGCTGGCTGGGTTCACTGCAAGGTGCTGAAGTAGCTTTTGATGTGTTTGATAGTACCTGGGAAGGGAAAGAAGGTAACACATTTCACCCACTGTAAGTATGGACAAATAAGGTGTAGGAATAAGGCATACACATGTGTGACTGGCTCTGGCACCCCTCACTTTGGCCAGGGGGGCGGTGAGTGATCAGTCACCCAGATGTCCTGCCTAGAGGGAGAGGCTGCAGCAGCCAAACTCTAGACAGAGTTTAGAGGCACACATGAGCTTCATCTTAGTTTGGTCTTCTGTCTCTGGACCAACCAATGTGTGACCTCTTGGTGGTAACAGTTTCTTTCTCTTTTCTTTCTCTCTTTATTATTTTTTTCCTCTTAATCTCTTTTCTTCCTTTGCTCTTCTCTTCCTTTTATGGGCAACTTAAAACTTGAGTGGTATTTCACTTAAGTTGTGGATTGGTATTTACTGTATGCAACGAAGGTTCCCTACTCCACAGTGATGCCTGCTGGCTTATAAAACCCTTGGAAAGGTATTGAAGCAGAGCTCAGAAGGCTGTTTGGAGGAAGTCCTTTAGTTCTGAGCAGCCTCCTATTAAGTGTAATGCTTTTGTGAAATGTTTTCTTTGGTTGTATGTTGTTCCTGTAAACCCTTTTTGCCAAAACACCTATTTTCTCCCTAAATTAAGTCTCTTAGACAAAAGTGCGTAGCTTTTTCTCTGGACATGAGCTCAAGGTATCAAAGAACCATCGGCTTTCCAAGAGTTCATGTGGGTGAAATTTCTTGAAGTCTTAAATTTAAGTGAAATGCCTGGTAAAGCTTGAGGCTTCTGGACAGGGGCATAGCAGCATGTTCTTCAGATTCATTGCTGCCACCTGGAAAACTGTAAATTTTGTTGTGACATTTGCTTGAAAGATGAATCTAAGGTCTGTAGGAAGATTGTGAGGACATTTCCTACATGCTTTTTTGCATGAGAGGCAGAACTGAATTCTGGTTCGGAACAAGGTGAGCCCTGTGCTCTGTCTCTCAAACGATGTTGCTATGAGTGAAATGAGATGGTGACATTTCTACTCTCCATTCTGTTTGAAGTTTTTTTGACAACATCTTGAGAGTACAGTTGGCTGTAGAAATGGGCAGAAACCATGACCATTATTTGGCTACTAGTTTGCTTAATCTTTGACTATTCTATCTTTCACTAATGCAGTAAGTTTTCCTCTAGGCACTCCAAAGGCTGAAATCCTACTTCCATAACTTTCTAACTTGTGTGGTAAAACTTTTGAAGGCTTAGCCTGGAAATGTCACTTTTCTGCTTGAGAAACCTTGTTTTTGGAATATCCAACTCTGGTGTGTAGTAGAAGGATTTATGCTTGCTGACAGAGGTAACTGTTGAGGCATGGCAAAACACATTTACTTAAGAATTCAGTATTTTTCCAGGTAAAAAGTAAGAAATAGTACAAGTAAATGAAGTGAGGAATGTTTGTGAATTAGATGTGATATAAAAAGATTAATTTCTTAGTCAGCAGCCTGAATTGCTGCAAATACTGATATATTAGAACTGAATGCCATGGATGCCCTTGTCAATGTTAAATCCTTGCTGTAAATGCTGCTTCATGCATATATGTCAGGAACATGGTGGATTCTTCAAATGAATTGAACTAATCTGTAAACAAGCAAAGATTGCATGTGGTAGTGTAGGCTATTCTTAAAAGGAATTATGCAAATAACAGGTGGTTTCTTGTAGAAATTTTTAGTGTAAACTAGTTATTTTTCATTTACTTTCTACTTCAGAAATACTTATGTTATCTTTGCCACATGTCTGTGACATATTAGTCTCGTTAGTCTTTACAGGTTAATTCAAAAGGCATCAGCACTTGTGGTCTTAGCCAGCCCTCCTTGAGGAAAAAGCCTTTGGAAGGTTATGGACCCTGTTTGACTCAGTCTATTGTCCAGGTTTTTTGGATAGAGCATTAGCACTTATTCACATAGTTAGCGGTTTTATATGCTCTGGGTATAACAGCATTATGACAGCAATGTCATTTAGTACTTTCCAGAAGTTCTTAATACTGCAACTGAATGAGTAACAACAGTTATTTTTGTGTATTCTTGAAAGGAATTTGTACAAAGGGGTTCACAATAAATGAACCAATGGAGAAGTTTAGCTCATCCTCTGAACTCTCTGGCATTTAAAATTGGAAGGAAAAAGTAAATTTTCACTGGGAGATTTAAAATGAACACAATGTTGTTTATCTGAAGGAAAAAAAAATCCTTTTATTACTTTGTTCTGTTCTGTGTCTAAATGTAAGGAGATGGATACTCGATCAGCTCTGCTTTTTCATGTTTCCTTGAGTTTTTGTAATAAAATGATAGTCAATAAAAATATAATGCCACTTACCTTGACATAATTTTTCCCTAGGTTATTTCTGTGCACTCTGTGAGTTCTTACTCCCCAAATAGTGTTACTACTCAAATTGTTGCTACTGTTGGATGGAATCAATAACTCATTATTCGTCTGTTTTTAGTGCACTTATGTCTTGCTGAGAGATCAATTTTTTTAAATATGAAATCCAAGTAGAAATGGTGATCGGTGTGCTAAACATGTCAGGTTGGTGGGAAAGATTTTGAGAAGAAAAAATAATTTCCGAATGTGAAAAGATGCTTGGACAGATCTGTTTCTGAATGATGAAATAGAATGTATTTATCTGTTTTATCAGGGACAAGCATAAGAAATCCTCTGGTGTCATATTCTTTTTGTTTCGAAGTGGATCATGTTGTAAGTTAATTATTGTGGGGGGTGATATGAAGCTAAACTCTTTTTCTAGGTGTCTCAACTTTCCTTTCTTATTCCTGCAACATGTTGGTTCTGTCTTCCATTTATGTGAATTTGTTGGCAAGGCAGTTGGCAACTGCTCATGTATGGCTGGGCAGTTTCTAAGAAAAAGCAAATTAATATGAAAAATAAAAATCAGAATATTATTGAGCCTTTAAAAAGAATTAAATGTGTGTTCCAAGTTTGAGGTTAGAGGCAACAATAGTGGTTTACCTGTCATTCCAATTGTGATCTTATTTTTTATAATAATCAAGGCCTATCAATAAGGATATTGGTACAGGAGAGAGAATGCAAATAACTTGTAAATAATATTTGTGAATTCTACTTTTTCAGACTCAGTTATATTTGTGTGCATAACTGTTGGCAATGTTTCAGTCAACTGGCAAAATTATTTAAACCAAAAAAATCTCTCTTCTACCCCCTCTCAGTTTCCCTGTTGTTTTTGTGTGTCACTATTTCTTTGACTTAGGTAGAAGGAAAATGCAGGATATAAGTAAGGTGGCTCTATGAAGAGATGGGACATATTTCTTGCCTTCTGAAAGTGGTATGAAACAGCTGACTGACACTTAAGTATCTTACTACTCTGCTCTACCAGCTCTAAAGAACAAAAAGCTTGTCTTACTTTCTTACTGGAAATAAGGATTTTTATCTTAGGCCTTTAACCAGTAAAAGATTTACCCTTAAGGCTGCACACAACTTGAGAGTTAATTAGACGTATTGGCTTGAGTCACTGGTCCTTTGAGCTGTACTTTATTCCTCATTAAATATGCAACATTTGAATTTAAAGTTGGGGGTTCTGTTGTTTACTGCCAAAGCAATACCCCCTTAAGTCAGTTAAATTATTATCTTTTGTGTGTACTTCAAGTTGGTTTTAGGGTGTGCTTTTTATCTTCTGTGTAGTTTAACTGAGAAGGCACTTTAAAGAACTACCTTGTACTACATTTAACAACTGATTACAGAATTAATCACTTGTTTCTGTGTTTTGTCAAAAGTTGGGATGAATTCATTCATTTCACTCAATGAATAATCCTGTATCAATGATTCATGTATTCTTTCTAACAACTAAGTCTTGATTTCAGTGTATGAAGTTATTGGTAGTTAACTCCACCATAATCTGCATGAGTCATTATCAGACTGTGGTTTAGTTAGTGTTGGGTTTTTTTTGGATTCTCGGTGCTGTTTTTGTGTTGTTGTCATTTTGTCTCTTACAGAAAAGAGGAATGCTACACTATCTTACTAAGGAGAGTGAATAAGCAGTCATTCTAAAAATTCATAAGACTTCAGGGATTTTCAAGTGTTGTTTTTACACAACTTGGTACTACAGTACTCCTAAATAACAACAAATAAACATCTCAGTGAATTATACAATAAAAATGCCAGGTAATATTTTGTTGCTTGGAACTCAGTTCCAGGGTCCTGTAGCTTTGTTGGACACCTCCCATTGACTCTTTTGAACATCTGTAGCTTAGCTGCCTTCTGCAAGGACAGATATTGAAAGACCTTAAGGGAAAGTGGCTGTTTAGTTATAAAATGTATTCTGGCAATGCATCTGGACAATGGTTTTTTTCTGTTCACTAGTGTTTCTCTATTTCTTTGTATCCATAGATTTATTTTTTTCTGTTTGTCTAGAGCAGCAGCTGCTTGTATTGTACCAGTGCTGCCAAAAGTCTTAGCTAAACACACCCACGTAACATAAAAATTCTCAGAAAGCTTATTCAGGAGTGCTGTAGCATATTTTAACCTACAACTTGAACATCTTTTATGTTTCCACTAGTCCATCACTGAATTAGGCTCCTTGAGATCCTTTTTGAGTGGAAGCATGTCAGTTTTAAAAAGATGTGATTGCCTAGATCTTAAATATTTAAGAAACTAATGCCTCTGGAAATGAAAAATCTTCTTTTGGATAACAGATATGGACTATCAGAGAGTATTATCAACATGATGCATTTATTTTTAGAAAGCATAATATTTGCTTCCAGCAATGTTTAGTTATGGGCTCAGTACTAGTAAACCTTTCTTATTATAGATAAGGAGGGTTATTTGGTTTAGCGGCAAATAGATTTCATCAGATCCTTGTCTCTTGCTTTGTCAGATCTGTGCTGTCCAAGGGGAAGTCTTGGTGGATGCACTTGCAAAAAGAAAACATGACAGCAGATGCTTTTGCAAATTAGTCTCTTTTCCAAAGCAATGTAACAGCATGAATTTGCTCCAAAAAGTATTAAAGAAAAAAAGCAGAACTTTATTCAACTATGTGTACCAATAACATCTGCCATAAAAGATGGTAACTTGACTTTATATTGGTATAAATCACTCACTGGTTTTGTTTGTTGACTGTTTTTGTTACTGTTTGTTTGGGGTTTTTTAACCTTTTTATTAAAATGGCATCAAAAGAGTAGACAAAACTGATTGGAAAGATCATTTGGTAAACTAAGAACTTCAGGCACCTGTTTGTCATTTATATTCTTTTTTCCTTTCAAAAGAAAGCAATTTTCTGTCATTCTCAAATCTCCATGTAAATTGCTAAAGGTAGCAAAAAACCGTAGCTTCAAGTCCTGAAGGTGTTGAAGGTGTTGATCTTGAAAGGTCTGTCTCCCAAAAGATCCCCTACCCTCCCTTCCAAGTAAACACTGAATTTTGGTGTAACTCCCTCTTAACCATCTGTGAAATCTGCCAACAGATAGAGCTCTTAGTGTGTTTTCAGAAACATTAGAAGCTTGATGTTATCCATTTACCTCCAGCAATTTCTTATGTGACCTCCAATGGTTTTCTGTATTAGGTAACTCTGTTACCTGGCTTAGTTAGCTCAGTTAGGTTATATTTGAGACAGGGACTGGTCATCTGCTTGCAACCTTAACAACTTTTTTTTACCCTTCCTTTTGTGCCCACTTCTCTGTGTGATACTGAAGGTTTTGGCTTCATTCCAGGCAGTTGTAGAAGAACATCTCCTATGTGAAGTTTTCTGATTAGTAGTTTTATGCATCAAGTAAACACCATCTGCATGTTGTGGTTTAGGAATGGCTCTCTCCAGTTCAGTGCCCCCACTGAGACTCTCCCAAACCACATGCTGCTCTCTTGGCCCCCCCCCCATTCCTGCTACAGCAAGATGGAATGAGAACTGGAGGTACAAAAGATGATCAAGTATTAAGATAAGAACAATTTCGTGGAAACAGCAATGAAATAAAAAAAACCCATCAATAACAACAAGATAAATAACAGAAATATACAAAAAAGGGGATGATTCACCTGCAAAAATGCCCACTGCAGATGCTGGACCCTGAGACAATGAACAATGACTGGTGGGATCCTCCCTGCCCTCTGTGGTTCTTTTTTTTGACTGGATACCCTTCTTCTTGGGAGGCCAAGAGTCCTGTCCTGGTTGTAGCAGCCAGGATCAGTTTGTTGCTGGGCGGGTGTGTATTCTAAACCCTCTATGTCATTTTTCTCATGAACTGCTCACAATGGCCCATTTGCAGCAGCTGCCCAGGGCACACCCAACCCCTCAGGCTACTAGCTGCATGTTTAGGAACTTCTGTGGGATAAGAAAGTTTTCCTGCTTTCACACCCACCTGAGGGGTCACGTCTGCTAATGGGCCATCAGGGATGCCAGAAATATGCCATTGTTCACCTCACAGAGTAAATCACTCATTGTGAAAGTCTCCACCCTGGGGGAGGGAGTGGGCATTCCCATCTGAGCCTAAGCCTATATAAGTTTGGGATTTTGGGACTGGGATCGCTCTTCAGATGCAGAGGAGGAGCAGAGCCTCGACTGGACTGAGATTGCCACCGGACTGCAACCATCATTTTCACCAGCAGGTTTCTTCCTTTCTTCTTACTTTTAACTCAGGGGGGCCACGTGGTGTTCAGCACAGGGATTGGTGAGCTTCATTCTGCTCGTGCCCTGCTATGCTGGGCTGTACATCCGTTTTGTTTGTGGCACAAATGAATTTTCCTTCTGTATAAATGTATTTTGTGATCTTTCATTAAATTGTTATTCTAACTTGCAATCCCATTTTGAGTTGGATTGATTTCTCCTGCCGGTTTAACTCTAAACCAGCACAAGTCCCTTCCCTGTGTCCCTGGCAATGATGTGAGGTGGTAAAGAATAACATCTGGGCCTTGGCCACACCCCCTCCTGTGTCCTGGCTGGAACTAGGACACTGCTTTACTCTCAGATTTTTGTTATATTAAAGATATTTCCACATACGAGCTTTATTGTTTCAGGTTGCCTGTTACTCTTAAATGAAGCATTTAACCAGATGTGAAAGAATTTCATTATTAAAAGGCAATGAAAACCAAGTGCAGATCATAGGGTGGATCAGTGTAACCAGGTGTAATACCTGTTTTATTGATGAACTGCTGAATTTAATGTTTCAAATCATATCCCATTATTTGCTCTCTTCCTGTTTGTCAGCTTAGCTAAAATAGATTCATAGAATGGCCCGTGTTGGAAGGGACGCTAAAGATCATCTATTTCAACACCTGTGCTGTAGACAGGGAAGCCACCCACTAGACCAGGTTGCTCAGAGTTTCATCCAGGCTGAACCTGAACACTTTCAGGGATAAGATATAAAATAACACTGGTCTCAATAGAGACCCCTGAAGGACACAATTTGCCAATGATGTTGATTGGGATTCTGAGCTCTTGACCGCTACCCTCTGGATGTGACCATCCAACCACTTCTGAGTCATCTAACAGTCCACCCATGGAATCCATCTCTGTCCAACTTAGCAGGAAGGGTGTTTAGAGGGGACTATGTCAAAAGCTTTACAGAAGACTGGATAAATGACACTTGTAGCCCTTCTCTTGTCCACTGATGTAGTAAGTCCATCCTAGACGGCCACTAGGTTGGTCAGGCAGGACTTGCCCTTGGTGAAGTTATTCTGACTGTTGAATAACAGCACTGAAACAGATTCTCTAGATCACATTTCTTGCTGTAGTGTTCAGTATTGATACTTTAGGTTTAGTTTATGCGATCTGGATTTCTGGGAGAGAATAATTTCATATGTTCAGAAATTCAGGTGATTCTAAACCAAGTACTGTTTAGACTCTAATATTGTTTCCTATATCATAAAGTTAGACTGAGCAGAAAACAAATTAAGAAAATGAGTATCAATGGAAATTATGGAATTTTTGATACTTTTCTTTTGGTTGTGAAGAGAAGGCTGAGAAAGGAGGATTGAGAGAGAACAATTGAAATAAATTGTCAAAACGCAGTATTTTGTTTAAAAATAGTACATAATTATGTATTTATTCTAAAAATACAAGAAAGCTACATGACATTTAGTAAGCAAGCAAATTTCTTTCAACAGATGTGAGGATGCTCTTCATCTAAATTGTGTAGCATTGTATGATATTGCTTGGCATTCAATATCTTCCTGTAATTATTATTGAGATTTGTACTTCTGTGCCTGTTTAGAGAAATTTGGTAGTTTATTAGAGTTTATTTAAGCTTACTTATATTCACATGATCCTTTTAATGACCTTATATATTTTTATGTAAGTTTTTTGTACCATATGACAGAAATTGTTTCTTAAGATCCAGTTATTCCTTTCTTTTTTTTAAACATGGGATCTTAACTACAAAACAATCCCACTGATATATCACTGGGTATATGTATATTGCCCAAAAGAAGTGTGATGTAGAAATGTTGATCTTAATGAAGAACATACTTCTTTCTCAGATTTTCAAAAAAGCATTTGTTTTTCAGGTGGGATATGAATTTCTTATATACCTACTCTGGAGCAGGTACTTTCTCATCCGTTTCCTTGAAGTCAAGTATCTGAAACTATCAGAAACACACAGGAAGATTATACTGTTTCAAACAGCTTTTCAGCAAAAAAAAAAAAAATCGGATGAGTCAAAATCTTCCCTGAGCTTGGTTTAGTTTAGAGCTTAACTAGGTTAAGCAGATTGTGGTTGAGGTTGGAGGTTGCCTGTGACTCAGTTTCCAGCAAAAGAGCTTCTTCATAGGCCATTTCCCTTCAAAGTACTCATTTACAGCACAAGAACAATCAATTTTTTTCTCACTCTTAATGAGGTAACAAAAATTAAATGTTCACACATTTTGCCATTAATTATGTTCCTATACTTTAGTTTTCAACACTTTAATTGCTTTAATTCAAATATAACAGTTCTCTTAAGAGTACTCTTTTCAATTTTGTGTTCATTTTGGAATATTGTCAACTTGGGAATGTTTGGTACATGATGCAATAATAAGTCTTTAAATATTGAATATAAATATTAAAACTTAGTACTCCCTTCGTGTAGCTTTGACTGTCTAATTCTAAGCAGTAAAATACAATATGACACTGCAGTTTAAAAATAAAACCGTTTCTTTCATTATATAAGTATAGATTAGTTACTGTCATCATTAACTAGATTATCTGGCAACCCTAAACCATTATTTCTTTTGTAATATACTCCATATCTATGTGCTTATGCTACATGAGGTTAGGGAAGATCCAGAAAGAGAGAACATATGTTTTAGAGAAATATGTCACTTTTCATAACATGAACAAGGCTTTATTTTTACAGGCTAGAGAATAATTCTGCCATGAGAAGAGTAAATAATTCATTTAAATGGTTCTAAGAATATTTAGATGCAAGGATCTGGTATGTAACCTCTCTTCTCCATCAAGTCAATGCAAACTGACCACTAAAAAGTGTTAGGTTCCTATGGGACACAGACGAAATGCTGCAATATGAACATGCTATTTCATTCGGTGGGAACATTTCAATCTTTCTCTTCCCAGAGGGAGCACTCTATTTCTCAGTGGTCAGGAATGTATAATACATGGGAATATTCATATTCATTATTCAGGAAAAGAATGTTCATTGCATTATGGGGAAGTTTGTTACATCACTTTGTGGTTCAAGATAGGCATAATCTTGACGAGTTTTTTCAGGGCATATATTTTTTGAGAGAGCAACCCATTAGGGCAACCCTTGTGCAGTACTGCAGAAGTTAGGTGTATTTGTGGAAATCCAGGCATTAATAAAATAAGATTTCCATTTACACTTTCAAGTAGGTGTGGTGGGTTGATCCTGGCTAGATGCCAGGTGTCCACCAAAGCTACTTTATCACTTCTTTTCTTAGCCAGACAGGGCAGAGAAAATATAATCAAAGTCTCCTGGGTTGAGATAAGGACTGGGAGACATCTCTCACCCCTTTGCAAAACAGACTGAACTTGAGGAGATTAGTTTCATTTATGGCCAATCCAATTAGGAGTAGGGTAATCAGAAATAAAGTACCTTCTCCCTCCCTCACTTCTTCTGGGCCTCAATTTCTCTCTCTATTTTCTCTACCTCTTCTCCTCCAGTGGTGCAAAGAGACAGGGAACGGGGGCTGCAGTCAGTTCACTACACGTTGTCTTTCCTACTCCTTCATCCTCAGGTGGAGGGCTCCTCACACTCCTGCCCTGCTCCAGCATGTGTCCCTTCCATGGGGTGCAGTCTTTCAGGAACTGGTTGCTCTGGCATGGACTTCCCATGAAGTCACAAGTCCTACCAGGAACCCTTATTGAGCATGGGCTCATCTTTTCATTGGGCCACAGGTCCTGCCAGGAGCCTGCTCCAGTGTGGGCTTCCCATGGGGTCATGGCCTCCTTCAGGCACATCCACCTGCACCGGTACGGGGTTTTTCACAGGTTTCAGGTGGATGTCTGCTCCACCATGGTCCTCCATGGGAGGGTCCTGCAGGGAAAGCTCCAGAGCTTGGAGCACTTCCTCCCCCTTCTTCTTCACTGACCTTGGTGTCTCTGGGACTGTTTGGCTCACAGGTTCTTGCTCCTCCCTTCAAATGCAGGTTCCCATGCAGTTTTTCTCCCTGCTTAAATGTATCATCCTATAGGTGCTATCACTGTCACTGATGGATTCAGCCTGGGCTAGCAGCAGGTCTGTCTTGGAGCTGGCTGGCATGGACTTCATTGGGCATAGGAGAAGTTTGTAGCAGCTTCTCATGGAAGCTACCCTTCTAACCTCAACCCCCGTCCTTCTGCCACCCTTCTAGTCTCAGCCCTTGCCTCCCTCTGGCCCTATGCTACCAAAATATTGCCATACAAAACCAATATAATTGGGTAAATGTAATTCTGGAAAGCTTTTAAAGCAGAAGATCTGTAAAATTTGCTTTGGGTGAAAGATACTATCTGCTGGTTTTCTTTTATACCTGTCTCATCTCCTCCTTCCTTAAGGAGGAAGAAGTAGAAGATACCTGCATCTAGATATCAAACCTCTCGCCCTTGAACTCTCCAAGAGATGGTTTCTGATGGGTTTGGTACAGAGCACCTTGGAATGGAGTAGTGGACCAATTTCTTTTCCAACTGATATATCAGACTGTTTTCTTGGGCTTCTGTGCACCTTATGGCTTTCCGTGTGCACTTTCCATTTTTCCTACTGTTCCACTGCTCTTGAATTCCTGCGATGATCATATAGGCTCTTGTGTGAGTCTTGTTTTACCTCAGACAGCCTGCTTATGGAGGTGTGTTGTCAGCCTTTCCTGCCCGCTATCTGTTCTCACCAACAGAAGATCAGAAGCATCCTTGCCTCTTTCTGCCCAGAAAAAAAAAAATGCATTTTCATGTGCTCTGTCATCACAGAAACCTGATGCAGTGTTGAATACTGGTGTCTTCTGCTTCATATTTTCTGCCTTTCTTTCCTTAGCTGTAATTTCTTGGACCAACAGAAGATCGATGGTATGGTGTATTGAAGATGTCATGTAAGAAAGGCATTTGTTGTAGTAGAATTTTTTTAGCTTGGGTGGGATCAAAAAAAAAAAAAAAAA
>VXAU01003653.1:157991-192076 GCA_013399695.1 Formicarius rufipectus
AAAAAAAAAGATATTCTTGCAATGATATGAAGACTGACTTGTAGGGTGGGGGCAGCTATCTGAAAAGCAGCTGTGCAGGCAAGGACCTTGGTGACCCAGTATACAGGAAGCTGATGCACCCTTGTAGCAAAGAAAGCCAGCAGCAGGTCAAGGGAGGTGACCTTTCCCCTTGCTTTGGCCTGAGAAGGCTCAGGGGGAACTTAATGTGTATAAATACCTGATGGGAGGGAGTGAAGAAGGTTGGGGCCAGGCTCTTTCTCAACAGTGCCAGTGGCAGGAGAAGAGGCAGTGGGCACTAATTCATACATGCGAAGTTCCATCTGAACAGAGGAGGCCACTGTTCTACTGTGTATGGGGTTAAGCAGAGTAACAGGCTGGGCAGAGAGGTTGTGGAGTTTCCGTCCTTGGAGTCACTCAGAAGTCAGCTGGATGTAGTCCTGGGCAACCTCCCCTAGATGACTCCTTGAGCAGAGGGCTGGGAGTATATTCTTTTAAGAGGTCAGTTTTTCACCTCAATGATTCTGTGATTCCGAGTTCCCTGATTTTAGCAAATAATTATTTTCCTTTATTTTTTTACCTAGTGCATCTTAAATTACAGTTCAACTAACATATGCATTTAAAGGCAATTTTTTTTATTTGATGAGAAAGATTTTTATTCTTAAATGACAGTCATTTGAAATGTGCAGACCAATTCCTAAGAGAAATGCTTATTCTTCTGTCTTTATGCAGCGTTCTAAAAATGTAAATGATTGCAGTGTTTCTACAGTCTTTTCTTTCTAGAACTTTAGTCAAGATGTTTCATCTATTATAGTAAGTTATCTAGAGGATTTAAGGTGCATTCCTTCTCTGATTTTTTTTACATTATTTACGTGGCAAAATGCAGACTGGGTACTTACATGCAAAATACATGCAGTAGCTTGAGCATTTTTCTGGTTTTCACTCATTCTTGCATGAAAAAAATTCAGACGACGATACCTCATATTCCCTAAGAAGAAACATCTTTAAGAAAAATTGTGCAAAGTGCAAAGCACTTTACAAAGATGGGGAACAATTCCTATTTTTTTCTATTTGCAAGTCAAAGGATTATTTTATAGGGATAGATAAGATGGGCTAGAAGAGTGAATTTAAGGCAAAAGTTAGAAAGCTTGTTTAACAGTAGCTTTGTTATTTATGTATTTAGCATTTCAGAAGATGCTGGGGACTTCCACGTACTCATTGTGTAGACTTGTGTCAAATACATTATTCCTTTCTGACAGCTCATCATTATTACTGTAAAGGTATTAACCTCGACGCACTACTTAGCACTCTCTATCACTTACTTTTTCTTGCCAGTATGAATGTAAAAAAAAAACAAAAACAACCAAAAAACAAAAAAAAACCATCTACAGTAAATATCAGCTCTGCTGTACTCCTGAAATACAAATAAAAACTTTGAGGGGGAAAAAGAGGCAAGCCAGGTTCACTGGTGAGATGTAAACACCTTTTGATGCATGTTTGTAGACCAACTGTCAGAGTTGTCTGGGAAGATAATATAGTAGAGAGTGGATTAGATTTTAGTTTTAGCCTTTTCTGCTAGACATCCAGAGCTCCCCTTCTTCTGAACTTAGTTCTTTTCAATGTCTTTGAAATATTGCAAATTATAAAGGTTAGTCCAAACTGAACTTGTAGTCACTTCGTTCTGTGTCATTGCTTTGTGGCCTGACATTTTATTTAACATGATTGTGAAACAGAGAGGGCCTGGTTGTTCCTGGCACAGCAATGGATGCGTTCCAGGCTACTCTATGAGTGTGCCTAAGAAGGCTGCAGTAGACTTTGCTGTCTTACTTTCCATGATCAGTATAAGCACATAAATAGGAGGTTGAACTACTGTAGAGCCAAAACAGAGCTTTTTTTTTTTTTTTAATGACTCTCTATCTGTAGAAGTCTTTATATTTCTCGAGTGAAAATGAATTGAAGAATTGTGAAATTGCTGCCAGATACAAAGAGTGTTTGAAATGCACTCACTAGTCATAACACAGGGCTGAAGAACATGCTTTCTGAAAAGGCATAACACTGTTGTAGTAATTATACGCACTGTGCTACTAGATCAGCAAAACAGTTTTACGATTACCTATATACCAACAAACGTACAATTTTAACTTGGCCCGTCTTAATAGGAGAGTATTGAAATCAAAACATAGACTGGGTGAAGGAAAGAAGGGGCCAGCACTCCCGTTAAGGTATCTGCAAAAGGAATTTTGTTGTATAGTAGTGATGACTGGATGTACTGTCATCTACAGAAAATGAAACTAATCCTGGCCTGCTGAGTGTACACAAGCAGGTTTGTGACAAACATTTATGTCTGACCACCTCGGAAGCAATGGGTGTGTTTTGTGGGGTGCTAAATAATACATGCTTGTAGAGTGGTAGGAAGAATACTGAAACCAATGAGTGAATTTGTATCGTTGATTTAGGATGGACTGATCTACTCTCATAAAAGTATAAGTGTTGCAAAAACAACCTAGAATGCAAACATTCCAGAATTTCTGAACTTGTGAAACAAATGGCTGTGAACAGTACATAAACTTCAGGTAGAATTAGTGTGGAAAACCACTTTCAAATAGCGATTATGTATTATATTAAAAAATAACAAAATATTTTGTTCAGGAAGCTTCTAGGAACTGCTTTATTTTTTCAAGACTGAAAAGTTAGTCTTATTAAAAGCTTTATAATATCCTCAGGGGAATAGCTGTGGTCAAAGGCATGGCTTGTGAGTAAAAATTTCCTTCCCTTCAGCAGCCAATACAAAGTTTAGCTATCACTTAAATCATCAGAGCTGGTGATAATTTATAATAATGTGCTAAATTTATCTTCTTTTGTTACTGTGGTAGAGATGAAATAGTATCACTAAGTTATTAGCACTAGTCCCTTGAAGGCAAGATGTTATCAGTAACCTCCCTCCTCCCTTTTTTTTTTTTTTAAATGATGTGTCATTCCCTTTCTACATATGGTGCTCAAAATCAACAGTTAAGGCCTCTGTGGAACACGTGCAAGAGAAGCTGATGAAGTACCAAAACTATAGGTTTAAGCTTTAAGAACAACATCAGGAGTTCACAGACACTGAATCTCTCACTTATCAAGAGAGAGAAATTCTACTTTTGCTTCTTGAGTACATAGTTTTATATTTTCATGTCCTTATTTCTAGTAGTTCTCAACTCTGCACAGGTGGGTTCCTGTGGGGCAGCAAGAAAATACCTTTCACTGCAGATTACTCAAAAAGCCAGGTGCTAGTCTGTAAGGTGGCAGATGTTCTTAATGCTGAATAGAGAGCACGTGTGTTTAGAGGAGAAAAATAAATCACAGAAATACTTCATTGTTTTAAAAGAACTAGAAGAAACTAGAATATTTCCTGAGAAGAACCTATTGGTCAAGCTTCCACCTTATTTTATAAAATTTAGCTTAATTAAAACATATTGCAATTAAGGCTTTTCCAGTTGTGTTTTAGTATTAGTTCACTATATTCTAGGTATGTGAGTGATAAACAGCATTACTTTGACCCAATTACCAATTAATTGGCAATAAAAGTAGCTAGAGAGAGAAGAATTTCAGAAAAACCTCCTGTCCCCTCAGACAAAATAAATACCTAGTGAGAAATACATGAAGAATGTGGTACCTCATTACTGGTACTGCCGTTAATACTGATGTTTTAATTGGTTGTATTAATAGCTAAAATATATGGCACTTGTTCTGGGATCTAATTTAACTTGCAGTTATAATGAAAAGGAGAGTTCTTGGAAGTGATTTTTAGCTGAAGGCTTCAAAGTAGACACCTTTATGTCATGTAAGTTGATCAACAGGACAATCACTGCATAGAGTTTAGCATTAAGTTGCTTGTCTCCAGCTATGTGAAATGAATTATTATTCTATAGTGTTTGACTGTTCTCTCTAAATGGAAATAGGTTTCTCAGTATTTGCATGGTTTAAGAAAAATGATGAAAATAAATTGTGTGTAGAGCTCATGCCTTTTTAGAGATAAAATAAAAACCAAAGCAAACAAACAAGTGGAGAAAAAAGGAAAGCCTTAGGGAAATAATAATTCACTAGCAGATAACCTGCCTAAAGTTTTCACAAAAGTTTTCAAGGTAAAATGCATTCACCATAGCAGGATCTTTTTTTTTTTTTTTCTCTTTTATTTTTTCCCCCTGATTGTACTGCATAGATACAATAGGTTTAAAATCTATTAACATTAATAGTTGTGTGCTTTATTTTTGGATTGAAGTGTGTAATGACTACCTTGCCCTTGATTTGGGAATATATGATAGAACTTGTCTAGTAAATGAATTCAAAATTATTTGTGCATGATTATTCTATGTACATTTAATCTTTCAGAAGAGTGTTTCCATAGTTGTAAAGAACTTTATTGTTGCATTTTTGTCCGCCCCCCCACCCCTTTTTTTTCCCCAAAATGTCTAGGCCATCCAGAGGCACATGGATGTGTGCATATTGTGTATATACAAAAATACCTTTTTTTTTTGTATGGTAAATATAATATCTGTCATTAAACCTCCAGAGTTTGTCTTTTATATTTGAGCATCTTCCTTTTCATAAAAACCTTTTTGGTTTTCTGAAATGAAGTATACCTTTGTTCTGAACAGCACTAGTTCCAAATCTGTTCTCAGAAAGAGCTTTAGGAATTGTGCAGCCATGGGGTTGGCTCCAATGACTTAAAAGCTCCTTTCTGCTCTGACATGATGCTGTCTTTTCCTGTGATTTGTTGGCTTAAAGAAAACTATATTTTGTCCTTTAAAATCACTGTGATGATACAAGTGCAGAATTTCTAGAAGTATATCATAATGCTTGTAATTTAACACCTTTAGCCTGTTCTACCTTAACTTTTGAAAAGGTGATAGTACCTGGCTGCATTTGATTCTGAAACATTGGAGGAAATGGGAAAGAAAGATCATCTTGATACACAGCCTTGGGAGACGTCGTAATAATTATATACAAGGCTCACTCTTCTCTATGTAACATAGCTAGGCAGAAGTAAATAGTGAGAAAGTTTTTCCACAGCCATAATAGGTGCTTGCATTGCCTGAACATCTTAATATTTGAAACTAAGCTTTTTTTTTTTAACTTGAATTTTTAAGCCAGAAGTATTGACTTAATTGTTAGCATATTACAACAGAGAAATATAAAGTCAGTACACTAGAAAGGTTTTTAATTAATGCAGTGTAAAACTTGCAAATTGGACCTTGAAGTACAGAAATCCAGTTTGCCCTCTGTTCCTCCACAAACATTTGTATGGATTGAATTAATGTTGCTAGTGAATTTCTTTTTCAGTTCTTAGTCCATTTAGTAGTGAGAAGTGTTATGTGCAATTTGGGCAGCATGCATACTTTAGTGTTTTAGTTTAAGCCGTAATAGAGCAGAATCTCTGTAATCCCTACCAAGGGGGTCAGCAATATGCAAATGGGCCCAAGGATGTTACATTCATTTATTAAACCAGGTTTTATGAATGTGAAGGCTGTGTAGTGTAACACCAGAAACTTGTCAGTTAGCCATCAGAAATTGGTATTAGTTGTTGAGATGATTTCTTGATCGAGAATGTAGTGAAGCATTAATTTCACTGGATTCAAACACCTTTGGCTTTATTTTGCAGTCTCCAATTGGAGCAAAACAAAACCAGTGAAACAAAATGAAGCCAAGTAAAACAGTGGCTCATCAGTGCTGCTATGAAGCAGTCCAGCAGGCACAAAGAATGCTGTTTGTGCCATGTGATGTAAACTGAATTATAGTGTTTGCCCCAGGAGGTCAAGAGAGTATCCATCTCCCCTCTATAATCAATTCATTTGCAAGCCTCAGTATCTGAGTTGGCAAAATCTGTTATTGTTAAACATTTTGTTTGCCTCATTGGAGTGCTCAGTATTAATTTTCTTGTCCCATTTTAGTTTCTCAAAAACATTCCAGCCAGTAGTACATCTACAAAAGTGCTGAGAGTCTATTTTACTGATCCTGAATTTGCACAGTTTGTTACAAGCTGGGGGAGGGGTAGAAAATATTCTGGTTTACTGGATTGCTGGCAGAGCTTATCCAGATATTCCTATGTTAATTCTTGCTCATTATCATGTTTCAGTAGTGCGTAGTTTATTGTAAAAGCCAAGATAGCTGAAAGTCAGGTATGACATTACAGTTTTCAAGACTAGGTGTTTGCTCTTGTGCCTTGCTCTGAAAACAGACTATTTGTCAGGAGGAGAGGTGATGTGGCATGTGATGGTAGGAAGGTAAGATGCGTGACATGTTCTTCATGAAGAGGCAGTGCTAGACTAAAGATAACCTCAATCTAAAAGCAGACCTCAGTGTACAATCTGGAAATGTCATCTAGGGGATTTTTCTAGTTGTTTTCAGAAAATCTGTGAAGAGAGATAGGATGGTGTATTGTGGATTAGTATAAAACTGTCTCTCAGGCTTCATGGAGCTTTGTAGAAAGTGTACCAAAATATTTATATATGGAGCAGTGGTTTCCATATCTGGCTGTAATGGGGTGTAGAATGTTGAAGGAATATAAGGCAGTTGATAGCATTAAGTTTTGCAAGAATGAAGGACAAAAGTATTTTGGGATCCCTGAGTGTTTTAGCAGTGACTGAACAGGCACATGACCTGGAGTTAATGCAACAGAATCCAGACTGCCATTTCAATATTCCATAGGCATGTAGCTGTCTTCCATAACACTCTGCCTGGGTACCAGTGTAAGTAAGGGTAACATGTTAAAAAATCTGATATGGGAGCAATATAATTAACCTTAGGAGAAATAAATTATTTATTTGTATTACACCATGTTCATTTTAATTTGCTGTAACATGAAAACAACACATCTTAAAAAGGAAAGAAAGAATACCATTTACACACCTGTGTCAAGGACTTAAATCACTTTTCAAGGAACAGGGAAGATTTAGGATTTACAGCAGACTGTTATTAAAAGGGAATGTAAAGAGAGGTAAGCACAGAGAGAAGTGGTTAAATCAGACAGAAGAAAATTCTGCAGAAACATACCTCAACATTTTATTTTCTGACAGGCAAATTGGTGCAGATAAGCGTTGAAGTTGTCTATTCACAGCCCTAAACTTGTTTTTGGGAGTATCTCAGTCATTCATTTGAGGATAGGCAGGTATTTTTTTCCCTGCCTTGTGGAACTTTTATGAAGGGTGCAGAGGGGTATAATGGCTGTGGTTCCGGTCCTCTCCCTAGTGCATGGAGCACTCGTTCAAGACTTGGGAGTCTGAGTTTTGGTTAATTGGTTAATTCTGTTCCCCTACCCCTCTGCCCACATACAAAATGAATTGGCAGTCTGTGATCTCCAGCCCTTTGGCTTCATTCTTAATGTTTGAAAACATAAACTAGTTTAGGGAAGAATCTGTCTCTCCCAGGCCATCCAAGTGCTAGAATAAAACTAAAGGTACCAACATGGCTTCTGTGGTGGGGTTTTTTTTGTGGCAAATGTATGGACCTCCTGAGTATGGCACAAATTTTTACTGTCTTCCTCCCTCTGTCACACTCTCACCTTGGAACTCAGTGTAATAAAATAACCTACATTTTGTCAGTCATTGGAAGGCGAAAGAAAACAGTATAATTTTGTGAAGTTGCAGATAAATATCAGTATACACTTTGATGCATCCCACTCAGTTTGCACAGTATCAGTAAATCATGTTATTCATATTCGTCTCCTGTGTTTAATAAGGAAGGTGTATTGTAGCCTTAGGCAGTGATTTGGGAAACTGCTGAAAGAGAAGGTATCTGCCTTTTGTTAAGGCACACAGGCCTAACTAAAAGTTTCAACATAAAATTAAGAATGTTCTTGTGTGTTGTCCTCATCAAGGACATGCTTTCCTGAACAGGTGTGTGTATCTACTGATGACAAGTAATGTTGCTCAGTGTAGCTTCTTACTAATTCCAAATTTTAATGATTTTTACCTTACTGCTAAATAACAATCCTAGGAAGTTGAAGATGCAAGTATTCAGACAAGTATGGAAGGCTTACATCTGTGAGGTGCTGTAATGCAAGTTACACAGATTTGATTTTGAATTGCAAGTATTTCCGTTGGGGGCATTGGATAGCATCTGTCTCTGTCCTTGTGATTCCTGTACACACGGTGCTTGTTTCCTACGTATGTTGCCCATACCTAACATTAATCAGCTGATTTTTAGAGTGGTGTAAGAGTGAAACAAAAAATATATGTAATAAATGCTTAAAGGTTAAGATCAGTTGGTGCAAACTTCTTTAAAAGAGCTGAATCACAACATTGATTTAAAACATAGTGCTTTCCTGAAGACATGATTCCCAAACCAAAGCATTGGATCAATAGGGATCTTGAAACTTCAAGTAGTGCACTAAAACATCGAAATCACAATTATTTCTACTGTGTCTGCTGAAGAGATTGGCAGTGATTGCCACCTGGGTGGCAATCTGGGTAAAAGACTCAGACATCAAAAGTGACTGGGATTTTACTGTTTTGTAGGTATAGGAAGTAAATACCAAGAAGTTCATGAATCATCTGTTCTGGAAATAGGGGATAAGACGTGGGACTATTCTCCATCTTGGTGTCTGTCATAAAAATATTCTTGCTTGATATTTAGAAATTGGTCTTCACTCCTTTTGCATCTTATTTANTGAACTATTTTGTAGTCTCCTGTTAGTAAGACCGCTGTGAAGGGACATGTGTTGCATGGAGAGGAAAGGAGGACTGTTTGTGGGCAGTTTCATTGGGTTCCTGCAAAAGTAAGGATGAAAGGAAGTCTACACAATTTAATAAATAACCATTATACCAGCTTCCTTTGGCTGTTTTGCTCAGATGTTGCAACAGTCATGTCCCAGAAACCTTTCTGGACAATTTTTTGCAGAGCCATGAACCACCTGTAGTTGATCCTATTTACTAATAGTGAAGTATGCAAATGAAAACAAGTTGTTTATGCCTTTTGTTTCTTTTAAAAATGGGTTCAAAAAAAAAAGGGGTGTTTGTGAAGGGAGAGAAGAAAATGGAAAAAAGCCCTTGTATATGGTTCCCTCTACTATGGACAGTTGTATGATGTTTTATACTGTTCCCTGATGGAATTTGTTCAGTGGCTGAGATTGTTATTAATGATCAGTACAGGCTATTTGAATGTTTAGCAATTGATGCATTTTGAATATCAATTTTGGTTGAATTATACCAAGAATGTTTGTTGTTTTTTTTTTTTGTTTGCAAGATGAGCTGTACATCCTTCATTATCCTGGCACTAAATAATTTTGCTACACATTGGGCTGTGATTTTACAGTTGCTCCATTTGAATTTATTTACTTTTTTAGGATGGCACCCTTCCTGAGGGTATAATTGAGTCATTTGTTTGGAATAACTAAAATTTATTTCAACTATGTCTGAGTAGAATATATGTATGCAGGGAGATTAAGACCTCTCATTTAAAGCTTGCCATATTAAAAAAAAAGTCATATTCAGTCTTATAGTCTTGTAGACTTCTACTACCACAGTACTCAGTACATTGTAAGCTGTAAGACATATCTAGTTCTCTATATACATCTGTGTAGGTAGATGACATTAAATGCCCTCGATTTACCAAAGGGAAGAAGTACCATGGTAATCCTCCCTAATAAGTAGAAACTCAGACTTTACTCCCAGTCAAATAAATTCACAGCAATATAATATTATAAGGAGAATGATTTTTTTTGTTAGACTTTTTTTTGTTTGTTTGTTTTTTTGGGTTTTTTTTTTTTAGGACTAAAAACAGTAAATGCAAGATGTCCCTTGGGGTAGTTGAATATTAATATATGAAGGACAAAAATGAATGTAGAAGCATGTCAAGAATGTGACAAAAAGACAGCCTAGGAACGCCATAGCATGTGTTGCTTTACTTATTGCAAACATTGGCCAACAAAGAGAGTTATCTATGAGATCTTTTAAAATGTCTATGTAACTACCTTAACAAATGCCTAGTCAACATTTGGCAAATGAAACATTTTGTCATGTATGAGCTTAGGTGATTCTGTTAAGGTTACCACTGTAAAACAAATACATTTTATTCCTCCCCCAAATGCTTTCATTGGCAGCATCTATCCACAGAAGAGAAACTACAGAGGGAGAACTTGATTATTTAGGTTAGTCAGGTGCTCTTTAGGGCTAGTTGCTTACACAGCCAGGAAGTATAAACTCAGTGGTGTTGTAGATGTCCCAGTACTGGACTGCTTCATGATGGATACATAATCTGAAAATGTCCTCCTTAATAGCATCTACTTTCAAAGAGTCAGCTTCTGAGGTGTATTCCTGGCTTTTCAACAGTCTTGAGTACAGAATCTGGCAGTACATATCTTTTTTTTTTTTTGTTTGTTTGTTTGTTTATATGGTGTAACTTTACTCTTTCATCTGAAATGAAGACATAGCACAGTTCCAGCTGTTGTTAACTAAATAAAGAACTGTCATGGTTTTGCAGTAAATTAGAGAGTGCTGAGTAATACATCATTGGTGATTAAAGGTTGCTCTGCTGGAAGCAGATTAGCATCTGCTTAGCATCTTAGCACTTTGAATGTCTCCTACGGCAACAAGAGTATCATGCTGACAATATGAACAGTGACACCCCCCCAAACACACCTCATAAGTGGCTTAGTAGTGGCGTATTTCAGTGGCTGGAGAAGACTTAATTTTCCTACCTTTCCTATTGGTAGGCATGTGGAGGGGTACCTTTCTGCAGTGGAGTCAGTGCAAAGCTACAGCAGCAGTTAGATCTGGCTTTGAAAACAAACTATCCAACCTGAGATAAGTGATATTTAGCCCCATTTAAAATCGTTTAAGTCTGGTATTACATTTTGGGGAAAATGGGAAAATCAGTGCATTTTTGCTTAAAACATTTCACTTCTTTTGTGTGTGTATGCTTATATATAAGTTTTAATGGACATACTTAGCAGGAATTACAGGGCAATTGGAACTTGAGAAGGAAATATGACTTGTTGCACTGGGTGTAGGTAGAAAGGTTTTGGTGGTGGTGTGAGCTGCAGGGGTGGGCTCTGTAGGAAGGCAGCAGGGTCTGTTTCATGCTGGACACAGCTGGTTCCAGCCATGTCTGCAATTGCCCCACTGGAGACCACAGCTAGGACCATCAGCCACGAGTGGGCACATCTGGGAAAAATTCTGTAAGAAAGGTCAAGAGCAAGTGAAAGATTTGAGGGTGGAGCTAAAATACACACTGCCTGCTGAGAATTATCTTAGCATGCATGTATTGGGAGTTTGGGAGAGTAGAGGACAATGAATGTCTGTTTGAAAAAAGGTTTTTAATTACATCTATTTGTCAGAATCACAGAATATTCTGAGTTGGAAGGGACCTAGAAGGATCATCAAGTTCAGCTCTTCAAGTGAATGACCTGTATGGGGATCAAACCCACAATCTTAACATTATTAGCACCATGCTCAAACCAAGTGAACTATCTTCAATTATCAAGAACATACTAGCTTTGCTGCTTATGTATGTTGTATTTGTTTGGTGAGGACTAATCACAACCTTGTACAGAATGTGAATACAGCTAATTAGAGTGGTGGGTTGTTTATGGTTTACTTTTTTTAATTGCTTAACTCAAATAGTTAATTCTCTTCGGTAAAAAGGTATCACTTGCCATACAAAAATCATAACCTTAAATGAGAGGGCTGGTAAATGGATTTTAAAGTTTGTGTTCTCTGTGATATTGCATTACTTTAAAATAAAATAAATCTCCAAGCCAGACAACCACTAACAAGACAATTTTTTTACAAGCTGTGGAATCAGCAGGTAAGCTAACTTTGTTATCCCTTTTTTGGCCTATATTTTATTTAAATCGAGGTCTTAATATTAGGTGTATGACTGGCCCTTTTCAAGTACATATGTTTTCTCCCCTTAGCAGTAATCTGAATAGTTGAGCCCAGTGCCTTTTATCTCACAAGGAGACTTTACACTGAAAGGAATAAACAATTGCTTAAGGACTGAGGATGAAGAGTTTAAGGTCTTTCAGAACAATGCTTGAATAAGGAATATGGTTGCCTTCTTTATCCCTGTTGGAAGCTTGTTTACTTCCATAGTATCTTGTGGCATTATGTCTTACTCTCACAGAAAGCCTCTTTGAATTTCATGTGCATCTGGATGGAGTCACAACTGATAGACCCTTGGGCAGGACTGAAACCTGACAGTACAGTTTTAAACTTGAATTTTTTGTCTTGCATTTCCCCATACTGGTGAGGAGAAAAGGGTAGAAATCACTGTTGATATATCCAAAGTTCTCTGAGATGTGGGCACAAATGGTCCTACGCTGAGTACAAAATATTGTGATTAACTGTCTCACAGATAAAAGCTGTTATGCATACTTCTAACATGTAAGATATTACATGTGAAATGATATAGCTTTAATTCACAAGGGGAAAGTAATAAGTAATGAGACCTGGAAGGGACAAATAAAAAGTCAATAGGGATATGAATGCAAGTATAAGAATTTGAGTGAAATGGCTTTTTGGTGATGTATACTAGAGTATAATTACTTGAATTGATAATACTATTTTACCTGTTTAGGTGTGTACTAATTTTTTTTGCTTTCAGAATGAGACGATACAGCAATGTTGATGTACATAAGCACCTGAATCACACCAAATAATACTGACAGCTTGATTGGCAAGAATAACTGAATAGCAGACCTGTGGGTATAAGCTTCATGCTGTTAAAATGTGAATTTATACAATATGTTGCTGCTGGGCTTGCCTGGCATTCAGACAACTTTACAGATGTCAATTTACCTATGTAATCATATGACAATTTAATAAAATTAGAATGTGAAATACTCCAGCATCTCCATCTAGTTAGCTCTTAATTATAAAACAAATATACACTTATCAAGGTGTTTTCTCGCCCTGTGGTCACATAGTAACTTTCTCTACCAGGTTGTTATGTGTATGTGGAAGGTGTTGAAGCAGAGGCATCACAGAAATGTTACTCAAAATACTGATGAAAGCAAAATAATATTGTGAAAGAATGGGGTGAAAAAAAGAAAAAAAAGTGAACCATCCATATGTCTTTCTGTGCTATAGTAAATTAACAGTATCGGTTGATGGACCTGAACATCAATGTGGGCATTTTGCAAAGGACTTCTTGTTGCTCACATGTAGTCAAAAACAGCAAATGGAGTCCTGATTTCTCTGAGGAAGGAGGTAGAATACTGCAAAGAGAGTAAGGGCAGTACATAAGCCATAAAAAGAATTTTTATTTTCAGTTTCCAAAAGTTTAAATCCAAGTTCATCTGGAATACTGTTTGTACTCCTAGATATCTCCCCTGATGCTGCTGAGTTTTGAAAAATATTTGTACAAAAACCAACCAAACAAAAAACCAAACCAACTGAAAAAAAACCCCACAATCCTCACCCCCCCACCAAAAAAACCCGAACAAAAAAACCCCCAAAACCACAGCAAAATCAAGGGGGGAACTTGTATATCAAAAAACAGGAGTCAAAACAAAATACTTAGAAGCATAGTTCAAGAGCACTTTTCGACTTAGTACAGTAGCTTCTTAACAGTCTTTAAGTTAAATGGCTGTATTCTGAGCAGTACAACCTGATTAAATCTACCCTGGTAGAGTCAGATCTCCCAGAGAGAGATGATTGCTCCTCTGGTCAATGCTAGAAAAGCGTTGGAGGATCGTGAATAGGAAGCAGAATGGCAAACATGTAATGGTGTCCTTCTTGCTTGGGGGTCCTTGTTTGTGCAGGGGTGTTGATCTGCTGGAGGGCAGGAAGCTTCTGCAGAGGAATCTGGACAGGCTGGCTCGTTGGGCTGAGGCCAACTGTATGAGATTCAATAAGGTGAAGTGTTGAATCCTGCACCTGGTTCAGAACAACTCCATGCAATGGTCCATGCTTAGGGCAGAATGACTGGAAATCTGCCCAGTGGAAGAAGACCCTGGTGGTGCTGATTGACAGCAGCTGAACATGATCCAGCCGTGTACTCAGGTGGCCAAGAAGGCCAATGGCATCCTGGCCTGTGTCAGAAATAGTGTGGCCAGCAGGACCAGGGCAGTGATTGTTCCCCTGCGCTGGGCACTGATGAAGCTGCACTTCAAGTTCTTTGTTCACTTTTGAGTCCCTCACTACAAGAAAGATATTGAGGTGTTGCAGCCAGTCCAGAGGAGAGCAAAAAAGCTGGTGAAGGGTTTGGAGTACAAGTCTTGTGAGGAGCAGTTGAGGGAGCTGGGGTTGTTTAGCCTGGAGAAAAGGAGACTCAGAGAAGGTCTTATTATCTCTACAACGTCCTGGAAGGAGCTTACAGCCAGGTGAGTTTTGGTCTCTTCTCCCAGGTAACCTTTTATCCCAGGTGATAGGATGAGAGGAAGTGGCCTCAAGTTCTGCCAGGGAAGGTTTAGACTAGATGTTAGGAAACATTACTTAATGGAAACAATGATCAAGAATTGTAACAGGCTGCCTAGGGAAGTGGTAGTCACCATCCCTTGAAGTGCTCAAAAAAATGTGTGGATATGGCACCTGAGGACATGGCTGAGTGGTGAACCTGGTGGTGGTGCTAGGCTGATGGTTGGACTTGGTGGTCTTAGAGATATTTTCCAACTTTCCAAACAGAAGACTCTGATTCTGTTGAAATACAAATGAGTGACAACTATAAACTTTCTCTTCCCATGTGCATTTTCACTGGCAGTTGCTCTAAGGGCATGTCTGCTGTTTCTTCTAAGTAAAATTCTCTTTCATTATTACACTGGGCAGGCTGGAAATCAGTTCAACCACCTCAGAACTGGCAGGGAGATAGTTTTGTCTTTCTTGGGGAAAGTGACTGTGCTGATGTTTCAGTGTGACTCATTCAGTAGCTTCATGTGCAGAAGCCCAGTGAGGTGTATAACTGTTGGGATGAGTGGTATCTTAAATCATTGACAAGCCTGTGAACAAAGGGCCCACCAAATGGTGTTCTGGCATCATGTCTGATACCCACTATTCTTTGTTGTTCTTTGTTTATGGTTCTTCTCTGCATGAAACAGTAACTTTGCCATTGCCTGTTTAATGCGTCTGGTTTTCACTCAGGACAAAATTGCTTTTCACAGACCTGCTAACCTGGAGAATGCTTTGCCTGTACAGCATATCTCATTTGCATAGCAATGGCTCAGATGATTTCAGTGTTTGAATCAGAAATTAAAAAGGGTAAGATAAGAAGGAGGCACTGGCTTTGAGCAGTGGAAGAACAGTGGTACTGTTTCCAGTGAATCCAACGGAGAGCATCTGGTGGACCCAGCTGGACTAGTATGTTGTGCTCAGATGGAATAGTTTATACTTTGGCACAGTCATGTCCAGTGTTTATTCAGTATGGTGTGTAATCGGAGCATGGTTTGGGTTGGAAGGGGCCTTAAAGATCATCTAGTTCCAACCCTCCTGCTGTGGGCAGGGGCACCTTCCACTAGTCCAGGTTGCAGGACACATCCAGAACTTCTCTGGGCAATCCACAGTTTCATTACTTACACGGATAAACTGCAGAGTTTTTGTACCTTGCAGACATGACACACCCCTTTAGTGTCACCTTGGTCTTCAGGATCAATATGTGAGCTGATCAGAAATTTGCAAAGGGGAAGAAAAGGGGAGTGAAAAATATTCCTGACAAAATGTGCAGTTTTTGATGAAAGCTTCTTCACAGTTGAAAAGGCAACTTGTTTTTTGTTTTCATAGTAATCTTGGATTCTGTAATGAAGCACAGCAGGTAGGACAGTTCTGTACAGATTTCAAAGGGAAATGTTCGTCTGTACAATAAACCATATTTTTAAGCCATAGTGCTTTGTTTATTGTGATTACCTTCATAAATAAGAATGCTAAATGCTTGTTTTGGAAGTCACTCAACTCTGAAAGAGGTTGAACCAAAAAGACTTGTCAATTAATAGTAAATTTGTAGAAGAGCATAGATATATAGAAGGCATATGTGTAATGCCCCACAAAGTCTAAAAATAATATTTAAAGGAACTTGTAAGATGAGATGAAACAAGAGAAATCTGTGCATCAATATCCTGATTTGACTCAGAATTGTTATGGTCTATTTTTTGACTCTTCAGGATATTTGAATGATGTTTCATAGTTGTAGTAGGAAAGTTGTTTGATTGTGATTTTAGATATTTTCTGACCGGGCAGAATATCATCTACAGTTCTAGTTCATCTGGATCTTGTCCTGTGACTTAGGTTCAGAACACTGAATCTACTGCTGCAATAAATTGCAAAGGGTTTGTATTTTAGTACATGAAAGAACTGTTATTCCAGAATATGTAATTTTTTTTTCCTGCACATTAGTTAAATATCTAAACATGTGTTATCTGCAGTAAAATATGCTTGCAATAATTTAGGAAGCAATGTTTTAATTAGTTAGGAGGACCTGTATTCTGTATTAAAGGAGGAATTACCTCAGTGTGCAGCATTCTGATCCTAGATCTACAGTTCATATCAGTCACTTGAAAACTGAAAAAAGACCAGCATCTTTACAGAAATTTTGTACTAATTTCTTTAATCTACAATTGAGAAATTAAAGATAAATAAAACTATAAGTTCCCCTTACATAACTATGTATTTCCACTGCTGCCATGTTCTGCATGGCAACTTCGCCAGCATCCCTGAGCTTCTTTTTCTGCTCCCATACTGAATACCTACTGCATTCCCAGTTGGTTGGTGATTGCTTATCCCTCCAGGCTTTTTGTCCTTACCGTAAACTCATTATAACTTTTTAATTTTGGCTGTAATTTTCTTCAGTGTAGTTTTTAAGTTGTGTCAGTATGATAATTTTCACTGATCCTCTTGCTATTTTTGTTCCTTGTTAGTCCACTAATGTACTGTATTGCATTTTAGCTTCATGTTGTCTGAAATGGTATGGCCTTCCTGTGGTGGTCATTTTTCTGACTTGATGTTTGGAACACTCCCCTGACTCTGATTTTACTCTTCGTTCACAGATTCCAGCAGCTTTTATCATATTTTATGGTTCTTGTCTTCTGTCTCTGTTGTTCATTCCTTTTGTGATCTTTGTCAGTAACAATGCTCAGGTGACACATCTTTGAATGTCTCACTAATTAATTGTCCTAAGTAAGTTAAAGCAGCCCAGAAGAGGTAAGACTTGTTGTCTGAGAAGTCACTTCCTGTTTTACATTTTTCACTCAAAAGTATGTTTTCTTTGGGAATGATGAGGTGTGCCTAACTTTTTTCCTTCCTTTGCTGGTTGAATAGTAGTGTATCAAAGTGAAAAAGTCAGTGTTGATTCTGGTGTCATTGTTTACAGTACAATAACTAAGAACTCTTTCCTGTCATCACCTGCCACTGCAATTTGAAATTACAGCTTTTAAAAATTCATCTGTCCAGCCTCAGTCTGTGGCTACTTGAAACGTCCTTATATTAGTTTGTGACTGTTTTGGGTGTTTGACCATAGATTTCCTTTTGTCTTCTCTGTGTCTTTTCACTGTTCAGTCCCTTTTGAAGTCTGTAAGTTTAGGAACTCCTATCCTAAAGCATAAGATATTAGGAGAAGACTGAGCAGGACATGAAGAAATAGATGACCCCGTTGAATTTTACATCTGTGAGTTGTATATAAATGTGCCCAAGGAGACAAACTAGCAAGATGCCTTGCTTTTCACCTGGGTATCTTTCATGTGAGCTTACTTTCTGAAGTGATGCAGGAGAGGAGAGCATATGTTGGGAGAGTGAAGAGGTTCCATGTACAGATTCTAGCACCTTACAATTGTTGTTGGGGCTTAGCCATCTTGGCCTATGTCCCAGATTTGTTTGTCTGCTCTTTCAGTACTACAATAAAAGGGTAAAATAATAAAATGCCATAGCATTTTTGTTAAATGCCATAAACCATGGAAGCATCTGTCTGCCAAATGCCCTTTCTCACTAATTGCATTTCATAGGCAAAAACATGAGCAGGGTTAATACCTTTGCTTATAGTGGTCTTGCTCATGGTGCATACTGAGTCTCAGAACTCTGCAACTGCAACAACTACTCAAGTCCATGCAGAATGAACAGTGTTTTGCTCCTGGAATGTTACCCTGCCATGAGCACAGCATCAGGTAGTTCAAAAAAGGGGTGACGAGATGTCAGATCTGTTTTCAGGAAGTGTGACTGTGAAATATGCATCAGCTATGTCCAACAGTATAGAAACCCAGGTGGGTTTTATTGTTTCTTTTTAATAGAGCAAGTGTATCTATGAAATTATTTTTTATCTCCTTGTTTAATCATCTTTATTAACAAAATAAGCAAGTTTGCTGCATAAACAATAGGAATATAAATCAAAGTAATGCAAATAACTTTAATTTGAGGAATTGCAAACCCAGTATTTATCAAATGGCAAAACTAACATTGAAGTTTACAGTGTGTGAGCCGAGGAAACACATTGACATGTTCCACTCTCAACTGAAAAGATCTAGGATCAATGTTTAGGGTAAAATCACACCATTTAAACACGACTCTCTGAACTTTCTGACTTGTAAGAGCTGGAAAGACAGCTGAAATGCAGAGAAAAAAATTGTCTCATTTGTGCTCCTGCTTTTTGGAACCATCTGAGGCTGATGCTTGGCTGCAGTGAGATTGCACAGAGAAATAGCCAAGGTGCATCCATCCTACCAAGTGTTCTAGTGCACAAAGCCATGCCACCCAGCTCCAGCTCTGTAGCCATGTTAGTGTAATATCAAACCCAAGATTATCACCCTGGAGGTACAATTAGCTGAAGTGCAGCGTGATATAGGTAGTGCTAGAGCTATACTGCTGCTAGCTCTGCAGTTACTGCATCTTTTTTTCTCTTTGCTCTGTCTTCACTGCAATCAATACATTTGTCACGCCTCCCCAACCCCCTGTTTTAATTTTTTTTAATCTATTTATTCATTTATTTTTATCCCTCTGCCCGCAAAACTAAACTGTGGAGTTGACGGGTCGTTTCTTAGGGACCTCTTTAGGATTTTACCTGTAGGTGGAGCTCCAAACTCATCTTCCGCTAAAGCAGACACACTGGTGTGAAAGAACAAGCAAACTGGAAAGGAAAACCCTGAAAGACCACTTCTAAATACAATATCCAATTTGTAAAATTTTACACAAGAACATGCTTAAAATGTTATAATAGAATGTTTCTAGTTTTCCAAATAATGATTACTGATAGCTGTTTTATGGTTTAAAAAATCATGTTGTTTGTTTCTTTTACTTGGTCAATTATCTCAGTGGAAGCAATTTCTTCTTGTTCAGGCACCTTATTTAGCCTTATAAAATTTTAAATCTTAGTCAGGCAAAGGTAATAAAACCCCCTTTATTTTTCCTTGTTTTTAATGACTGCTCTAATATGAATGTTTAAACACGAAGCTATAACTTGCTTCCTGCTAAAAAGATGTGTCAGAGATCTGGTTTTGCCCTTGAAACTGACCTAATATTCTTCTGTGAAATATTATATATGTAGCAGATATCAAATCCTTGATTTAACCCTTTGCATTAAAGTTACTATTTAGCAGGAAGTAATTTCAGAATCACCACTGTCCCAGTGAGCACAGTGTGTGAACTACCTCAGGTTTGATGGAGGGATTTGATTTCTGTTGTGAGAACTAGTGCAGCCATGCTATAGGATGGCTACTGTTGAACATTCTTCTAATTAGCTTATTGCTTTCTGTGCGGACTGGGAGAGTTGGAATGTTGTTACGCTGAATTTGGGTCATGATATGGGAGTTTTCAGATGATTTCTCACCTGTGTGTTTCAGGTGCTCACTGAAGGCTTGCATGGCCATTCTTTGGCTTACTATTTAATCAGAGGAGATAAAAAGTAACATCTGTTCTTAATGGGTGTTAGGGGAAAAACTTTTTTTGCCCTCTGTGTTTTCCAGTGGCAAAATTTTTTCAATTCAAATATAAAGACACAAATGCTGCAGTTGAAAGAAATTCCCTCTCCACAGTGATCTTTTCCACTCTTCTCTAGAAGAGTAATGGTGATAGCAGCTGTTAGTGTGCTTGGAAGAATAGATGTGAGTAAATAATGGGTATTCAGGAAGACAGACTAACAGAACACCCCAGGTGTAGACTCAACACCGTAGGTAATGTGCAGGAAGATGTATACTGACTCCTTTAATGTACTGTTAGGCCACTTACATGTTATACTATGAACCAAAACAACTTCTTTTGGGACAAACAGATTTTTAAAAACAGACAGTGGATGTGTTTTGAAGCAAGAAGTTTTCATTTTGCAGTGCCCTTTATATAGTATATTGATATTGTGCATTGACTGGATTATGCTGTTAAAAAGCTGTATTCTTCTCAGCATCTGTTTTGTTTAATTCCTTACAAAAATATCCTGGGACTACGTTTATGTGGGTTGAAGGACTACTTGTGTGTCTGGAATAAAGATTTGCTGGTAGAAAAGGAAACCATGTATTTGGCTTAGCTGTGTGGTAAGGAAGCTTGATAATAGTGAGCTAAAATTTGAAAATGTGTGGTGAAAGTGGTAACTGAAAGAGGTAGAATAAAGGGCAGAATACCTGTAAATGAAGGGAGAAGTGGAAAAAGAGGCTGATAACTCATTGAAATCTAGGAAGGAAAGTTTGTCATATTTTGCAATGCGAAATTGTATTAAAAAATAAAGTACATTTATTTCTGTTATATGTAATATGACCATTAGGCATTTGGACAGTGAACAATAAGAATGCTGAGAGAGCCATATTACTAATAATCTTGGTAAATTTAGGGGTTTATCTATTTAAACTACTGAGCATTCACATTTTAACTGTTAACTGCAGCGTATGAGCCATTTTTATTTATTGAGATAATGAGATTGTTCAATGTCAGTGAAGCATTTTCATCAATTAGGAAAGGGTAAAATGTCTGTAAAAAAAAAACCAACCAACAAACCAACTATTCTTTTTCTGTTACGTGTCTTGTACCTAAATATGAGCTAAAAGTTTAAAGTTGAATCAAACTCCTCTGTGATAAGATTCAAACCCTACCTTGTGGATCAGGACTCTAATAAACTTTACCAAATCTCTGCATCTGTTCTGAAGTCAAACAGACCAGCTTCAGATTATTTGCAGAATTTCTAAAGTTGTTTGGAGATTGCAGCAGTGACTAACAAGATGTATCACAGAATCACAGAATAGTCTGAGCTGAAAGGGATACAAAGATATTTGAGTCCAAGTCTCGATGAGGGAAGGTTGAGAGACTGGAAAGACAACTAATTTGACCTTAGAAGCTGAGGAAAGGTGAGTAAGATGTCAGCTGATAGACAAATATCCCACTACCCTATCTGGTGTTACAGTGCTACTTCCAGAGGTAGTTCCAGTTTTTGAACTCCTGAAACAGAGCCTATAGCATTGCTGGAAAGATGCTAAAAAGCTGTTGCTGTTTAGAGATTTAAGAGCACTAATATTTCCTGAATGTCATTAAGACATAAATGACAGCGTAGTGAATAAAAATTAGATTCTTAGAATAAAAAATTAAAAAAGTATATACCTATGAAGACAGTGACTATTCCAATTTTGAGAAAAGGAGGGAAAACTTAAGATAGTAAAAGTAGGTGGGAACAACTTTTACTAAATAAAAAGTGACAGCTTGATACCATAGCTAAAATACAGTGTAATATTTGTTTTCACAGGTCAGCACACTTGTTACTTGACATGGTTTTAACATTAAAGAAAAAAATGGTGTCTTATTGTCACTTTTTATTTTTTTTTTATACTTGAGATATATAACATCCACAGAAATATGTATGTCATGTTGAATTAACAAGACTAAAATGTGCCATGCTGTTTTTCTTACCAAGGCTGTAATTTTAGGGAAGGTTTTAGCCAAAACAGTTCTAGTACTAGCATGGAGACTAGGAGTAAGACTTGCCATATCAGCTGTTTTATTTTCTTTACCCTTCTTTTCTTATTGTGTTTTTGTCTTTAAGGCGTTTTCTTTACCATGCTTCACTTCAGAAGGAAGTAAAAACCCAAGCTGTGCATGTATTTCTAGGACAAGATACAACATATTCCCTTTTGCCATCTCTGGACAACAGTTGATTGTAGTGACACTCTCCTCAAGTCTAAAGTTCAGGCTGAAAAGACTCATTATTTTTGTCAAAAACACGCTGCTCAGAAGGTTCGGGTGGTCTGTCTCCCTCACCAAATTCTTTGTTTTTGGCCTGTATCTTACATTAAAGATACAGATCTTAGGAATTTGTGACTTGTGTTAAAATCCTAGAGACTTAATAGGTCTGTTCCAATCTGTTCCCGTTCAAAAGGGCTGGGGAAGGCAAATAGATCATGCCAGTGTGTTTCATACTGATAATCCCTAGAAGCAAGTGAATGCTCTGAGTGCAAAGCTGTGTCAAATCTGTTTTATGGGACTAATGCTAGACTATGAGAATGCCAATTTTACTCTTCCCCTGAAGAATGGATATTTCTGAGGCATTTTGGGCAGTGGACATATTGATACATGGATGACTTGTGGGAAAAGAACCGGAGCTGCAGAACTGACGTGAAAGGAAAAAGAAAAATAAAAGCAGTGGGGAAATTCCAGAGACTAAGCATACAAATCATATAGAGGTAAGAAATCAATGGAGATTTATTAAAAGCATATTGGAGATTTTCTTACAAACAAATGTTCCTTTAGTTTCAGAATATGTGCTGGACTAGTTATAGCAATTTTCGTTCTGGATGTGTGTCTCAAAAAGTAGTTGTAAACCCCAAGGTTACGTAGTATAGCCAACTTGCCTTTTTCAATTTCTTTTTTTAACCAGACTCAACCAAGTTGTCGGGAAAGACACCTGTCAGGGACTGCCAAGAGAATAATGTTTACCTATGGATGAAACTGTTTGCTGCTGCCACAAACACCTGTTGCATAGCCTTTGCCATAGAGCTGCTGTTCTTGCAAGTTTTTATACTGTTCAAGTGTTATAGGTAGGATAAAAGATGTATTAGATAGGTAATTAATACCATTCTATTACTTCTGCACGTCCAACTGTTCTGCTTGGTTCTGGGAACCCCGGTTACAGCCCCCTGATTGGTTCATGTACCCCAAAACCCCATTGGCTGGCCGGTGGAGCAATGCAGCTCCACCCTATAAGGCTAAGCCACCCCCAGTTCTTCCTTATAAGTTATAAACCCTCCTTCCCTTTTTCTTTTCTGTTGTGGTCTGCCCCTAACTCTACCCAAGTTCTAGAACCCTCTGACCGAACCCTATAAGTATCCCATGCTCTCCTTAATAAAGTGTTCACGCCTGTTCACCCCTTTCCCCGCATGGACCGTTCCTTCTTTCCCTTTCGGAGTGTGACACCAAGTGACCTGGTGATACTCCGCAGACATTTTCTAAGAGGAAGCCTAAAGTGTACAATTCTGATGATATAATATTGATCTTATTGTAGAAACCTCTATCTCTAATTATTAAGCATTATACTTTGTCAGTACTGCTTCTGCAGAAGGTGTGATTCTGTTTTGGCTTGATGTGGTTCAAACTGAACCCTTAACTGTGGTTATTGTTTGTATCCATTTGCATTGTGGTATAATTCCATGTATACATTCTTACTGTGCTTGGCCTGTAGCAGTGCTGTGTTGAATAAAAGTCACAATGATATCAGCAGAGGAATTAAGGATCAATTCCAAAGTCCATAGAAGTCACCCAATTCAGCACAGCTGCCACTGCATTGTACACCATGAAAAAGAAATAAGAACAAAAAACCTTGTTAAAATGATTTCCCTTTAGAAGTTTCTTATTCTATGATACAGTGTTTTGATTATGACAAATGCTGGAAAGCAGCAGTTCCTTTACATGATTTTATGAACTAGTCTTTACAATTCTATAGCATGGAGATAGTTATTCACTCTTCATCTCTATAGTCTGTAAAGTAGTCACTAATGGAATCCTGTTGCAGAGTCTAAACCCTGTGAAATTCTGTGAAACATTTCCATTTGTTGTGTACTTAGTAAAGGAGCGGAGTAATACTTGCTGATATCTTCCTGTTAAAACTTGTAGCCATAGATCATTGTTTTCTAATGAGAAAAATAATTAGCACTTAGACATATTAATGACTGTGTGATCAGGTAATGATGTCTTCATTAATGCATGGCTCTAATCTCTGAAATAAGTTTATCAGTAGCTGCTGGTGGAAGGAATGCTTAGGGAGGAGGGAATGCTTTGATGTACCTACTGTCCAAATTCATTAACTGCATAAAACTCAATCCTGTCTACTGTGTGGTGAAGCTGTATCTCAGGGCTTTAAAGGCCAGACTTTAATTCCCTTGCATTTACAGTAGAAACTGTCAGTTATATCTGTTTTGAATTTGTATTTGCATGCATTTATTTAATTCAAATGCCTTATAGCTGATGAGTGAGGGTTTATTCTAGTTTCAAAGATTATGGAGACTAACATGCTTGAAGAAACCTTTGTTGAATTTAATTTTTTGTCAGTGGTCTATTTCTGCAGTGAACTGAATCAGGCTGTTACATCCTGGGCCCTAGAGACAAGGATAAAAAATAAAATGTGGATATGGATTCCAAATGGCTTGGAAGAGCTGCCTTTTTTTTTTTTTAATTTTTTTTAATTAAATATGCTTTTTCAGGATTATCTTGGAGGCTGGTATGAGAACTTTGAAGAATTCAATTAAATGACTAATGTTGTCAATGTAGCAGTAACTTTTAGCAAGTTGGCATTGTTTATGACCTTTACAACTATATTATATGTTAATTTTATAGGAAAACAAAACAGAGAAATCCTTGGGTAATTAGTTTTGCTACTCTGTATTTAATAATTTTTTTTTGTTTAGGACTCTTTTATACTCTTGTTCCTTTTCATATGTAACTTCCAAATCTTGGAAATTCTTCTGCAACCTCTAATTGTACAGTAAATATTAAAATAAGAGCGAGTTTTTGTTGGCAGTTGGCTTTATAGTAGGTATTCACAAGGCTAGAGCTACATGTCAGAATTTCTGTATGTTTTCTCTAGCAATAAGAACTTGGTTTTCTAAATAAAATATTCACAGTTTGCTATTTATAAATCCCTACATTTCTGTGCCTGATGCTTAGATTTAATCGGTTTCCATTGTAAATACCTTTTTGATTGCAACGTGCAAAGCACGTTTTGGCTCCTAATAAATATCCACCTTCCGAGCGTTTCACTGGAAGTGTGACATTCTAAAGGAATTGTTTAAGGTGAGAGCAACATTTTTTATTATTATTATTTCTGTGTTTTGTTTTGTTTTGTTTTTTTTTTTTTTAATTTTTAATTTGATTGTGTTTTTGTCCTTGCCTTAGGTAAGAAAATGGTTAGATATTGAACTAGTCTGTTCTTTCACCCTCTCACCTAAATGCTTTCTCTCCAAGCTCTGAAGAAAACCCAACCCAAAAGCGTAACATCCAAGGCCAGAGAACAGAAGCAGCTTGCCAGGTAACAGATGTAGCTGTGAATCTTTGTTGTATATTTTTTTTCCTGGTAGCAACATCTGTCTTGGCTACTTTCCTCATAGTTATGTGGAAAACCAGTGACTTGTCATTGTTTTTGTTCATGGAAGTGAATATTACCACTTACTCCTGTAAATTCTAGACTGTTGTTTTTCTTTCATATTGTCAAATGAAAAGTACATAACTTTAAAAACTACTCTGTTATCTTTGTTATAAATCTTCTGCTGCTTTTAAAAGGCGTGTTCTAGGGCATCCACCTGTGGATATTTGTAAAATATTTATGGGTTTGCAAAATATTATCAGTAACTATTATAAATGTGCTTGTTTCCTGTACAAAAATATTGATTTATGGATGATTCTGAAAATGTAAAACAGTGTTTTAATAGTGATGATTATTGGTTTTGCCATCTGTCTGTAGTAGAACCCATAACTTTCTGAAAAGTGGGGCAAGCTTCTATTGTTTCTCTTTTGTAACAACACCACCATTTCAACACATCTCTAAAGAAAAAAATGAGTGCTCTTATATCTCAGCAATCCTGTGTCTGATGATGATAAAGAAATGGAATCTTATGTTTTCTTTCCTCTACATTGTAGGTGTGGTATTTCCATAACTAGTCTTGGGGCTCTTTTAGTTCTTTATACTTTGGAGTGTCACTTGTGCTTGAGTAAGTAAACACAGAAAATGGATATTTTTTTGATAGCTTAAATAATTCACCAAGAATGTAATGAATGCTGATGGCTACAGCAATGTTATCCTGGATTGTGAATTTTTTCTCACTCACTTATTAACTTCCCTGCCTTTAAAAGTTAATAATGATACCTTATGCACTATGGAAGTAGCGTGACCCATGAGGCATTCCACTTTAAGAATAATATGAAGTCAGTCACATGAGAATTTAGAAATTCCACTTTTACAACCCTCCTCATGACTAGTAAATAGTGTGAGAATAACTAGAAGTACATTGTGGTGAAAGTGATTAAGATTGTGTGCAAGTCGTGTGTTGTGGAAGGGGTGAGAATAGTCAGATGGCAGAGGATAAAGAAGAAACTGGATCTGGGAGAGGAATTATACCAGATCTGTGTGTCAGTGAAACACCTCTCAAACGTCCTGGACTTTCTTAAAAAAAAAAAAAAAATGGTTCTATTGGGTAAAAGTTTTATGTAAAAAGAACTTGTTCCTGGTTTGCTCACTCTCATAAAGTTAAAACTGTGTAGTCCTTTAAAATAACAAACTGGAGACTGGGATTTAATATCATGTGAAATTCACTGAGGATGCTATTTGCACATAGTCTGCTGGGAATTCTTTCATCAGTTTCATTAGGTTCTAACTTATAAAGGATATTTCTTTACGGTTTGTTGACTAATTCACAGTTGAGAGAAACTCCTTAAAACATAGTTTACAGGATCATTAGAGCATCTATGGGCCATAATTTCATTCATTAGAATCAATGGGAAAAATCATGCTGTTCTATGCAACATTGTCAATTCATTGGAACATGTTTTTGTAACATAAGATGATTGTAGTTTAAAACAGAGACAATATTCTATTTATTTCTACTGAAAATTCTACCTATTCAGTACATAAATTGTTCTCTTTGTCCTGAAAATTGATAATTATTTACAAAAATAGAAGAGTATATGAGGAAAAAAAATCTTTTTTTTTTTTCTTAAGAAGAATAAGTCATTAAATTAAAAGTGTAATTACATGGAATGATTTGCCATCAATTCGTGATCTTCACATAGATTTTTTTTTTGTTTTACACCTTTGTTTATCATGTATTGTGTTTGACTGGCAAACAAAGAACAGTTCTGTTATTTTTGTTCTTTGAAAGCTTTTTACCTTTAGAGAGAAACAGAACACTCCATTCAACACCACTGTGTGTAGTGCTATTTTTTTGGGGGTAAAAGTTCTTCCATATGATGAATGTTGAGTGTTTTATGAAAGGATCTTTTTCTTTAAGAAAGTTTGTCACTTATTATTTGTTACTAAATTCACAGTATCTGGGGCTACACCTTGCATGTGAACTTGACAAAGTATTATTAGCCAAAAGCAGGCAAATGCTCAATGATATGTAGATCTTTTTCACTCTTTGTGACTATGAAAACATGTTTTGACCTATCTTCTTGTAAAATTTTATTTCAAATTGCCTTTTTTTTTCCTTTTTTTATTTTTCATTCCTATTGAATGACCTGTCTTCATATGATGTTTTTAACTAATCATGTTTGGTCTTAGAAGAGAGACCATATGAGTGAAGTTCTTCTTCTATTTCAGCTAATATTTTCCTGTTATTTGGAAAATTTAAACACAGATTAGTTTCATAAAATATAATTGAAATTATTTTGTTATTTTTCCTTTTGATTGTGTAGTTAGTGATTGGAACAAATGTAGTGGTGTTTGTGTTCTGTGATTAGGTGACCTAAAATGTCAGAAAGGAAAGAATGCCAGAGAAAAGGCATGCAAATTGGAACCCTGAAGAGAGTACAGGGCAGTGGCTTTTTTTCAAGTCAACTCAACATTTTTAAGTAGACTGTACATATTTTCTCACTTTTTAAGAAACAGAAGTACGTATAGCAATGCCTAAAAGAGAGAGATACAGGCCAAATGGATCCAGGCGTTGCACTTCTTTTTCAGTGGTTAATTCACACAAAATAATTAATGCATGAGCATTCTCGGCATGAGCTTGATTGTTGAGGTAATGGCAATGTTTTTGTCATCTTATGTTTCTTTTGTTCTAGAGCCCTTGTGAAGGCTGGTGTATCATTTCCTGCATAATCATCTTTCTGAATCGCGTTGCCTTTTGCAAGAACTATCTGTAGGTCTACACTGAGTTAGTATTGCTTATTTCTAAAAGTATAAATCTGGTAGAGTGACATCTGAATAGTATACTCCTTTGTGTATACAGGGTATTGAGGAAGTACTACTCTTCATTAAAGTGTGTCAACAAACTTTGTAGAAACAAAAATGTTTGTACAGAAGTTGTGTACAAGGAAGCAGAAAGGGATGGGATAGGAGTGTACAAGGCCTAAATTCCTACAGAGAAAACGCTAAATGATAGTGGGAGACTAATCCATCAGCCTGATAAAGATGAGGTGGCTTTATGTCCTCAGATCTAATCAATAACAATACTGAGAATGTGTTGCACACACAGAAACACTTGTATAAACTATTTATATGCTATTCTTGCCTTATATTTTATAGTGCATTCTGTATCCCTACGCAGTGACACCCTCAGACCCAAAGGTGTTCCAGAGAGCTGCCTCCCATTAGTTCATCTTGCATTTCTCCTGGTTAATGGGGTTGATCACTCTCTTGGGACAGTGCTGTGGAGGGTGGAGACCCTGGAGAGGATAGTCTTTGTTAATTCCTGATTGTGTTTGTTCTTCTGTGCATATCTGGGCCTGTGGAGATTGACCTCTGAAAGGCCTGGCAGGAGCCAAGACAGGATATTATCCAGGTTCCAACACCTGTTGTCTCTGTGCTCCTTTATGTGTGTACAGATGAGCCTTTTATCACACCAAGATGTTCAGAAAATACTTTTTTTTTTTCTTTCTTTTTTTTTTTTTTTTTTGCCACAGGTCACCAATACTCATCTAGAATATACTTGACATAAGACTATCGATGACAGATCAGTTATGCAATCTACTGTCAGATTATTTTCTGCTGTCAGTATGGTGGTGATATCAGCTTGTCTATTGTTAAGCTAAAAGTTGGACATTGGTGTGGGCAGTTCCCCCATTGTAATCACTGACAGCTGTTTGTTTGCTAAAGAGAGCTGACCTTCAGCTCCTCCACAGAAAAGCCTACTTTTGCATAATGGATATAATCCACAGGCTTTTGATAACAGTGGAAATAATCCCATTGACCTATAGCACAACTGTTATGTGTGTAAGGACCCTTGAAACTCGACTTTCCAAACTGACCCCTTGCTAGTGCTTGACTGATGATTTAAATTTGTGTTATAAACTTTTTTATTTTGTCCTGTGATAGGCCTGAGTGTGCTAACTGTATAATTCTATAGAGAAATTGGTGCTGTATTCAGTCAAGGCAGTGTAGTTAGTGGAACTGTTGGTGGGTGAGTGTTGCCCAGCTTCTTCGATTAGCTTGCTTTTATCATCTCATATTAAACCACTTGATTCACCTTTTGTTGCTCATGTTTCTTTTCTTTTTCTTGGTCTGCTTCCTTTCTTTAGCTTGAAAGGTTCTTGGGAATTGAGGCTGTTAGGAGTTGGTGCAGCAAAATCTCTCCCCAAAAGTTGCTGGTATCTACTTAGAGTGAAAAGCAATGTAAGCTATAAAAATGGTAACTACTAATAAGTAATATAAATCAATAATTAATTAAATTATTAATAACATGATATTAAGTAATAAAAATTGTAACTAATTGTACCTTGCTACAAAGATCTTTATCTCTGTACTCAGAATATGATTTATGTACACTATTACCACATTTTTGTCATCTTACCATGTTTGTTGCTTGTGATGTTACACGTGCCTTTAATTTTTTTATTTTATTTTTTTTTTATGCAAGGAAAGTGAGACAGAAAAGAGAGGTTTTGTAAATGTGTCTGTTTCTCTGTAATATGATCATCAGACTGCACCTTTTAAACAAACGCACAATAGGAGTATCACTTCAATTTTTCTGTTTTAAGCCAGATAGTGGTAGCAACAATTGTCCTGCCATAAAAATGTTAGGTGTACTTAATGAGTCAAACATGACCTGAAACTCTCCATCTAAACATTTCTGCTTGACTGAAATAGAAAACAGGAGAGATGATAACCTAAGCGGTTGTGGCATGTTCTGTGCGTGCACAAACACACAATCTGTTTATTGGTCAGCCAAGTGCAGACTCCTCCACCTCTAATTTAAGGCACATGAATGAAAAGAAAGATATACTATCAGAAAAACAAAACTTTTCCTTAAAATCCTGCTTGTGGGCACTGTGACAGTACATAGATGGCATGCTTCTCTCTGAGTGCTCAACATACTTGCTACTGCTAGAGTGACTGAAGGTATCCCTGGACCAGGATAAATATTACTGTTTAATTCCTACAGCTGAGCCAGCATCTCTGCCTGGAGACAGTCGGGACTCCTACTCTGTTCCTGTGATTAAGATGGACAAATGCCTCACTGAAGCTCCAGGACAAGGTGATAATGTAGAGGAAAAGCGAGTTAATAGCATTAATCAGACTTAATGGTTGTAATATCAAGAGTAGAAACATGACAGTTTTGAGATGAGAAACTGTTGTAGCAGCAGATAAACACTTGCAGTTAATCTTCTAATGGACAACATGTCAGAAGGTTGTATAAAGGCTTTCTCTGTGTACAACCTCTATGCTTATTCTACATCTCAAGCTTCATAGCAGTACCCCAGGTAGCACTCCGGCGCTGTTCGTCTGCAATGTAGGGAGTCACTGGAGATTTATCTTTAATTCCAGCCTGACCTTTAAATGTTGTTAGATGTCTTCTCAAACCTTTTTTTTTTTGGTTTCCAAATGCTCAAAACTGTTGACTTCAGTATGCATGTGCATAGTTGTATTTGTTGGATCTGCTGACATTTTAAAAAACAGTATCTGGTTGGTTTGGTTTTCTTTTTATTTTTTTCCCCTTACTGCTTTATACCAAAATAGATTATTAATGCTTCGTTAATCAACTGTTCAAAGTGTGATTGCTCCTGAATAGCTCTCAAAATCTGGCTTTTTACCACTTATTTTCATTAGTGCTTAATTAACAGAGGAGATGAAAACTAAAATCTTCAGCCCACTCAAGGATGAAATACTGCTTTTCAGAAGAGGGATTTAGAAAATGGTCTATGTTTTACAATTGTGTTGCAAAAATGTAAATTTAGACCAACATTTTCTATATAGACTAGAAATATCATTGCTTTGTGCCAGATTATCCTGGTTGATTATATCAGTGATATTCCACAGTATTTTTAACGTTAATATATTTAAGTATAGGGAACAGAATATGTATTTTTCTGTTTTCATAATTGCTTGGTATTATGTAACAGTTTAATGTAACAAAGAAAATGATATTTACTGCTTTTCAGAATATTACCAAACATTAGAATATGCATTTGTGTCTAAAACTGACTGCTGTTCTTATTTCAACCATCCAGGTTAAAATACACACTCAGGTTTCAAATACATGAATGCTTTGCTTATGGGTGCCAATTAGGGGGCATTCTTAAATGTGACTTGTTAGTATATGTTACGAGAAAGTGTTTTGAATTATTCTACTCTTCTGTAACTGCACATACAAATATGTTGCTTTCTCCTTCCTATACTTTTCTGAGGTTTATCGTAGCATGTGCTCTACCAGGATAGTAATGGTCAAAGGGTTTTTCAGTCTTGTTCCAGTTGGCATTATTTGATATATTCTTGCTTTAGATATGCTTTGAAGAGAATGTATGTGAGAAACTCTAAGGTATCAGACTGTAATAAAATTTACAATATACATATGATAACCTGACCACAAATAACACCATCACTTTTGAGAAGGCAGTGGAAAATAATGCTTTAACTTAACTAAAAATACTGGAGCTGGTTGGGGCCTCAGGTTATTGAATCTGTACACGTTGAACTATCGAAACCTGTGATCATTAGGTGTGAAAACACATTTAAAGATTTTTTCCTGAAGTTCAGAAGAATCAATTTTCAAAGGTGACCTGGCACATACATTAACTACGTTCTTGAGCATGTGTGGCCTGTCCATGTTTCTGAGACATCAGTGTTTTCATACATGCAACAAAAAATCCCCAGGCAGGGATAGTTTCTGAGAAACATGGGCTTATGGAAACCTCATGGCATTCATCCAGGGGAAGTGTAAAGTGCTGCGCTTGCAGACAAGCAATCCTGGGCACTAGAAGGGAAGGCTCAGGGGAATATTGTGAACAGATTTAAATACCTCAGGGAAAGGTGCAAGGAGGACAGAGCCAGTGTCTTTTCAGCAGTGCCCAGTGAGAGGACCAGAGGCGATGGGCACAAACTGAAACACAACATGCCCTCTGAACATCAAGAAATGCTTTTTCACTGGGAAGATGATTGAGGACTGGCACAGGTTGCTTGGGGATGTTGTTGAGTCTCCATCCTTGAAGATATTTCAAAGCCATCTGGACATGGTCTTGAGAAATTGGCTCTAGGTGACTGTGCTTGGGAAAGGAGGAGTTTGGAGCATAGGACCTCCGGAGGTCCCTTCCAGCCTCAGCCCATCTGTGATTTTGGAAATATTCATGTAGAATCCATTAGCTGTTTCTTGAGAGACCTGCAGCCTCTCTACAAATTGCCCAATCTGGCCCATGGTGCTATGGATCAGATGCGCTTTTTGACCTTCCAGTGTAATTTTTCTTTTCTGAAATTTTTATGCTTTAAAGCTACATAGCTGTTGAAAATTACTGACATGCATAAGGCAACTATATGTTATAGTTGCAAATGAAACAAGTGTTCTTAAAGTCACTGGAGGTCAGGTGAAACAGCACACTTAGGCTAACCTTTTCTCACTTTAAATTACTTGGACATATTTTTCTGTACTTAATTGATACTGGGAGGTTTTATGGGAAATTTAATCACTCAAACTTAACCAGTTCTCAGTAACAACCCTATGGAACTATATTTATGTGATGTTAAACCTCTAGGAGTTACTGGGAGGGCTAATTAAAGGAGACTTGTTTGCTAATTTAAAGCTATATTTTTATATTTCACTTATGTCTGAGTATTTGAATATATGTATAGAGGAACATCACAACAACAACCTATGTATGTGTGCATGGGTTCCATATATTTAACTTGTGCCATATGTTGTGAACCAGCATTAATTTGATGTGTGGATTCTTTTTGTGCACCAAACAGGATCACAGGTAATTAAGCAGGTAGTGCTTGACTTGTTTGTCCCCAGTGCCAGAAATTGTTCCATATCAGTTAATAAAGAATGGAATATGGTTCATTATATATGTTTGCTTCTAACCAACACTTTAAAATGCAAAATTAATTTTTTACGTTGCTTGGTAGTATTAATGCTCTTATTACAGAATGGGAGTATTTACTTTGTAGAAGATGACAAGGGACCATTGTAATTTATGGCATTTAAAGTATGACTTTCAGTTTTCAGGATGGAGTTTTTTGTGTTACTTTACAGGAAGAGATGTTTTTAGTAACTTAGAGATGAGGTAATAAGAAGACCAGTCTGTGCACTATGGACAGGAGTAGGAATGGTGATGAATGATCTGGCAAGATGCATTTGTCTTTCCAGGGTAAATGTGTATAAACTGCCAAATAATTCCTTTCCTTGTGCTGTAGTTATATAATTCAGTCAACCATATATTCCCATCGAGCATTCTCAAAATGCAACAGACTAAAAGCTTAGTGTTTGATGAAGAAAAGTGAGCTTAAACATCTTCCCCATAATCAGTAACAGAGTTGTAAAAATAATATATGTAAAAAGATGTCTGTAATGTATTCTTATTTATTCATAGATTTTTTTTAAAAAGGAACAAAACCAAAATCTATGCTGCTGTGTTGCTCAGGAGGAAGTTGCTGTATGTATATGCCTGTAAATCCAAAAAGCTCCTGAAATCTTCTAGAGGAATGCACTTTCTGATGGAAAACTTGATCAGTCTTTAATTAAGATTATAAATGTGAAATAAAAAAGAAGTCCTGGTGACTTACCTGGCAATTTATGGGATTAATCTCTTTTT
>VXAU01003653.1:192427-219531 GCA_013399695.1 Formicarius rufipectus
CCCCCCCAGACTTTATTGATTACAGAGCCTCAGACTCTAGTCTTGAATGGGTTTCTTTATATAGCTAGGGTCTTTTCAGTGGCAGTGTTTCATGTCGTGACTTGAGGTGAGATTTCATTAAATTGGTTAACTTAATGGAGGAGAAAGTTCAAAGATTATAGCTGGTGTTATGTCCAACTTATTCCAGGGCTGGATGTCTTTCTGCTGACTTTGTCACAACAGTAGTTTGAGTCACTTCTGTAGACAGCTGTGCAGATCAAGTGTCTACTTAAAAGAAACATTTGTATTTTTACCCTAAATCTGTGCCAGGGTGTTACAAAAAATGCACATCAGAAAATACTGTATGAATTATCAGTGTCTGTTAGATTGATATTTCCATAAAGTCCTACAGGTTTGAGCTCTGGAAAAAAAAAACCAACCATCTCTCCATTTGAAAATGTGGACTGACCATGGCCAAGAGCTAAGCTCCTATCCAGTAATGTGTTCACTTCCCCATAGCAGGATGGGCAAGAAAGAAACACCTGTGGGTTGAGATAAAAACAGTTTAATAAATGAAGGGGATATACCAACAAACCAAGTGATGCAAAGGCTGTCACTCACCACCTCCCACTGGCAGACCAATGCCCAGCCAGTCTGAGAAATGGGTGCACTGAGAAAAACTGGCACCTGTTTATAGCTGAGCCTGAAGTTGTATGTTCGAGAACATGTCTTTGGGCAATTTGAGTCAGCTGTTCTGACTGTGTCATCCCAACGATGCTACTCCTACCATATTGCTTCCTCTTCACTGGTGGCTTTAGGAACCTTCACTCTGGTGTGCCATGTGAAGGTGGGCAGTTACTTCTCTCTCCTCCAGGTCTTTTCCTCTCCAATCATGTTTTGCATCAGAGGGTCTCAAAGCTCATCAGAATTATGGGCCAGCTGCTGGGACGCCTGTGTTTATAAGGCCTGGAACAGAAGGCAGTGAGGGGGTTTATGACATCAGGAGGCCACTGTGTTGACCCTTCAGCTACTGGAAGAACTCGATTCCTTTGCTTCTTGTGCAGTGTTGTGACAGTAAGTGCAGCCTGCAGGTAACAAAGCCCATGCATCATGAACTGCTGTGCCATCAGATTGCTGCAGATGAGAGGGGAGATGGCCACCTATAAGGACAATAATCACCATTGTCTGAAACCATTCTGTGATGCCAGGCCATTTTGCATATAGAGAGAACCCTGTACAACCATTGTGGCTGTCACGTCGCTTGCAGTTTGACTTTCCCAGGCCTGTGCATTCAGTTATTCATGGCTTTCCTTCCCATCCTTCATGCCAACCCCTGCCTTCATTCTCCTCTGCCTCATCTGTCCCCAGAGCCCTTGGTTTGCTCCTGTTCCACACTCTAGTTTTAAGGACAAACCTTCTCACCACTCTTTGAGGTTTCTCACTTAACCAATTCAGAAAACAAAATTTCTGAATGTGTTTGAAGAATTGTAAAAAGCTTTTGAATTGGAACCTGGAAGCAGGTTTCCAGGGTAAAAGTCCTGCACCCAGGACTTTAGGTACAAAGAAGATTGGAAGAGGTAAACCACTATTATTTTTCTATCAATAGCTGCTTGAGGTAGAATAGGAAAAAGTAATTAGAAAAATGAGCAGAGAGATCAGTTGAGAACGTTGCAGAGACATAAACTGGTAAAGGTTTCTGTCTTTGGTTAGGAGGTCTTTTCTGTATCAGGCTCAGTTCTTAAGGTAATCAAAAGACTTTCCTCCCTCTTTGCCACCAGGTATTTGGCAACACTCTCAGGATTAAAGTAGTTTATTTTTTTATTTTTTTATTTTTTTTTGTTTGTTTTGTTTTTTTTTTAGTTTAGTACATATGCTCAACAGTGTCCCTTCCTTTCTTCATATCTTTATGCTCAGTCTTGTCATACACCTATATAAAAAAGCTTTTGAGAAAGAAAAAAAGAAACCATCCATTAAAACTTCATGCTGTGTTATTTTGGTACATATCCTGAGAGATCTGGGAGACTTGGTCAACAAAAAGAGATTGAAGACATTGTCATTACTGAATGCCAAGGAACACACAAAGAAATAAGTACTATCTCAATTGCTCATGCTTTTTAAATGCATAATATACTTTTTACATATGTACATATAGTTCATAACTTTACCTTGTCTTTACTGTACATGTACAAATTTTAAGTTTTGAGCAGCTGAAGTGGGTTCTTAGTGGTTTCGTTTTACAGTTTTTTGTGCTGACATGAAATCCTTACTCTTTTGTGTTCTCTTACTAAAATTCCTATAACTTGGCAGGTTTTGTTGGATCTTGTGGTTAGTGTATTTAACCTCTGAAGGCAGGTACTCAAGTCTTTTCATCAAGTGATTTCTGTGAATTCCTATTTCTGGTTAGTATTTCCACCTTTAAGAAGAAAAAGAACCAAAAACATTTACATGACATCAAGCCCTTCTAGATTAAAAACGTTCAATAAACAGGAAGGAGGCATAGTTTTGCTGAAATATGAATAATAATATTGCTTAACTCCTTTAACTTGCTCAGATGCAACTTCAACATGAAGTTACAAATATGGACTAACAAACACTTATGGAAAATGCTTTCTTTATGTGTTAATCTTTGTCTTCCAGTGGCTTTTTCAGGTCATAACCATGTTCCAGATCTGTTGAATGAAACTCAAGTATTCCATCACAAAATAAACATAGAAGAGATTGAATGGCAAGCCCATTTCATCCTGGTTTATAATATTGGGTTTTTATTTTGCCAATTCATGAAGCAGTTGAAGGAAAAATCTCACTTCTCCTATGTAGCTTGCAAAGTCTTTTCTAATATAATGAGGTAAAATCTGTGGACTTTCATTTTAACTTGTCTCTTTTTGTCCAGAGAGTTTAAGGAGGTTGAAGTTTTGTATAATTTAGGTAGTCTTTGTACTTTCAAACATCTTCAGTTTATTCTGAAGCTTTTTCTATTGAATCCTTTAAAGCCTCCTATCTACGGGTTATAAAACTATATTAAAAAAAATCCCCTATATAAAATATTTATTTAATGCAGTCATATAATTTTTTTTAAGTTTCTTTTAGGATTACTTTTCTTTCCTGCTTTTTAAAAAAAGAGTCACTGAAATGTCTGTCTTGTCTCCCTGGAAGAACCAGCTTTTTTTTTTTTTTTTTTTTTTTTTTTTTTTTTTTTTAAANNNTTGTATAGTGTAATAAAACCGAACAAGATTTTTTTGCAATTTTTTTAAGAGAAAACTGTTGGATTTCTGGTGGTTTGCTCTTCAGTGGCTTTAAGTGGAATATGTAAACAGATCTTTGACAAAGAAGCAATTTCCATTGTCCATGTGAATTAGTTTTCCAAAAAGCCCTTGTGTTTTTTATTTGTAAGATTCATATTGTTTTGAAGTCTTTGTGTTTGAAGACTTCAAATGTAGTTACTTTGAATTCATGTGAACTAGAGAAGACTTTTTCTGGGCATGATGACTTAATGAGGAGAAATTGTTGCATTGAGATTTACAGCAAGTCCTTGGTGAAAAATAACTAGACCAAAGAAATACCATCAGCAGAACCTCAGAAGAAGAAGTGAAAAGCCATTCCCTTAAAATACGGCAGTCATTACGTATTAGCAGTACAGTATAGAGTATTAGAGTGATCAATTCTGCTTTTTTGATTCCAAAAGGTGGCACAACCATAACGGTCTGTTTCTGCTGTAGACTTCCATGCTCTTTAAACAAAGCACCACCAATGTTATCAGTTATGGATCATTTAATTAAGCAGTGATTCCAATATCTTCCTGTTCCAATACTTTCAGAGCCATTGCAGTCTTACACTCTTGAGGAAGGTCCTGCTGCAGCCTTATGTTTACCCAGTTTTACATACGTTCCTATTACAAAGTCATATATAGTTCACATTATGCAACAGCAGTGTTCAAAAAGCTCATATATATATATATATATTTGTATGAATAAATGGTAGATACATATAAATAAAGATGTATGGATGTAATACTTTCTGAACTGCTCTTAATAGCTCTCTTATTGCAGTGATTTTACTACGATGGACATAGAATATGATTCTTTTCAGATAAAGAAGAAAGAAAGGTTTTAAGAGTTGGTGAGTGTGTGAACATTTTGTGAGTTCTGGTGGTGTTTGTAGAAGAATTTTCCAATTCTTTTTTTCTGTTTTCTTTTGAGAAAAGCTGCTAATATTTTCTTGAGATGGAAATGCCCAAGAAAACAGTAAAGGCTCTGGCAACAATCAAAAAATGTTATTTGACTTGTATTTAATTCTAGCATGATTTGCCTGTGTTTTTGTTTCAGAAGAAGAGTTTTGTTCCCACAAATACTAGTTGTTAATTTATTTAAGTAAGGGCTGCAATATTTACTTTTCTTGTACTGATAAACTCATGTTATTTTCCATGCTGGTTCCTGCCTGGCAGTGATGTATTCTTTAGTGTTCTTAATAAAGGTGGAATGCAAAATTAATTCACAGCATTGCTGCCTGTTGGAACTGCTTGTTAAATTGCTGGCTCTTTTGCATTTCTTCGCTGCTCATGTATCACTGTTCTTGGGTTTGTTTTTTGTTTTGGCATCACGAGAGGTAAGTGACTGGTTGTTTCTTCGATTGAAGCTGCCAAAGAAACCCCTTAAGGCAGTGCAATGAAACACCTGTATTATTGCCACCTGCTCCACTATTATAGAAGTGCCAGAACATATGGTTTCATTCAACTTTAGAGTTGCATTTCTCTGATATTTGTCGAGGTTGTACCTGAGTTTTTGCAACTGGGGCTTATCAGCAGAAGCAGCCTCTTTATCCTTGCCACCTTTCCACCTGATTGCTGGAAAGTTTGCATTCTAAATTTGTGGGTCTTTTTTATTATTATTATGTGAGTTCAAATTTTTTATGCACGGGTAGATGATGATTTGACTTTTTTTTTTTTTCTCACTGTCAGAAACCCTTGATAATTTTTGTCATTGTACTTGCAAAGGTGATACTTTGCTCCATAACACGATTTTTGTCATATTGATGCATGAACACGCAAACGGGAGCATGCCAGCTCCAGCGTGTCCCCCAAGTAGTAGTGGCCTCTTAAGTTAAGGAGACTTTGACTTGCTTGTTTTTGGTGACAGAAAGACAATAGAAGCTGTCTGTTCTTAAGGAGAAAATTCATTTGGGTTTTCTAAATCCTTAATGGGCCATTTGTGTTCTGTATCCATATCTGTTTGTTGATTAGAGAAGTCAATATTTAGCTGGAATATATAAAATGACTAATGTGTCCATCTTTTGCTGGAACTGTTTGGCTTTTCTGAAGATTAGGCCATGTACCTGAACATTTCATCCACTTATACTACATCTTGTATACTTTCCCCCTCATTGTGTTGTGATGTGAATGCATAATCATAAACATGACCCTTCTGTTCATTTTATTCTGCCTGAAGACTATTTTGCTTCAGTGTGAGATCTCTGACTCGTTTTCATCAGTTTGTGTCTTGTCACTTAATAGTGACTTCTCTTTAGTGAGACTTTAGTAACGTGGTCTGGTTCCAGATGGAACTTACTTGAAGAAAATGTTGTTACCTGTGTTTTCTATGAGACTTGCACACATATCCTCATTTGTTTTCTCAAAAAGCAATTATAGCATCAGTTTTAGTGGATGAATAGCAGTTACTTTTATTTTGTTGTATATTTTTTCACCAAGGGAATGTTGGTGGCTGAAAATGATTATATTCCTGTTGATAGGAATCTGATGCATGGGTAGTTTTGTCTTAAATTTCCTTTCCTTGATAAAGCTTAATTTCAAGCAGCCGTTCTGTGCCTTCACAGTGATACTGTATAATTTTAATCATGGGGTAGATGTTGCGTGTGGTGTTTTGGGTATGATCAACACAGGTGTCATAGGATATGTCGCTGTCATTACCTGTAAGGCAGTGTTTTACTGCTGGTGGTATTTCACTAGTCCATGCAGAGTTGAAACAGCAGGCTTTACAGGGTAAAAACAGAGCTGCTTCCACTGCTGTTTCTGCCTCTGGCAGTTTTGTTAATCCAGACTGTTTTCCACTGACTTTTAGTGCAAATTCCTGAAGATGAAAGTTTTTAGCTTTGTTATAGTGTGTTGGTTTTTATCTTCTCTAGAAGGAGTGTGATTTGGGTGTGGTTTTATCTAAATCAAAATGGATGCAAACTTCCTTGGGAAACCAAAGGAAACAATTGCCAAGATCTGTGTTTTGATTCAGGAGATAAATGGAAATGGAAATTCTTTTTTGGTCTTGGTCATATATGTTGTCAAAAGAGTAAGAAAAATATGCTTGCTTTCTTCCTTTACTTTCCACAATCTATAATTAGAGATTTATATACTACTCTACTAATATCAGAAGGTTTTCATCACAAAAGTGACAGCTTTGGTAGTAGGTCCACTGTAAGATTGGGAATCAACTTCTATAAAAGGCCACAAGGCTCTGAATTGATATTTTTGGTGATATTATAAAACCATATCCTGAGGGTTATATTCTCCTTGTGCTCTGCTTGCTCTATAAGTGTTCATTTGGTTTGAATTGAATATAGGATGAGGGATTGGGTAATTTTTTTTTCTTTCTTGTATGGCTCTGACTTCTGAAAAGATCATGGGAGGAATTCAACCTGCTTGACATATCCTTGGAAATATTTTATATAGAAAATGTAAAAAATGATACATTTTAACTTTTCAGAGTGAAATGCCCTACTTTGGAAATGTTGCTGTAAAATGTACCAATATTATCAAATTCCCCCTTTCATTAAAGCTAAGCCACATTGCCCAGTTGGGCTTGCATATATGTTTAATTTGCTATTCTCTGATGTGTTCTTTGAGCTCTAAAGAAAAAGTCTGCTAGATTTTAATTTTTTTCATTTATTATATGGCATTTATAATTTAATTTGTTCCCCCTTATTTTCACAATTAAGGAGTACTGGTGATCGTAGCCTATGTTTCTCATATATAATATATGGAGGTAGTGTGCTATTCTCAATTTGCTTTGAACCTATCATTTAGATGTTTAAAGTGTTTCCTTCCAAGTAATTCAACTTACTAAGTTGTTTTTTTTCTTAAAAACAGAACAAACCCAAGCCCACTTACTTTAGCAATGTTGTATTTTAGTCCATTTGTAGCTTCCCTCCTAACATGAAAAATGAAATCTGTTTAGTAAAACAAAGTATATGAATATGATAATACCTGTTGTCTTTTCATTACAGAAAGAACAGAGGTGGCATCTAAAGACCAGTGAAACCAAGGGAAGAGGGAAAAATTCATACTAGAAAACTAATCTCTCTTATCAAAGAAGGTATAGTAACTGCACTTATTCAGACAGACTTAAGCAGTGTCCCAAAGACAGACAGGTGTTGAGTATTAAATATAAGGAACATTAAAATTTATTCTTCAGGTTGCTACATTAAGTGATAATTCTAATTGTAGAGAGATTACAGAAGTCAAAGATTAATGTTCAAATGCCAATAGTACTCTGAAGTTGTACTGGTATTTGAGAGAGCTGAGCATAATGAAATTGTGAATTGAAGCTACCTTGGGTACCTCTTTGGGGATCATTTAGTTCTAACCCGCCTCACAGTAAAGAATTTCTTCTTAATATTTAGTCTGAATCTACTCTCTTTCAATTTAAAGCCATTCTGCCTTGTCCTTGTAAAATGTCTCCCTCTCCATATTTCTTGAAGACCCCCTTTAGGTACTTGGAAGTCTCAGACCTCCCTTCTCTTCTCCAGACTGAACTATCCCAGCTCTCAGCCTATATTTAGAGGAGAGGTGCTCCAGACCTTTGATTATCTTTGTGACCCTCCTCTGGACTCACTCCAACAGGTCCATGTTCTTCTTAGGTTGGAGGCCTCAGAGCTAAACATAGTATTCCAGATGGGGTCTCATCAGAACAGGGTAGAGGGGCAGATTCACCATTCCTAGAGGTTTTTAAGATGAGACTGGATGTGGCCCTTAATGCCGTGATCTAGCGATCACAGTGATGTTGAATCAAGGGCTGGACTTGATGATCTTGGGGGTCTCCAACGCAGTTGATTCTATGATTCACCTTACTCTCCCTGCTGGCCACGCTACTTTTGATGCAGCCCAGAACATGGTCAGCTTTGTGGGCTGGTAGCACACATTGATGCGTCATGTTGAGCTTCTTGTCCACTTAATCTCCCAAGTCTCTCTCCTTTGGGCTGGCCTCAATCCATTCTTTGCTCAGCCTGTATCTGTGCTTGGGATTGCCCCAACCCAGGTGCACTTGCCCTTTGCCTTGGTGGAACCTGCCTCTCAAACTTGAGGTATTACATATTAGAGATCAGTGTTACATGTACGTCTGTCTGTTTCCTTGCTAATTGGTGCTTCTTTATCAGGGCATTCTTATTCTCCTGTGATGTGAATAATCTCTACTGAATAATACAGCTGTAGGAAAGGAGAGAGATTAACAGATTGTTCATTATGCTTTTCTCTGTTGAGCTGTATTGTACAGCAGAACAGTTAGTTTTGTCAAATGTTAGAAATATTTATAGAATCTGAACACATTCAAAGCAATACATTTGGTAACTTCTTAGTAATCTACATGCATGATTACTTAAGCTGAGAAAGAACACAATTTTGAAAGTGTTTTAAACCAGGAAATAGAAAAATTATTGTAAATATAAATCTATTACTGGAAAAGTGTGATAAATGTCAGTTGGATTTTCTTTTTCTTCATATTGAAATGAATAATTTGTGATTTTTTTTTGTTGTTCAGTACTTAGTTTAGTTGTAAGATTTTGCCATTTAGTACTGTTTGTTTTGATTGTAAGACTATAAAACACTGTAGAAAGCCCCTTCTAAATAAAGTTAGGAAGCCTTTTTAACATACTGCAAGTGGCAATACAAAAGACAAATTGTCAGAAGAGGAATGGGAAAATTTGTATCTAAATGTTGTATTGTGCATACTGTTTGTACTGTAATTAATGCTGTAGGGGAATATATACTTTATGTACTTTACTTGAAACAAAAATCTCACACTTGAATCTTACTTGCAGATGCCACAAATTCTAAACATTTAGTAATCTTGAATAAGATCTCCTATATTTATATTTTATTTTTCATGTAAACACAAAGTCACTAGTCAATTTTTAAATCATAATTAGGGAAGTCATGCTTGTCAATTCGTTTTGCCTGTGAGGGAAATAGAAGTATAAAAAATGAAGGCAAATTGATGTGCCATGCATCTTTCATTGACTCGATTGAAAGAAAGATGGTTATTGTGGTGTGGCAATAGTAATTTGACTTGAAAATACGGAGTGAATGTGTGTTGTGCTTGCTCCTTGGGTAGAATGTAACCTCAGCTACTGTCTGAGTGCAGTTGAACAAGGCTGCATGGCTAAACTGATATCAGAATTATCTGCCCAATGCAAAGCCAGCAGAAGAGATTTGGATTTCTTGAATTGTATCTTCAGAACACCATCTTGGCATACAGTGGAAAGCAAGATGTTTTCATTTGGCTTGTACAGTTCTGCAGTGGCCAGTGGGTGCAAAGTTACAGTTAAAAACCACTCTAAGGTAAGGTAAGCAAGCAGACATAGGGTAAACACTAAGGCTTTCAGATGAAATAATAATGGATGATGCTGATTCCCCAACCTCGCCCTTGTGATAAGAAGGTCAATGACATTCCTTTATCAAGTACCATAGTGGTCAGTCCTCGTACTCCTTCTCCAATGGTGACACTGGAGGATGTGGATGAGGGAAGGATAGTGTACTTGTACATGTTCTCTGGTCCTTTATCCTTATACTTTTCCAGGTTCTACAGCTGTATCAGATAGATCTGAGGGTTCATCCTTGTCCAATCCTTTTAGTCACCATACAGGGTCCCTGAATTTGGCTAATCTGTCATTAAGCCTGCTAATATCATCTGCTTTCACAGCCTCCTGTGGCAGCAAGGTCTGCAAGTTCTCTGCTTTCTCTCCAAAGAAACACTTCTCTCTTTTGTGCTATCTCCCTCTGTCGTTATCAGGTGTCCATCTCATTCTTGTACTTCAGGATTTTCTAAATGACAGGTTTTTTTTGTCACTTTAATGACTTTATAGACCGCAGTCCTGCCTTTCCTCAGGCTTCTCTTATATAGACTTAGGGGTCATAGGATGTGGGTTTTTTTCAGTCTCTGAGCTCTGTGTGTGCATCCAGCTTGGCTATAGGTGCTCTCTTTGTGAACAGAGAGCGTAGGTGGAGCCCAGCCCTGTGGTGTTGGACAGTCTTGAGATTACAGTACTGCTGCTACTGAGATTCAAGTATGATTTCTGTGGTGTTACTGAAGTCTGCCACCTCTTAGATCAGCAAAACAATAATTTAATTTTCCAATGCTGCGGAAACTTCCATATGAAAATCTGGAAATGTTTATATACATGTTAATGAGCTCTACTTTAAACAAACTTTATGAGGGTTGCAGTAAGAAAGAAAAGAAACACTATATTTCTAAGTGGGGAGTCCTCAAATATACTATACATTAAATGATATTCTGCACCGACTCATTCTTTTAACATAAACTATTAAATCTGATTTTATTACATTATAGGTTAAAATTGCTTCAATCAAGACATTGTTCTGGGATTTGAGTTTTTTTTTTTTAGCTACGATTTTTTGATTATACTCATTACATTTACAGAATAGAAGTGATTAAAATGTTATGTTCTGCATACATCCCCCTGAGTACACAGTTTTTACTGCTTGTTACAATAGGAAAGTGATGACATTATTATGAAGTAGCCTATATATTACTCATTTACTATAAAATGATATTGAACAAATGGAATTTAAGTCAGAGGGCACACTGATTCCTGTATTCTTGGTATTTTTAAGATTACCCCTATTGCTTCTATTATGAGTAGGATATTACTTATATTGTGGTTCTTGAGGTATAATAACTCTAAATTTTCCAGCTTATCATCCAAAGGTTTTGAGAATTTGTGCTGGAAACTGTAGTACTGCAAATGAAAATAAGCCTGATAATAAATTACTTTGTGCTATTGGAAGACCCTACCTGTGTAATGTGGTTGCCTGTTTTGTCCAAAAGGTGTAGGAGTAATATTATACTACATCACAGTACTGAGATACCTTTTCTTATGTATTGTTTTGGAAGACATTCATATTCTTTGATTCTAGATATTCTATGGTTCTCAGTCTTAAAGTGGCATCTTCTCTTTGAAGCAGGCACTTAAATTTCTGGTTGCTAACCCATTTTCAGCTGGCTCTGTGGACATGTGGAATGGTGCATGCATTTGCAGTATGCAACTGCTAACAAAGCAGAAAGCAAAGGTTATTTTAGGAAGAAATAGCTGTTTCTTAGGGTGCATCTTTGATTTCATGGCATCACGTTGCCCACAGATGCTGCAGATTTTCTTGTCTCACCTTGTTTGATGACTGCTTACACACTGCACTTTTATTCATAGATCTTCTCCAAATATTACTTTTGGTTTTGGTAGCTTATTTCTTTATCCACTTCAGGGGGACTCCATATACATGTGATTTCAGACTCTGGACTGCACTGATTACAGATCACTTGCCATCACTTCCACTGATAAGAAAATGTTTGTTACAAGCAATGGTACAAGTAGAATGTGCTGCTTGGTGACGAAGAAAGGATTCTCACCATTTTGCAAGGAAACCATTTGGGGATGGGGAAGGGGGGGGATGGAGTAGGGCAGAAAGAAGTCAACTCTGTTTAAGATATGTACTGCTTTTAAATTTCCCTACTGGCTCAGTGCATTGGTTCACATGTCACATCACATTTTCTGAGCTTCTTTCTATTATGTCACATAAAATGACAGAGATCATCTTTGTGACAAATCACAGAAGCCAGTGTGTCAGTGGAAACTGACAGTTTTCCAAACAGTCCCATAAAAATACTCAATAAATTTATGTAAAAAGCAACTTTTTAGTAATAGAATTTAGAAATAGCCTAGACTGGGGTGGAGAAAAGGAGATCCAGCCTCAGCTTTCCCTTCAACCTCCATGGCACAGTTGTCTGAACTGCTCGTGCCTCACTCCTGACCTGCATTTTTGCAGTCTTAAGGCACAGCACTGGAAATGACTCTGACTCATGAGTAGCATAAGAGCAGCTTCTGGATGAGAAAAGCCAGGGAGTGTTTTTCCAGTCACACTAAATTAAGTAGTTGATACTTGCCCTGATATAAGGTGGACTGAACTGATAGTCCTCCCTCCCACCCCAACTCACTTTCTGTCTTTGCAGGAAATAGTTATGAAATGTTTAGGTTTTCCTTTCTGGTAAGATGCTGTTGGTGTTTGTGTATTTGTACTCATCATTTGTATTCATTCACAGTTTGCAGTTTCTATTTCAAAGACTCACCTTTTCCTTCCTTAGTTTTCTATTTAGAAAGTGCCTCTGAAAGAGGAGGAAAAAGTGGTTTTGACAAAATGTCTTTGGTTCTTGGGTGGTACAACTCTGCAGCTGTTATAAAAAGAGGTATTAGAGGTGAACTTTCACTTTTTGACAATGCTGTATGTTGTACTTGATTTGTGTTGTCTTTTTTTTTTTTTTTTTTTTTAGTATGTGGTGTATGCTTACAAGCTAACCAAAGGAACACATACCCTTAGTCTGTGCAAATCTAGCTGTAGCATTCTCAATTACCTGGAGAGTCACAAACTTAGAATTCTGTTTTGGGGAAACCTTTGGTGGGCATTTGCATATGTAATGGTCTCTCTTGAATGTTTTCAGTGGTTCTTTCCAAATAATAGGAAAGAATCCAAATTCAGTACAGTGGTTGTTAAAATTGTTACATAAACCCATAAAACCTGGATCCAATGTTTCACCTTTTTTTTTCATTGATTTCATTAAGTTTTAAGATATAAAGGAAGTTGAGTGATTGATAAAGCCCTCAGGCCATTTAAAAAATAATGTCCTGTTTTTCTTTGCTACAATTACTTCTGACTGTGTTTTTCATGTTCCTGGACAGCTAAAGCAGTAGTATTGCTTAGGGTGCTTTATGAACAATTGGACAAGCTCATATGTGGGTGGCATATTCCCCCCTTATTTTCCATTATTGTTTAAAATAAATAAAAGGTATTGTAGTAGTTTCATCTCTCAAGGCTGTGAGTTACACTCCCTAAAATAAAAATATTACAGTAATTTGGGATGCTACAGCAACTGTGAATGCTACCCTAGTCTTGCAGAAGTTATGATTTACCCAGAGCAGTCAGCAATTCCATCAATCCTGTTCCACAGCAATCATCTCTGGCAGAGGGGTATAATGACCAGTCAGAAGGATTATCTTAAACTCTTGTAGTTAGATACATATATATATGTGTGTGTGTGTACACACAAAGTTTTGTGCAGAGTTCAGTTTAACTGAGTTTGTATGGATAAGCAAAAGTTGTACTCTGTTGTACTGAAGCTTGAGATGCTGAGTAGCCATAAGATATTTGCTTTTGTAGAACTTTTGTATGTGAATATTGCCTGCATCCTTATCCTATGCTGCAAGGAGGTAGATGATGAGAGGGAAAGAGAAGCAAGATAGGGGGCTTTCTGAAATTCAGTAAGAAAGACCTGAAACCAAATAGGGTAATTAAATGGATGATAAGACATAAATAAGACAGAATAAGAAGAGGAACACAGATGACAAGTAAATCTTGCATTCATTCAGATGCTGGGAACTGTGTTGTCATTCAGCAACAGATCCTGGATGGACTTGCTCACAGTATGCTGAGCAGGACCTGTTCATGGGGACCTTCCTCCTCTCTCAAATACCTTTGGACCTTCTTCATGCACCTTCTCTAGAGAGGTTGGATGTTATCTTAACATCCACCAGTGTGCAGCACAGGCTGGTACAGGGCACCCTGGCATATTCCCTCACAGCAGTTGCTCAAGTGAACACACGGCTCTTTTCAAGCTTGTTCTTCTGTGGCCACACATACCAACATAGTAGCTTCTCCCAGGGTATAAGAACATGTAGAGCAGGCACTGCCTATTCAAGACCCCAAAGTCTTTTGCAGGGTTCTGAGTACAATCCTCTAGTGGATGTTAACTCCTGTTTTTTTTTTAACTAAGGCCAGGTTAAACATGTCTGGAGAGGAAAGGCTGGAATCCTAGAGACAAGAACAAAACTATACTTTTTCCTAGGTCTCTCATGAATGGTCACTTGTGAACTTGAAAAGTTGTAGTTGTGTATTTTGCCATATAGTTATGTATTTTGTTTATTGTAGTACATCTTCATGACTTGCAAAGCAATCTCTGATGGAAACAGCTCAGGGATTATTCTTTGATCATATGAGTGCAAGCATTGAGTCAGAGATGTATTTCTCTGTTCCGAAATTTGTTTAATGTGATGATAGAATCAATTGCATTTACTCATGCTGTTTATGAAATGGGAAAAAAAATTTGTTGGATGGCTTTTGCTGGTATCATCAATATTTAAATGTTCCTACAACTTGTAAAATAAGCTGCTGTTCTTTAGGAAGATATTGCAATGTGTAACCCAAACCCAATTCTGCACTTCTACAGAGAAGAAATTCAATAAGGTGCATGTGCAACATAGACAATGTAAGAGTTCAATATATTTCAAGAGCAGAAGGATAATTTAGTGTAATCTCTTGTAGACCACCAGTTGCTAAACTTCAGTTATCGCAGTTTTGAACCCAGCAGTTTGACTAAAATACATCCATCAGACTAGGATCCTCCATTAACTTTCTTACTTCCATTAGCAATCCCATATACATCTTCTGTAAGTGGAAAAAATAGTGTCTGAAACCACTACTTCCCTGCATTCCTGCTGTTCAGTGTGTCATTTATGTAAAATGGTTTAGCAATGTATTGTCCTTCTTCCAAGACAGCTTAATCTTGGGTTTTCTTGTTAGTATTTACAAATTGCTCTCCATAAAAAAGATTGCTTGCAGTTGATTCTATGTGATGCTTGCATCAGTAAAGAATTTTTTTTTTCTTCTTTTTTTGTTACCTTATGTTTAAGAGCACCATAAGCCATTATGTGCGTCTGTGACTCTTACAGGAAGGTACGAAAGTTGTGTCTTATTTTCCTGTTGTTCAGGGGGGATGTTTTGTGAGTTGCTTCTATTAGACAAGCTGCTTCTTAACCTCTTGTGTTTCCCTTTGGCAGTCCAAGTGTGTGCAATTCTGGGGACTTCAGTTGAATCTATTGTTTTTCCAAGCCAGTTTCAAAGTCCGTGATAGCACCTGGCATTTGAAATTTATGACAAGTCTGTGCTCACTTTCAGCAGTGGTGCTATATTCCCTCAGTGTTAACCCTTCAGGTAACCCCTCTTCCATGAAAATATTAGGATTGCACTTCAAAGACCTCTGGCTGAGCTGTATCAGTATACATTGGGTAGTTGTGAAGCACTGTGTAGAATTGTATCATTGTGTCAAGTGGGGTATGTCCATACAGTTCTATGATACCTTGTTATAAGACTTTTCTAATTTGATTTCAATGCTCTTGTCTGTGTTTTTGTAGAATTTGTGATACAATTAATTTCTCCCAAAACTGAGATTTTTTTCATATTAATCCCTATTTCTTTTTAACACTCATTGCCTTTTCCATTCCATGACTGCTTTCATTTTTGTGGCCCTACTGTATAATCTTAATTGTATGGATTTAGTACAGCTATACCCAGTAGCAACATGGTACAGTGAATAATGTGTGGAATTCACCTTTTCTTTTTCCCCTCTGAAGTGAGGCAGTTTTTCTGGTGGTGATTCAGTGACAGAAAACATTAATACATACCTTGTGTTTTACTAATGCTCAAATATTACAAAATCAGTGTTCTCTTTTGTATTATGGAATTCCATGAAAGTTTTGGTAAAGGATACTTGTTTGACAAATTTATAAGAACATCAGTTGGAGCTTAGCTAAAATCTTGATACAATTTGAGAAAAGAACCAGTTAGTTGAAAAGAAATTCCATAAAGGAAGCATGTATATTTTCACTATTCAAGGTACTTCTATCAGGTCTTAGTATCTCTGTAGCTGTCAGGAAGTGCAATGTAGTGTTTACGTACTCAGCACATTGGTTGTATCCTCTGTGATATGTACTCCTGATCTTCAAAATGCCCCAAAGGAGGTGCTGCTAAGATCTCACATATGTATGTCATTTGAAATAGTAGTAAACTTCAAAGAAGAATGTGCTGTTAAATATGAATCTTATTTAGGAATCATCTTCCTATTACTTACTGCTCTCCTTCCCTCTTATTTTAATGAAACCCTGGTTGATACTATTTCAGAGATAATGTGGTGGCTTTTACTTCTTTAAGGGTATTAAGCCCACCAGCATCTGACTTAGCTGTTCATTTCCCATTTGTCTCGGTCTTTTTACCTTCTGCTTATAATTGTATTCTTTCAAACAAATATGGGTACCTTACTTGCACTTTGCCAATTTGTGCTTTATTCTCCTTTTCACTTCAAAAACTGTATTCATGTTGTGAGCTTGCCTGTTCAATCCGTTTTTAATGATCTTGAATAATTGAACATACCCCATGAGTTTTTCCAATTTCCCATAACAAAATATGCAAGGAAAATATATTTTAATGCATGTATTTTGTTTTGACTAAGTTACATTTAATGTCAATTGACGAGATTTGTGTACATATTCTTTGTTCACTAGCATACTTGTTTTCCAAACTATACAAAAGTCTGAATTTTAAATATTGCATGACTGTTGAAGCAGGATAGACCTGATCCCACTTGTTTCTATATATCTATCATATTAAATTTAATGAATATTGTGCACATAGGAAATTCAGTGCAGCCTATTTTCCATAATGTTGAGTTATCATAACCTTTTTATTATTAGGTTTTTGAAAGCTTTTTTGTAAATATCATTAAATTCATTGGGGAATTTCAGTGTCTATAGACATGTATGTATAAAAAAAATTAGAATGATCCCACTGATCATGATGCCAAGTTGAATTCCTGTCATTGACATAGGAAAGTTTTCCATGTCCATGTTTACAGAGATATTGTGCTGCACAGGCAATCAGCAGAAATACCAGGAATGTCAGTGTAAGTTGGGTGTTGGTGCAATACAGTTTGGTGAAGACCAACATCTGAGCTGGCTGGAAAAAAACGGCATTGTTGTGGCACGTTTAAAGATTTTAAAGCTTTTTGAGTCAGCAATGGAAGAAAATCCAAACTGTGTAGTTTTTGTAATGAGACTATGCAGAAACCTGTAATCTGAACCATTTCTTTCCCACATCGTTTCTTCTTTCACCTGTGTACTTTGAGCTTGAAAACTCTCCTACTGTAATTTAAACCTATTTTTGGCAAAGTTTTACTTATGTTTCCAGTACTTATAGTGAAGAACTGTTAATTAGGTGTAAGACCATAATTGATCGATGAGGCTTCAAAAGCTGGACACATTAATGGTGTTCCATCTTTTATCCCTATGGCAAAAGGAGCAAGGTGGAGTTAGAGTGATGTTGCAATGATGGATAAGTCTATATAGGTGATTGTCACTTATGAGGCTACAAGTTTTTCCCTCTGCAGCTTTGTTTAATAATTTTGTTTCTTTTTTAGTATCATGCAAAGACTTTGCAGCTGTTTTCTGAAACCATGCATTTTAAAGACAGTCCAGGCACAAGGGCTTATTCCTTGCACATTGCTTCCTTACTCCAGCTGCTATGTAATACCTTTATACATGTAGTCACATTCTATTCAGGTTTTATTTTTCAGATGTATATATTTACAGGACATTTTTATCCCATCTTCAAACTGCAGAAAATAGGGACAATAAAAAAGCAGCAGAATCATCTGGTACAAAGTTAAAAAAATTTCTCATTGGTCAATTGAAATAACAAACAGCAGGAAAAATAAGAATGGATGGGATTACATGCAAAAAAATGCAGATCTCTGCTTTGAAATGTTATATCTTGGAGTTATGAAGTGGCAAAATTTTAAGCTCTTTAGATACAATTTTCCTGTTTTCAGTTCTTTGTTATACTGAAGTTTACTCTCCCTTAGCATTACCTTTACAAATTTTTCAGAGTCTGAGCTGTGAGATGGGAAGCAAATTCCATTTAAGAATCTGGCCACCCTCCCCCTGAGTCACAAGGGGGGGATATTTAAGTGAAAACATCTTTTTTTTGGATTTCAAGTACAAAATTTCTTCAGGAAATTAATAATGTTTTGGGGCAAAAGGTGGAAACTCTGTTTATCTGTTAAAATAAAGTAAAATAAACCCAGTTGGCTTCTTTGGCTACTCTTTATTGCTTTATTCCTCATGGTTTCTTTATTGTGTCCTTCACTAATTAGAAATGATCTTTTATTGGAGATAATCTTCCAAGTGAGAACCTAAAAGAAATTTCATGTATGAGACAGCAATGCCAGTTAACTTGGTGGTTGTTTGGGTTTTTTGGGATGTTTTTGTAATGAAAGTTTCAATCCCCTTCCTTATCTAACTCAGATACCTGCACAATGAGCCTTGAACCAGGAAGAGAAGTGCTGTGTGAAGGTGCATAATGGTAACATATTACAGTGTATCCTTCAAATCATAAAGCTGGCACTGAGAAAGTGAAATTTCAAGATGATATAGTGGTAAAGGTGATATTTTGTTAAAGCCACTTGGTTATCAAGCTATCATTGCTTAATTGTTACAAAGATTTGTTGCTGGAAAATCTGGTCACTTGTTAAATTTGAAAAGAAAAAGAGCTGGGAATAAAGAATCATCTTTCATTTTGCCTTGAGCTCTGTACTTTTGTAATGATAGTTCATTTGGTATGGCACTGAAAACATTTCTGGTTAATTAATATAGTTAATATTTGCTTGGTATGATCAAGCATCAGTGAGTTAAATTGAGTTTAGATTCAACAGCTATTGGTTGTTCACTGTTTCCACATCTCTCAAAAGATTCATAATTAGGTCAGTAGAAACTGAGTAAGGAAAGAAGGAGCAGGAAGTCTCAGGGCACTGCGACTTAATCCAACCCAAGAAACGATTACAGCCAAGCCAAATTCATTGGCTTTGTTAATCTTCAGGGATATGCATTGGGCACAATGATTTCATCAATGTCATCGGTATTGTGGTGTAATAATGTCATGGTAAAATAAACTGGGGATTTGCTTAAACAACTGCCTTACTTAGTAAACATGGAAGTAAAGTTTCAGGAGACACAGGACTGGAGGAACATAAAACTGACAGAATGTTACTGGGAAGAAATGGTTATAAGAAGGTCATGAAGAAAAGCAACAATTAAAGGTGAGGAGTCTGAGTAAACCTTTAAGCCAAGAGCATAGCAGAAAATAATTTTGTTTCTATTCTTTTGTTGTAGGGACTTTTGTTTAGTGTTAGATTTCCACACTCTTTTTCTCAGCTTCTTTGATGAGCTGTTGAGATACCTAGACCTCTTGTACTTAATCTTTGATCTGTTTGTCTTGAAATGATTTGCACCAGGACATACTGGTTTGTTATGACCATGATAACCAAGACACTTAAGAAAGGTACAACTGTAAAAAGTATTTATTAAAGCTAACACTTTGAGAGCAACATAGATAGTCTTATGCCCCTTTAGATGCTGGGAGTCCCAAGCAACACGTAGTATTGAACAGGACTCCAAGTCATGCACAGAAAGTCAGGCAGACCATAGAAGAGGTTCTCTCCTTTTCATCATTGAAGCTTTAAGGTTTTCTTACAGAGGAAAAGTCAAACAAAAATGTTTGAGACCTTCTTGCTACACTGTTAAAGGCAAGGCCTTGAAGTTGGTGTAGTTGCAGGTACAGAGCAGTAGATGCCTACAGTCTCCTCTGTTGCAACAACCTGTTTGAGACAGAGATACTCTTTCATTAACAGTCTGAAATAGGATTCATGAACAAGCAGCTGAACTGAGATATGTCCCTTTGAAACTGTACTGGGAGCAAGGGCAGTGAGTGGGGGGAAGAGGTGGAGGCACAAGGTACCTAAGCCTAATCCTTCCAGAGGAAAATGTGTTGTGAACTCCAAACTAGCTGTATGTAACACTGTTGACAGAGTGAGAACATGACTGGTTAGTATTTCACATGGTGTTTGTTAAGGGAACCTAAGCTGCATGGGAAGCAACATCCACAGAGCAATTGTAAGCTGGATGAGTAAATTTAATAAAATACTATGCAGCTAAGATATTTTTGCATACTTTTAATCACATTTCCTTTGAAATAAACTGTTTTTGTAGTATAGGAACAGCTTTTATGGTATAAATATTATTTATCATAAAATATTTGTAAAACAATTTAAAGCAAAATTTTCAACTGTGGCTACTGGGAGGTATGTTAAGTCAGACTCTTAGCAGTAATTTTTACTTATCTTTTGTTTCTTTGTTGGTGAGACAGTCACCAAAAATTAAAAAAGGAATAAATAACACCAACTTTCTTGTGCACAAGAGAATAGGACTTGAAGTGGTAAAGATGTCATTTGTCCAGACATATACGGTGTAGAAGGAAGGGAGGAAGACTCATACCTTTGCTGTACTTGGTTGACTCCAGAACTAGTATTTTGTAGGCAAGATTATGATTTTGTTGCTAACATCAATGGATGACTTACCTTTGAAGTTTCTTGCTTGGGGTGCTCACCATGGTTCATGGAAATTACCTTGCTTTTTACCCCATACATAAACATGGATAGTCACAGTACCTTCATTTTAAACTCCTTCTGCAGGTTCCTGTGTCAAGCACATAGCCTGGGCCCTTTGCTGTCAGTGGAGACAATCTCCAAATGCAACTTGAAGAATGCAAATCAGCTCCTCCACCAACCTAGCAATAGAATTAGGGAAGAGTAGTCTTTCGCTATGGTGTAGATTTTTTCCAGTGGTAATTTTACACTGGCCTAACTAGGTGTTGAAAATATTATAATTCACAGTAGCAAGAGAAGAGAAGGCAGTTGTTTCATTTACAAAGTACAACCAGGAGAAGTGCATTATTTTGGCAGTTGTTACATTATTTGAAGTTGGTTCTGAACTTCTGTTTTCTGTACATGACTCCAAGAAGTACATTAGAAAATACACATTTCCTCTGATAGTTTTTGTTTGTTTGCTTAAGAAATTATATATACTGAGTGCTTTTTAATATATCTTGTGCTTTATATAGCTGTAAGGGTAAATAAAAATGAAGTTTTCTCCTGGAAATGCTGCTGTAATAAAGAGTCTGGACTAGAAGTGCTTTTTTTGTCTCTGAAATCCCCATTAGGCAGTATCAGCTGTATTTATTGATATCTGCATCTGGCATCTCTAAATCAGAAGCTGGATGAGGTCTGAGTCAGGTTATTTTAAAATCTTTCAGATCTTGATGAGCAAACAAGTTTTATTGTCAATTTTCTCACCAATGTCAACATTAATTTAGTGGTGGAGATCACTTTGTTTATTTTTGTACAAAATCTATGCTTTCTGCCTTTGACACCTCTGAAAGTATTATTTGAACAAGTCAAACAACAATAAGAAAAGAGAGATTTAAAAAATGCTTCTGTTGGTTTTGACAAAATACAATTTCTGTATTTGTGCTATGGGAAGCTGAGAGTCTTATTCTGTTGCTTTCACTTGAACCCTTTTTGTACCATGAAAAATCGACATACTTTGTGCCACTAGACTTATTCTTAACACTTGAGTGGGAAGCAGATGATGGCAAATGGAAGAGCAGTATGTGTGTGTGGTAAAACTTGTATTGTCTTCTAACAGCGGCTATTTTTAAGGAATAGTAGAAGGACTTGTTGGCCAAAGAGGTGACAGCTGATACATGTCTTTTGCTGAATGGAGTATTTTCTTTTGTTTTAAATCAGACAAGTGAAAGATTAATTAAAGACATTTTCTAGGCACGCAAACCTTAATTTGAACTTCACTGTGATGTGTTTTGTAGCTAGAGAAGGTGTTAAAAATGCTTAAAGACAAGTACAGAGCAAGCCCATTTATCTGAATCTGCAGCTTTAGTTATAAGACTGTCTAGCAGTTTTAGTAAAGCTGACTGTCTTGGAAGTCGACCTGTGTGGAGAGTACCCGAAGAGCTGTTTATGAGTACATGAGAGAAACAGCTGGGAAATTGTCCAGAGAGTTTGTGGATGCCCCATGTCTGGAAGTGTTCAAGGCCAGGTTGGATGGGGATCTGAATAAGCTGATGTAATGAGTGGCATCCCTGCCCATGGATCTTTAATGTGCCTTCCAACCTGGACCATTCTCTGATTCTAAGCTTGTTGCTTTGTTTGGTGACTGTTCTGTTTGCTATTACTCCTTGGAAAGTTCTCTTTTGTTACAGCTAAATATAATCTGTTCAGTCACACTGCTTCACATTCTCCTGTCTGAATAGTCTTGACTCTGGTCTTGAGCATCCAAACTGATGTCTGTCTGGCATGAAAAGGATTGATTTTATTCATATTTACTCTTGCCTTGCAACTGGTAGATGGGGGATGGAGGTGTCAGTGTATGGGTGTTGGTGTGTAGAAAACACATCTGTCCTCTGAATATATGATTTCCAGCAGCACAGTTCTAACCTGATTGCCATAGATAACTGGAGGTTTGTAGGTGTGTAAACATGGGTTGTGTGAGCTACCTGGACATATTGTGAAAGTGTGTCTGGATAGCTGAGTATGGACCTGCAGTTCTGGATAGGAGGCACTGGGCAAGCAGGACAGCCAGAAGGGATGGAATAGAGTACATACAAGAAGTAGATCATGAAATAAAGTAGAAGTAAGACTGATCGGAAAACACAAAACAAGAAAAAAAAAAAAGTAACTCAGAGGACAAATGGTGCAGAATTCCAAGTAACTTCTTGTTCATGCTAAAGTATTTTTGTCAGTTTCTGTGAAGTGCAGCACTGGGTTCCAAAGGCTTATGTTAACCTACAGTCTATTAGCTGAAAATAGTGTGTAAGACACAGACAGCACTCTAACTTGAGAAACAAGCATTATATACATTGACTTGTTCTTCACTCCATCTGATGTTATGCTGTCTGCTGGGGTATTGCTAATAGATTTTTATATCTTTATTCTTGAATACAAAGTCTTCTATTTGTACATAAACAGATGATCTAAAAAAGAGCTGAAATATGGATTGGTTTGTGTAAGAAGTAAATCCTGGGTATGTGGCCATGCAAGGGCAAGTTCTTTTAGAGCGATGTTTGATTTTATTGCAAATATTGGCAAAGGATGAGAAAAGAAAGCAAAGGGAATGTGATGTGGAAGTTTGGAGCGGAGTTGGAGTTGGCCATATTACCTTAAAAAGGAGATTTGCTCATGTTCTCATATCAGGCTTTGTTTATAGCTACGTGAGAATGAAAGTTTCCTGCCAAAACGTGGGTTTTGAACAGGTTACCATGTTTTGGATCAGTTTTGCCCTTTTATCTTCAAGGGGAATTCCCTCTCAGCAATTGTTTGCAATAGGATCTGTCACCATGTGCCAACCATCTTCCTGTTTTTCTTGCTTAATGAGGGGGAGCATGGAAAATAATGTTTTGCGTGGAACCTTGTTTGCTGTGTGTTTTCCCCAGCTTTGTGTAAGAAGAAAGCAGGTACGGCTTAGTTTGGAAAGGATACAAAATGCTGCTTTACCAGCTTACCTAGAGGATATGTTGATGTTCCAACTTTTAGAATGAAAGGGAACCACTCACAATCCTACTTAAGAGACATCTTATCACCACTGTGGTGAGCTCACATTGTTCTCTGTGGGACTGATAAGAGTGTGCCAGATTACCGTTTTAGTAAGCAAGCTTCATACCTTTTAATTAAAATGGCATTCTTCCCCTCTAGACAATAAACCTGTCAGAACAGTAGTCACATGAGAGCCCAGTTTTGTTGCAGGAAGAGAGATTCATTGCATGAATAGGGAGAAGTTTTCCCATATGCATTCAAATCTTCTGAACTTTTCGTATGAGAGTCTGGAAGCTGTTGAACTGTTATTGCAGGCACACAAAAACAGACAAGATTTTCATCCAGCTTCAGTAGATCTGTGGTGTATGTGAGAAACATACATGTCTCTTTTGTAGTAGAACTTGCTCTGAGTTGCCCATTGTAAGTTATAAAGTAAGCACAGGAGTTGGCTGTGGGCAAATAATCAGGAATGGGGAACGGATATCAGCAGCACATCAAAAGATTATTGTATTTTTTAATTATTATTTAATTATTATTTTCTTTGTGAGTTAAGGACAAACTTGCATACAAACTTTAAAAACAAATCTGAATCTCTTCACCAAAGAAGACCAACAGACAAGATCCATCCTTTTATCCTTACAAAGTTGCTGTATATTATACTTGGCAGTGGTTGTTTGCAGACAGCACCAGAAATACAATAATCAGTGAACTTCCTTAGATAGTCTCTTTTTCTTTCCTGGATGTTTGAAGGGATTTTCATATGGGGTAACTGTGTTGTACTAGTGAAACAGTGTGGTGTCTCAGATAATACCTATACCTGAAAAAATCTGTAGGCTGCTGGAAAAGGTTCTGTTGTCTGCAGAGAGAATAAGGGACAGACTTCAGTAAATTATTCAAGAAATAGCAGATATGCTTTGTTACCATGTTTTGTGAAGGCACAAAATAGTTCCCTGCAGAGATGGAGAATGAGGTGAAGGGAAAACCACAAAATTGATTATGCTGAAACCAGTGCTGCAAAGGCATGATTGAAAGGAACCAGGGATGGGTAGGTAGGTGAGAAAGTCTGTGTGCGCACACAGTTCTATGATAAAACCGCAAAGGCCAAACCTCAAGAGCTTTAGGGGAGTGAAATCATATCTATTTTAATTCTCTTGTGGTGTCTCTGATCCTATGTGAGAGAGGCATTTTGCAAGGTGAAGCTATTGTCAAATAGTCTGGGGTTCTAGACATGAGCTTCTTTGCTACTGTTTGCCTTTCCACACATCAGGAGTGATGTATTTGAGGGGAGGAAATATATCTTTCATGGCATTTAGTGCTGTGTTTAGCTTGCTGCACCTCACTTGTGTTTTTCCTGAAAGCTTCTCTGGGTTTTTATATTCAGGATTTGGAATAAATTAAATCCCAATGACTTTGACAAGCTCAGAGTATGATACACTCATTCCTCCAGCATTTTAGTTATACTTTTTTTCATTTGTTTGTTAAAGATGTGAATTGAACAATCATGATTTACTCTATGCAGTGCTTATGATCAGCTTCCTAATCTATAAGGAGAGGTTTACTCTTTGCTGGGTGAAAAACTGTCTGGATGACTGAATCCACAGAATGGTGGTGAATGGAGTTCCACCCAGCTGACAGCTGGTCACAAGTGGTGTTCACTGAGGGTCAGTGTTGGGGGTCAGTTCTGTATCCAGCCAGTACCTTCATCCACAATCTGGACAAGGGGATTGAGTGTAACTCTGGTAAGTCTGAAGATGAGCTGACACCAAGATGGGTGCGAGTGCTGATCTGCTGGAGTGACCAGAAGGCTCTGCAGAGGGATATGGACAGACTGGATAATGGTATGAGGTTGAACAAGGCGAAGTCCTGCTGAGTCCTTTCCTTGTGTCACAACAATCCCATGCAGTGCTACAGACTGCGGACAGAGTAGCTGGAAAGTGACCAGAGGGTGCTGGTTGAATGTGGCTGAACAAGATCCAGCAGTGTGCCCAAGAGGCCAGTGGCATCCTGGCTTGTATCAGGAATACTGTGATCAGCAGAACTAGGGAAGGGATCGTCCTCCTGTGCTTGGCAGTGGTGAGGGTGCACTTCAAATCCTGTGTCCAGTTCTGGACCCCTTGCTACAAGAGGGGCAACGAGGTGCTGGATTGTGTCCAGAGAAGGTCAGTGAAGCTGGTGAGGGATTTTGGAGTACAAATTTTACAAGGGAGCTGGGATTGTTTAGCTAGAGAAAAGGAGTCGCAAGGGGGACCTTATTGCTCTTTCCAGGTTGGGTGAAGTGGAGCTTCATTTCTTCTCCAGGTGAAAAGCAATAGAACAAGTGGAAACAGTCTCATTGCACAGCTCACTGCTAGTGCTCACCGATACCTCATGCCCCTGATGAAAATGTAGCACTTATGGATAAAAATGGATCTCTTTCTTGTTTGATTAGGATCTCTCTACTTTGCCCCATTACTGTGTTGAAGGGAACTTGTGTCCTTCAGGTGACTCTATCTTCCTTTAACAAAAGGCTTATGTTCCTCTTAAAGGCTTTCCCCCCCTCACAACTGGTTTCTACAGCCTTTAACTTCAAAACTGTACTAAGGTGCTTTGACATCCAGAACGCCATACTGCATGTGAGAACTCTTTCCTGCCAGTGTGTTGGGCCAGCAGCCCCTCTCCCAGACTACCAGGCGTAAGTTTGCCTTCATTCATCCCTGTCAGTGTTTTATCATTTATTTAAATGCAATTCTTCATTACTGTGAGTTATGCGGTGAGATAAAATTTATGCTTTGAAGAAAGTGCAAAGAAAGAGACCTCAAGACTTGTGCATATAAAATGTGTCAGACTTGTACATGATGGTCTTGAAAAAATTGTTTGAGGAAGTAGTGCTGATTGACCTAACTGTCAGAAATGGTATTTTCTGTTTTGTTTTGAATTTCGCCCATGTGGCTACTAACCCAGAACTGATTCAGGTGATGGCAAACACTTTGTTTTCCTGTGTGATTTGACAAGTGAATGTGTGACTATTTCTAGTACTAGATCAGGTCAGCTGTGATTGTGTAGCCACAATGAGTGGCTTGAAAAGTCTTGAAAAGCTCCAAGGCTGGGGATCCTCCAACCTGTGCTGTAGACCTAAATACAAACAAAGGAGAAGAGAGCAAATCACTCTGAACAGCAGAGCTAAAATACCTTCATAAACCTGAGGTTTATTGCTACTACTGCTACTGCTGTTAACAAGTGTGACCTTTGTGATGGCACAGCACAACGTTGTGATCCACAAGATTTTTCCTGGGAGGAGTAAATTAGGAGATGTTTCTGCAGTGTTTCATCTGTATTGGTTTTCAGGCAGGCATAGTATCTTTCCCTTTTTAATATGCACCTGTGTTTGCAGCTAATAGGTTGCTGGTTATAATGCTTTTGTTTTGTCAGTGCTACTCAGTCACTTGTCATTCAAACGTCATAAGCATCCTTGTGGCTTTGTGCTTCAATCAGTTTGTTAGCATCTGCCTCACTAAACACATGATTTCATGATCACACAGTGAGCTCTGGGGAATCCTTGTGGCCACTGTCCTCAGAGGGGAATAAAAAAAAAAAAAA
>VXAU01003653.1:219571-232347 GCA_013399695.1 Formicarius rufipectus
TAGCAGTTCTGAGTCTTGTGTAAGACAAAAAGAACAGGCAAACATCAACACAGCCAAGGCAGAAACAGCAAGTTTTCAAACTCTGGTACAAAATTGGCAACAAAAAGGAGCAGATATATTAAATCACCATAAACTCATTTTCTCACTGCCACAATTAACATATAGAGAATTTTAAAAATGTTTTCTTTGTCTAAAAGATCTAGTTGTGGACAAAGACTTGATGCATTGACTATCGTAGCAATACGCTACAGAACAAAGAAGGATTCCCAAATAGAGCAAAGTTGCAGATACAGGGCCTGATTCCAGGCATCAGTGGGGAATTTTAGTGAATATCTGAAGACTCGTGTAGCACAGAAAATACACAGAGAATTCAACTCAAAACTCACAGAAGGACAAATCTCGTCTTCATTCCAAAAGAGAGAATTTGATTTTTTTGGGCTCTTTTAGAACTGGCTGTTAGAACTCAAACAAAGCTGTTACATGAGTAATAGAATTAACATCCCTATGTTTTCTATGGATTTGTTCCCCTTCTCTTAGTTTTGCTTCCTTGTCCCCAGTATATCCCACTTGATATGTTTGATTGAGGAGAAACAACACCACATATGTACAACTACAAACTAAACACAGTGTGCTGACTTCATGTCTGGGTGCTGCCACCTGATTACATAAAGACCTCGATTATAAATTATTCCTTAACGATCTACTCAGCCACCTATTTTTTAATGAATCTCATATGAATTTAATTAATGTGTTTAAGGCAGCTCCCTTCTGTCAAAAGTAATCAAATGTGGTTAATATATTCAAAAGATAGAGGGGAGTGAAGTCTCTCATCATAAGGTCAAACTGAATGACAGAACATCTTACAAAACTTCATTTGAGCATTACAGTGATGTGTGCTCATATATACTAAAAGTGTGATGCCGGGCCTTTGGGAAAAGAGAGGTGATTAGTGATGCCACATTTTTTAAGTGTCTCACAAAAGTGCATCTGCCAGCACCAAAGGCAAAAATTGAAGTAAACAAAGAGCAGCAGCTTATCTTTGAAACTGAACAAAATTATCTTCTTAATGAATATGATGGTTTACAGAGGCCACTGAGGTAGATCTGCCATGTAAGAAACAGGTTTTTCATACATGCAGGTTTTCATTAATAGTCTGTCTGATTAAATACAATAGTTTGGATTTGGTCTAATATTTGAATTTTCTGTAGTAATCCGTAGTATGTATTTGCTAGCTTTAATGGACATAAGGAATTTGGAGCTAGATAATCTAAACATTGCACAGACTTACTGTCTTAGATAAAAAAAGAAATATTAAAAGTTTACTTCCAACCAGTCACTTCTTTCTGCAATGTAAAATATTTGTAGTAGTTCCTTAAATCTGCTTGTTGTAATTGGAAAAATGCAAATTTAGTGTTTGGTGGTTTTAGCTGTTGAACGCTTTATCTACAATTGGTTATTTTCCTTCTGTCAGCTTAACTGAGTAGTGGAAAACATAGAAGACAAGTATAAAGAAAACTTGCATGAGGCAATGAGGCATGCATTTCAAATATGATAGGAAAAAAATGCAGTCATGATTTTCACTTAAAAGTGAGCTAACGACATGCTTAGCCATGGTCTGTGGTCTGATGGCGTTGCCTAAAATCAAGGAAAAAAAACTATTGAGGCATTATTAGTATAGGTAGAGAGCAGTTCTTTAATGGAAGCTTTCAAGTGCACAAGTTATATAGTTGTGCAGAGCGTAGGATTCTTACAAATTTATAACACTACTTAATTGTCGTATCTACTGGGTACATCCAACCCAAGAACCTTTTGCCCCTGGTACCACCCTAGTACCATCCTCAGAACTACCCTGTTGAAGCACCTCCAAGGGTTCTGGGCCTTCTGTCTTGTTTTGTCTTGTTATTCCAGTCCAGGTGCATGTGTCCCAAACGCAATCTTGTCCACTGAAAAGACCATTAAACCGAAATTCAGGAATGTGGCACAAACCACGAGAAATTGTTAGAAACTATTAGCTACTACCTCAAGTGTGAGAAACCATACAGTTATACAAAAATCAACAAATATATAAAATGTTAAAATCTACAAATATATAAAAATCCTAAGGCATCATTCCCCTCTTACAGACTTGACAAAATTCTGTCTTGTCTAGTCTCTACCACTCATTCTTAATATTCTAGCAGAAAAATGAGCAACAATTACAGCATCGAATCGTGCAGCAAGCTGTTATGCATACACTAATGCTAAATATAACTGATATAAACAGTTGTTTTATTCAGGTGCAGTTTGATAACCATGAAGCAGGTTTTTTTAAGATATATCCAAAGCCCAACAAGATATATTCAAGAGTTACCTCATGTAGAGTTTGTTTCCAAATTTCAGCTAAATCCTTTGAAATTCTTCTGCTCTGATCTATGTAAAAATAACTGGAGTCACTCATGGTACACACAGCTCCTTGTGAGGCTAGTAGAAAGTCAAGAGCCCATCAATGCTGCCTTTTACAAGTGTGGTGTATTCCTCTAGCAGTTTGTAGCCACAAAATATATGGTAATCCCCACACATTCTAAAGGTGACTTAATACAGTAGGACATGACCAGACTCTAATGTAAAATGAATATTAAATAGGGACTACTGTAGGGACTCCTCCTTTACTTTGAGGCTAGGTCATGTAAACTTCGTTGGGCTTCATGATTAAAAAATATATTTTTGTAGTAGGAGAAATGCAGCATAACTTTCAGAAAGTAATGATTTGTACTTTCTTCAAAATTGCACAGCTGGATTTCAAGCAAAAAAACACAAACCCTAGTGCTCCCCTCAGCCCTCCACAACTGAAGTGCTTTTCTTTAAGAAGTGATATATGAGACATAGAATTGTTTTCACAACAGTTTTGAATCACACTTCTGTTTATACAGTACACAGTTTAAAGAAATCATCCCTCATCTGAATAATACTCTTTAGTTCAATGTGGATGTGAGCAATTGAACAATTTCAAACTTGGGATTGCTTTTGATGTCACTTTTGGGGCCTTTTTTGTTCTATTATTTTGTTTTTCCAAATATCTCATTTTGATTTCCATGGCTTAGTTTGTGTTTCTCAGTTTTACATTGTTATAATTCAAGCATTTTGTACTGTCTTTTTGAAAGCACTATAATCAATTCAGTGTAGCATTAAAATATTTCACTGGATAATTAATTTCAGCTCTTTCCATACTTGCTTTTGATATGATGTACAAAGTTATTTTCTTTATAAAGTTCACCAAGTTAAAACTCTACAGAGGTTAATGAAATTTTAATGAAACTATGTTTTATCACACTGGTATTTTCTTCCATCTTCAGTTTCGACATGGATGAATATAACTCTTGTAAGTCCTAAATATTTTTGTGGAATATAAGGTATAAATAAAGGGCTCCATCCAGCTACATTAATGATTGCTAGTTAATGACTGTTCCTGTATAAACATATTTCATCAATTTTTTTTTTTTTTTTAGTTTTATTCACGTTCTTTTAAACTGGAAAATATTTCAGATCCTTAAAAACCAAACAAAAAACCAACCCACATATAATGGAATTAGATTCATAACTTACTCATTATGTTCTTTTGTTATTGATATTTTTACTTTTTTCTTTCTTTCTAATTCCTTGATTTAAAAGCAAAACAAAAACCAAAACAACAAAAAACTGAACACAGAACCAAAAGGAAATCCAGTAGGAAGTGGATTAAGAAAGGACATATCTGAAGTGGCTCCAGGATGTCATTTGGTTTGTTGATATGTGAGATGTAAAGGACCTTTCTTTTCCTACCATAAGCCCATAATAATAAAAATGTGCTGGAGTGTCACAAAGCAGTGAAGAGGAGGAATGACAAGGAGGGCTCAATAATAGAGATTACAAAAAGATGATTTATACGAACAGACTGATTTTCTGGGAAGTTGCTAAGTGACCTTACTAACTAGCATGACATTTTTTATAAAATGATATTTCTTCCTCAGGTGTTTTCTTCAGTGTTTTGCCACCACACAATTTTTGCATGTTTTTTGCATTAAAAAAAAAAAAAGTATTTTAAAAGAGAAAGATATAACAAAGAGGAAAAGTGGTCAAAAAATGGGGCAGGAGGAGGATAGTCCCATTTGAAGATAATATGAAATCCATAATTTCCAAGAAAATTTTTGAAGGTTGTTCCACTCTCACCTTTTTCATTATTTGATAAGATGAATCCTGCACTGTCTGTAAATCCAAGCTTCTTCTATACAGCTGTGTTTGATAAGACTGCAGGTCCATTCTTTTGGCATAGGAGGAGAAAAGATTTTGTGTTGCCAAAGGAGAGAGTCTTGTTCTGTGTTAATCCTTCATCCCCATGCAAATTTCACAGAATAATTTAGCTATGTTTCCAGAGTCAGAAAGGTTGAAGGGGGATTTGGGATTTGACCTCATTTTTTCATCATAACTTTGTTCTGAAAACATGAATGGTGATAGAGTTGTGCCAGCCTTCCCAGTACTGCACCATGAGGAAAGGCAGTTCTTTCTCTAGAAGATACTAGTTAAAAAATCTGTGGGTTATACAACTTGGTTACAGCCTCACAATTTTTGAACATGATTGCCAGTAGTTTAACCTGGATTTATCAAACAAGCACTTGCACTGATAATTGAATGGATGTGAAGTTAGACCAAAAGCACATCCAAGGTACATTGTGTGGGAATGGATTAAGAATATAACTGATAACACCTTGAAATGATGCAGAATGTAACTGATAATGCCTTGAACTGATGCTTTAAAATGTATGTTTACCTTTGCCATGTATGTCCTCCCCCCGGAATCCATGTCTTCCCTTTCCCAGAATCCATTTGTACCACTTCCCCAAAACCATGTGCTCCTTCCCAGAGAGTCCTTTCGGCTCCCCAAGACCACCCCTAAGGGAACCGAGGGGCGTGACCCACCTTGCTACCTGAAACCTTTCCCCGCCTATATGTTAATCCCCTCATCTCTGTTGGCCCAAAGCCACACAATACCTTTTCCCCCATTGGAGAATCTGAACCCCCTCCAAGGGACTATAAAAAGTCCCTGCTTCCTGAATAAACTCTCTCTCTGCTCGGACCCTCTCCAAGGTGTGTAGTCTCTGTGTCCTTTGCCCAGGGCTCAGGCACCACGTGGCCGGGGGGGGAACCAGGGGAGAGCACCCCCTCCTCTCCTAGGTACATGGACTGGAAAGTCTAACCTAGGAGACTAATATCATACCACTACGACCATCCCACCACCCAACACTCCAATGAGGCTCTACACATATATCCAAACCCTGATAACATTGAGCTGCTCACGGTGACATGTTCCTCTGCCACTGTTATCTTTTCCCTAGCCAAAGGTAGAAGGTAAGTAACAGCAACCTGTCATCCATCCCATCAGCTTTGTATTTAAAGATTTGATCTTAGGTTGAAGTCCAGCTAGTCCCCATTGTCACAAAAATTAGTAACTATATTGCTGATGATACATGTAGATGTGGCACTGAGGGCACATAGTTTAGTAGTGGAATTGGCAGCACTCAGTTAACAGATGGACTCAATGATTTTGAAGGTCTTTTCAAACCTAAATACTTATGTGAATCTATGATTACTTTAAGTGTATTTAGTATAGTCACTTGTGTATAGAAAGTGGAACAACTTGGCAACTGTCATGGAAAGGCACACCATCAAGAACAAAGAAAGGGATTAGTCAGGGGATGTATAAAAGTGGAGTCAGTTTGCAGAGGAGAAAACGATGAAGAAAAGATAGTTTGGAGTGCACAGTTCAAAATAACTTTTTTAGTTATGATAAGAGCTCATGAGCAAGTCAGGAGAGGGTGTGCCTGGAAGGTTGCTCTTAGCACCAGTGCTTTGAATGAGGAAAAAAAAAGACTAAAACATATAGGCAGCATGCAAGGGGTGGGTAATGTTCAAAGCCTTGAACTGCTTTCTGTTCAGAAGTTGCACATGTAGCTTAGTTTAATTTTCCTGGACTCAGTGTGCAATGCAGCTCTATGGAACAATTAATCTTATGTTTTTTAAACACCTCTCTTAAAATGGAACCATTTGTCTTTTGAAGGTGACTGTTTCTTCAGGAAGAAGGATGTCTTAAGTGGTGGCCTCATATGAACTTCTTAGCCTGCAGGCAGCTCGAGCTAGGATCTTCTTATCCTGAAGAAGGGTTAAGAACTGGGAGAGTGCCAAAAAAGCTCAGGGAAAAGGGAGTGTTGATGATGTTCCTGAATGCCAGAAACTCAAATTCAGTGTTCCCCAACCTATGCTTGCCTGCACACAAAAGTATCTATCCTGACCACAGAAAAATTGAGTTAAGCTGTAACTCCAAAGGCAGAGCTAATTAGGATATAACCTAGAGCATGCTGTTTTCTCAGGAGGCATCCCTGGCTTCTGACAGGATTAAGGATCCTTGCTTCAGTTAGTCTGAAGAGTGTATCTCTACATTTAAGAACTGGTCTTTGTGCATTTTTGAGTAGCTAAGATTTCTCTGTTATTCATGACACTTTTTCCAATGGAAAGACAGCACTGCCTATTAATTTCTTGCATACCACTCAACTCTAAGATTCTCTTTCAGAGCAATTAGCTAGAAACCATGGAACTTGTAAGTAATACAGAGATTTCATGCAATTCAATGGGCTAATTTCTATGAATAATGAAATATCGAACTTTATCTAAAATTTAGATAAATATACGATATATTAAGTTTTCCACATACTGTATTTTCTCTAATGCTATTTAGAATGTCTTTTTGGGATGATTATATCACTTGGATCTTTTTGGGTTTATAGAGTCCTCTGTCCAGGGGTGTAAATTATTGTATTAATTGTACCATTTTTTTCTGTTCAGCAAATTTGTATTCAATGTGCACAGTTGAATTAATGAGAAAATATGATAAGAAACTTCTCAAAAAAATCTGAGAGCTAGAGAGAGGTAAATTTTTTCTTATGTTCTGGGAGAAAAATTGCTCTGCAACACTTCTTTAAAGTCCAACTGCCTTTGTTTGCAAATAACTGATATATTTATATTTATTCTGATATATTTGTTCTGAGCATTTTATCCTGGACCTTCAGGAAGAAAGGCATGGGATAAGGAACATGGCTTCACTAAACCTCCATTTTCAGTTTTCATCTAGAATAATTGAATGCTACTGCATAATAGAATGATGTTCTTACTCTTTACTTGAGCTTTTCCTTTTTTTTTTTGAAAGGGTTGTCCCAGTCTTTCCCCTTTAAATCAGTTCCCATCCCATCCCAGGACTACTACTGTTTTCCCTCAGTAATGCTGTATTTCCCTACATAAACATGAAGTAGACATTTTGAAATTTGTTATCTGCTCTGGATGTTAGAAGTCCTGTCCTCTGGTTTTCAGATCCTCTAGGAATTTCCCTCTAAGTCTATTACCTTCTGTATTATTGGAACGTTTAATCCCATGTCCAACTTCTACAAACAAATATATTATCTCATAAGTAAGTAAATGACAATTTAATTACATTTAGTTGAAGTCAATAGGAATTCTCTGGCAGAGGACTTTGCACAATCTAAAGGGTAGGTCATTTTGTCCTTGTGTAAAAGGGCTAGAAATCAAAAGCAAGCATTCATAAAACGTACTTGAGAGTTTGTTCTGGTTTTATATTAAATGCTTGTCAGTTCACATCCTATACTGTCAGAATAATAATATTGTATAAAATATGGTATTTCACAGACATTTAAAATAGTTTAATGTATAACAGTGAAAATAAGAATTTTTAAAATGTCTCATGAATATTCAGAATTGCACTAGCTAATAAATATTAATATTAAAAAAAAACAAACAAGAAAAAATGCAAACAAACAAACAAAACAAAAAAACCCAACTTTTACAGAGAGGCATTAATTTAAAAGACCTAGAAAATTTCACACTGAGACATAGTGGGTCTCATACAATTCTTCTAAAAGACTGGTTTAAAGCTGTTTTCAGTTCAATTGTGAGTTGATGTTCTTTGTGTCACTTTTTATAAAATCTCTGCAGCAAACTATTATACATATGTTCATCCCTGTATTTTTCTAAAATAGCTACTATTTCTTGTTTATATTATATTTGTGCTTTTAGTATTATCCCGCTTGGTATATTAGGAAGCTAATTTTTGAAGGACACTGATTTTTAAAGCATTTCAGGATGGTTGATTATTTAGACATAAGAAAAACATTAAGGAGATGCAAATCAATCCTTCTGTATTCTTGAATCAAAAGTTCTGTTGGGAGTAAAATGTTTTCTTCACAATATTAGGAAGAAGAAAAGCAGACTCACAGACTGAAGGAAATAATTTTTCAGAACATGAATTCTTAAAAAAATAAGCACAAAAGGTTTTACTCCAGGCAAAATTGGGTCTATTTCGTGTCAGAGAATTAAAAATGAATTTTTTTTTTATTTTTTTATTTTTTTTTTGCACAATGCCCCGAGGCTTCACAGATCTTCCCTTTTTTCCTTTTTCTAGCCGAGTATGTAGACTTGGGCTTTTTGTATTAACAATTTGTACCTTTTCTTCTGATTTTGGGTATTATCTTGTAAGGTGGATCGTGATTTTTGTTGTTACTATGTTAAGAAAATGCTCAACTTCACAAGTTTAATTCAGAGGGTTTTTCTTGAGTCTTGAGTTGTGTGCTTTTCTGAACTTGTATTTAAACTTCACTCACTAGGAACAGCTTTCCACCTCATTTGAAATGAACTTGGGCATCCAAATAAAAGCAAAGCAAACCCAATGCCAATAGCATTATGATTTTTAAAAATGTAATTTTTAAAGATACTATAGAAACAGCATCTCAGTTTTCTTGTTCAGCCAGGCTAATTAGCAGAACTCTGTTAGATGAAAGTTTCCTGCCTAGAATTCTGGTGCACAGAATGTTTAGTTCTGTCTCTGTTTCACGGGTAGGAATAGCTCACCCTCTTTGGTACTTGGGTTGGCATGTTTAGATTCTGTACTGAGACAAAGTATGTTAGTTTTTGTAGTCATAGGAGCTGACTGATATACTAGGAAGGAGGTCTTGTGTCAGCTCACCTAGAACACAGCTTATTAAGCAAGAAAATCTTCAGCCACTCAGTCCAGTTAATTAAATGGCAGACTATTTTATTAATAGCTCAGAGCAAGACTCAAGTGAGAAAAAGTAATAAAATAGCAGCTGGAGGAACTACTCTCTCTTTAGAGCACTTTTTAGAGTTTGTGTAATTGGAATATTTAATCGGAAATTGGAGGTGGCAGTTGCAGATTTGATTAAAGGTTGGAATGAATAGGAGGTAGAAATTCATTAAAAAAACACAAAACCTTCAGCTGACAGATTGCAGGTTTTTACTGCAGTGCATGAGCACTTTTTACTTGTTTAATAATATTCAGAATTAAAACAGTAGTAGAAAATGAGCAAGGAAGTAATAAAGAATAGAATAGATTAGTGTAAAAAATAAAGTACCAGTGCTTATTGGGTATCAATATTGCATGAATATATGCATTTGTCTATGCAGACACATATTTGTGTTACATACTGTCATGGGAATGGTGGGAGTTTAGCTTTTTGCCTGTTGGTTCCCCCAGGAAAGTTGAGATCCTGGTGTCTGACGCTCTGTTGGTGTCTTGTAAGGAGACCCTTCTCCAACAGATTCACAAGGTGGGAGGGTACTTTGACCACCCTTTAATGGGGGCTCAACAGAGTGAGGACCCCTCAGTGGGTCCTGCCCAGGTCTTATCTGCTGCCAGCAACTGCAAAGACTCACTTGAATAGTTTATGGAATAACACTTTTAATTAAATTGTGACAGATTAATCAGGTTTGAAGGTATGTTTTAAAGCAATTTACACATAAACAAGCACAAGCTCGGCTACAAAGCAATCTATTAATATGCTGTGGTGTAACCACAAGCAAAAGCTCTAGTCCTAAAAGCAGCATTTAACGTCTATAGAGTGTATTTCTCACCCAAGGCATGCTTCCGGGGGGAAGAAGATGGGTTTAGCCTGTCATCTGATCCAGGCAGTTTTGGTGGAGGTCTTGTCCCATTTTACCTCTATCCTTAACTTCCTTTTTTACCATTTTCTTTGTGTGGACTTTGAATGTCCCTAGTCATAAATACTTTTTATTGCTGATTGGTGTAAAGTTATCTGACTCTACCTAATGGGAGGGGGTGGTTGTGGCTTGGCAGTTGTGGAGAGGGTTTGACATGGTTGTTTGCTTCAGCAGCAGAACACCTTCATTCTCCATTGTCAGACAGGGGCTGTACAGTCTCAGTACCACAGTGTTCCCTCATTCTGCTGGGTTTTGAACGGAGGGAGGCCACATAGTGTGGAACAAACTGGAGACTGTTCTATTTCTCTGAGCAGATGTTTATCATTATATTGGGAAGCACATCGACCTCAGTTCATCAAAGGAGTTTCAGCTGCTTTTTACCCTAGGATTCTAAATTTACTCTAGATATAACTCTATCACCCCACACAGGTATAAAATAATTTAAGGTTCATAGAAGTGTAGGTAGCTGCCAACAGCTGGTTCATAAAACTTTTGACTCCTGTTCTCTTAAGAGCTTTGGGGTGTATAAAGTCACAAAAAGTGTTTCATTGTGTGATCAATGAAATGCTGAGAAAAATCAAATATTTGCTTGTTGGCGTGCTACAGAACATGCCACCAGCTGGTGAAACATTTGCAGACTACAAGCAGCAGATCATATGTGGCTGACCCATCTCCTCACGCCCCCGTTATTTCAGTGTTCTCAGCATGTATTCCTTTTTAGTATTAGGTTGAAGTTTAAGTGTACATACATTTGTTGTTAAATAATGCAAATGAATATGATTGTGCTGTGAGTCTCATTGCAAAACTGCTGATGACAATGAAAGCAATGCTGTTAACTTCAGTAAACACTTGGGTCGTGCTTTGCATTAAAAAACGCCAAAAATGGAGTCTAAGTCAGTTCATATTTATTGAACTAATTTCTAATGTTGCCAGTGATTTATTGAGAAATACAGTCTCACTCAAATTATGGCCCAGGAAACTTTCAACTTTCAATTAGAGTTTTGTGATTTCATACCTCATTTCTACAACATACTCAAAAAAGGTCCAAAAAGCAAATTCTACATTCATTACCACAGTCTTCTAAATATTAAGGTATCTTACTGACATATTATTTTAAACATTTAAATTAATCTAATATTTTTAGTTCCAGTTACAATTCACAGCAAGAAAATTAATTTTATCACATGGTATGTATGCATGCCTATCTGATCTAAACCTCCTCTGGTGCAACTTGAGCCCCTTTCCTGTCATTCTCTAGCTTGTTACCTGGGAGAAGAGACCAATTCCCACCTCACCACAACCTTTCTGGCAGTTGTAGAGATTGATAAGGTCTCCCCAAGCCTCCTGTGCTCCAGGCTAAACAACCCAGCTACCTCAGCCGCTCATCACAGGGCTTTTTCTCCAGCTCTTTCACCAGCTTCCTTCCCCTGTATAACACAGATGAGATTCAGGAATGTTAGGCAGCTTTGTCATTGTCACCCATCAGCTATCATGTGCACTATATTGTTATCCACGGCTCCATTTATTCTGTAGTTTTTTATTACTGTACAAATAAAGTGTTACATTATTTGAAACGTTAATCTGTAGCAAAGCATCACCTCATGCAGCATAATATACATCTGGTTCTGAATACTGTTGAAACACTCACATTGAGGTCATGGTCAATGGAAATGTCATTAAATTATTATTTCCTTGACAGCTTTATAACATTCATAGTCTGTGACTATTACTTTTGATCAATGTTCTTGAGAGAGTGAGAAGTATTTTCAGAAAGCTGTCTTGTGGATACTTCTGTGCCAAATGCAGCACATGGCATGTGTTCAAAGTAGTTTTATCCCAATGTGAATAGATCTATTTTACTTACCATCAGATTTAGCCCAAATTAAATATAAGTGTTGTTACATACTTTTGGTAATTATCTACATAAAGAATGGGCTGATTATGTGCAACAGACCTTTCATTTTTATTTTGCTGTCCAACATACAAGGATGGCTTGTCCAAGTGTTGTGCTGTCACATATTCTCTTTTAAAGATGGCAGAACTGGATTATACAGTCTGCTGGCTATTTTTATGATGTCTGAAGAACATTCTAAGAGGTTTATTTATGTTTTGAAAAAGTAGTGGGAAGCATTAACTCATTTAAAATTCATGTGGAGTTTAATGACCCAGAACCCAGTCTGTCATCAGATTTCCTGCACTGGTGAAGAGTTGTTAGAGGAAATTCACAGGGACCACAAGAAATTATGTAATGTATTTGTAATGTCATATGGTCACATTACTAGGCTTATTTTATATAATGTGTACGTTTGAAAAATTAAAACATGGTAAATTTATTATTTCCAGTATAAATTCCTCCATTATAAATTTATATCGTCTTCTTCCTGGAACTTCATTAATATCAGTAATTTTAAGACTGTGTAAGAGTTCAAGATTGTTCCCTTATTAAGTGTCACATTTATTTTTCATCTTTGAAAGTTTATTTAGCTTTACTAACAAAATATTTGGTATAAAAGAAAATATTATCTAACCTTTCATAACACCAAGTGTGTTCTTGACCATGGCCATCTTGTTTTCAGTTTGAATAATGAAAGGATAAAATAATACACGTAGGTAACAACTTCGGATTGGTTAAATGTGGAATGCTTGAGATGCTAAGATGTTTCCAGCCACATGGAATCATTGTGATTGTTACTTCAGTAATGGTAACAGAAGTCTCAGGATTTCACTGTGCTTGGTTTTTGTTT